>CM072511.1:139360580-139693080 GCA_036898135.1 Oncomelania hupensis | reverse complement strand
AAGGCCTAGTCATCATGTTGTCCAATGGCTTGTGTGATGGTCTGTCGGACTTCGTAGTTGGTGATGTGCTGGGTATAGGAAATGCCCAGAAGTCTTATGTGGCACCTCATCTCCATGTTTTGTATTTTTCGTTGGAGATCTGCTGTGATGGTCCATGTTTCGCAAAGCGCATAGGAAGATGGAGATGACAAGGAAGCGCAGCAGCCTTACCTTGGAATGTAGACTGATGGTCCTGTCTTTCCAAATGGGCTTCAGCCTTGTCAGGGCAGCAGTTGTTTGTGCGATTTTAGAGAGGACTTCCGGTCGGGTCCCATTGTCTGATACAATGGCTCCTAAATATTTGAAGCTATGCACTGTATTGAGGGATTGGCCTTGGACTTTGATGCCCATGTTGATGCCTTTGGTGTTTTTGGTCATCATTTTGGACTTCTTTGCACTTATTTCCATTCCATAGGCTCTGGAGGTGGTGTCAAGCCTCTGTACCAGCTGTTCAAGTTCTTGTTCCTCTCCAGCCAATCTATCAATGTCATCCACAAGCCGGAGATTGCAATTCCCCCAATGCTGACTGTGCCCACGTGATCTGTAAGGGCATCTGACATGATGCGCTCCAGGAAGATGTTGAAGAGTGTTGGAGAGAGTAGGCATCCTTGACGCACACCGATTCTTGTTCTGAATCAGTTCCCGATGGCGCTGTGGTGGATGACTGCACTGGTAGCCTTGTCATACAGTCTTTTGATGACTTCAATAATTTTAGGGCTGATGTTGTATACTCTCATTGTTGCCAGACTCGGTCAAACGCTTTCTTGTAGTCTACAAACACATGATATAGATGTTGTTGGTGCTGTAGGTATTTCTCGCAGGTTATTCTGAGGTTGAAAATATGTTCAGTTGTACTTCGCCCTGCCATGAATCCTGCTTGTTCTTCAGCTCTGATTTGTTCAGCTTGGGGTTTCAACCTATTGAGTATTATTTTCAGGGGGACCTTGCTGGGATGGCTGAAGAGGCTGATGGTGCGGTAATTTTCACACTCCTGAAGGTTTCCCTTTTTGGGAAGAGTGACGACAAGTGACTGGGTCCATGGTGTAGGCCACTCCCCACTCTGCCACATCTTGTTACAGATAATGGTGAGGGCGTCAATCATCGCTTCCCCTCCGGCTTGCAGCAATTTCGCGGGTATGTTGTCCACTCCCGCTGACTTCCCCTTCCTTAGCGATTGCACTGCTGCCTCAACTTCTCGGAGAATTGAGAGGGCTTCTTTTTCTTCTCTGTTCTGGGGAAATGCTAGAATTGATGGGTCTCCATTTGGTGTGTGGTTGTAAAGGTCAGAGCAGTACTCCGTCCATCTATCCAGGACTTCTTCGAGGAACCCGCAGCGTCCAAATTTGACCCAAATCTGCGCACTTAATGTATGGTAATTTAGCGTTTGACCATAATTGTATCACCTCTTTTTTTCTGCTAAATTATCTTTTAAAAAAACAAACAACAAACAGCAATAGTGTGGCATACATCATTGGGCTCTAACAGAGATCTTACACCATCTTTTAAAGGAACGGAAAGCGCAGTGAGCACGCCTGCGGGTATGGACGTTTTTATGTCATTCATTCATTCAATCATTTAATTATTCATTCTTAGAAAACTGACAATAACTTCAAATAGGAGGTGATGTAAGTGGTCTGTAAAACCAATGTGGAACTTCTAAGTGTCTTTCTTTTTACAAAATTAAAAACAATGTCTGCGCGGGAAAACTGATAATTCCTCTGATCGTACAGGTAAACATTTCAGACACACGTTCCTCGCGTTAGGCAACCAGACAGACTGAAAACATAGGCCTACATCACATGTCAACGGTTTGTTGATTAGCCAGCGCTTTGGCTAGAAACAGCCAAGAACGTACTTGGTGATTGTTACTCATAGGTGAGAAACGGACATTTCTGCTACGCTTTTCTTGATCGTTTTGCCATTTCCAATCCCAAATCTTTTGGGAAACCTGGGTCGGTCCCATTTCCTATGGAATGTTCCCGACGTTCGGGTTCTTACAATTTCTTATTGTTTCTTCTTGTGCATAATGTCTCATGTAACTGTAACTGCTGATGCCATTTTGTTACTGGTTAAATTGCGAGTGTCTTTCTTCGTGCCTGCCTGTTGTCTCATGTAAGTGTAACTGATGATGTCTTTTCATTACTTGGTAAGGAGGAACAACGAAGCTTAACGTCCTATTGCATCAGCGTTAAGGACGATCACCACGTCGCCACCCTGACAACAATGATTATCATCATCATATCAAAGATGAGATCCTACGGATCTCTTGCATTTATTACTTGGTAATGTGGGCCTGTCATTGCGCCTAGAACGGACTACTAGTTTTGAATTCGCGCTTTACAAAATAAATTCTTCTCCTTCTTCTTCTCATAATCATAATACTACTACTACTACTACTACTACTACTACTACTACTACTACTACTACTACTACTACTAATAATAATAATAATAATAATAATAATAATTGTTATTATTATTATTATTATTATTATTATTATTATTATTATTATTATTATTATTATTATTATTATTATTATGATTGTGGCATTGAGTTTCGTGGTTTACATTGAGTTATCTCCCTTGCGCTATTTGCTGCAATGTTCAAACTGTCCCTCTGTCTTTTTTCGTTTATCTGTTTATTTTCCATTTCCTCTGTTGGTGATTGGTTTCATTCATTCTCTTCATAACATTGTGCTGATTCCAGTACAATAATTGTGGATTCTGGTTGTAAAACTTAAAAAAATATTTTGTATCAAAGTTGCCTTGACTATTTGTGCAGTGTAGGCCTAATTACAACACTAGCAAGAACTGCGTCCATGGTGGTAAAGATAATGCAATGCAGGTTACAATATACTGCAACAGAACTAAAAAAGATTGGTGCTCAGTGAAAATGTGTGGTCTCACTGCAAACAACTTGACCTTGCGAAGGGAACAAAGGGAAGAAAAAGGTGCGGCAAAAAATCAACGCTTTCTGAGATGACAGACACGAACACAGCATTGGATTCTTGGTCCACAAAGACATAATTGCCACTGTCATGGGTTGCCGCCCATTCTCCAGTAGATTCACCACCATCTGAGAGCAGCCACTTTCAATATCACCATCACCCAGGCCTATGCCCCAACATCAGACAACGAAGTGGAGGATTTCTATGAACATCTACAGGCTGTCCTTGACCAAGTGCCGAAGAAGGACATAGTCATAGTTGAAGGCGACTGGAATGCCAAGGTTGGACAAGATGCATACCACAACTGGGGAGACACATGTGGACCCCACTGCAACAACGAGACAAATGATAGAGATCTGAGACTCTTTGCCAGATACAACAATCTAATACTGTCATACACGCTTGGTCTCCATAAAAAATCCAGACGATGGACACGGCACAGTCCTAGCGGGGAGCATCACAACCAGATTGACTACATGATGGTCAAGAAACGCTTCAGATCAAGCATCAACATTGGCAGGACACGCACTTTTCCAGAAGCACACATCGGAAGTGACAACGATCTCGTGATGTAAACAAAGATAAGTACACCAGACTGGAGTTCGACCTGGCCAAACTGCAAGACCCGGAGGTGGCAGAAATATTCCAAGCCACAATTGGAGGGAACTTTGCACCACTGCTCATTTTTGGAGCTGGTGAAGTAGATGTCAACATTATGAACACCACCTTCAACTCAACTGTTTCGGATGCCGCCAGTGAGATCCTCGGCAAGAATCACCCAAAACAGAAACGGTGGATCACACCTGAACTCTTGGACCTGTGTGATAAACGAAGAGAGATAAAAAAAAAAGCAAAGGAGAACTGGATATAAGAGAATGCCAGAAAATAGAGAACAGTCTGAACAACATGTCCAGCGGTTGTTGATAAAAGCATAAAAAATGTAATAACAATGAGTGAAAGCCTTTGACTATTATAATTATATGGGCCTTTAAATGCTCAGTCCGTTGGCAATAAAAGTACCGTCATTTGTGACTTTGTTGTTGAGAAAGACTACGATGTGTTCTTTATGTTAAAAACATGGTTGAAAGTGTGTGGTGATGAAGTTGCTACCAAAGATCTTGCTCTAGCTGCGCTGGCTACTGTTCTGAACATAATCCTCGGAAAGGGTAGAGTTGGAGGTGCTACCGTCCTATACAAGTTACATCTTAATTTTGTTGTGTTGCAGAAACACACATAGTACAAGTAATTTAAACATCTTGTAGGGAGACTTGCTGTTGGAAAGCAAACTCTACAAATTATTAACTTATATTGCCCTCAGCGATCTAATAAAAATAAGCTTTCCGATACAGTGTTTCATGATAATTTTCCTGCGCTGCTATATTCGATCATCAAAAATGATTTTGTTTTTAGTTTTGGTGATTCTAATTTTTACTTTGATAATCCTAAGGACTGTAATACTAGGCGTCTTGCTTAAACTTTGAAACACATGGATTGTGTCAGTTGATATTAAAAAAAAAAAAAAAACGCGCTCGAAGGAGAGCATACTCTTGATTGGGTTATTACCCGTAGTCCAGCCAGTCCCTTTGTCAGCTGTCAGTGTTGACGATTACCAAATCTCAGATTATTTTATACAAAGTATTTTGACAGATTTGTCAAGACCAAAACGTCAACTAAAGATGATTACTTGCAGAAATCTAAAATGCATTAATACCAGTGAGTTAAAAAAAAAAATCTGCTGCATTCAAGGCTTCTCACTGATCCACTTTCAGATGTGGAAAAGTTTGTTGAACTTTTTTACATATGTAATGTCATCACTTTTCATTTACAGTAATACTCTTGCTGAATTAGTAGATAAGCATGCCTCTCCGCCCATAAAGACAGTGGTGGATCGACCAGACACGCCTTGGTTTTGCCAGGAAGTGAAAGAAGCAGATCTTTTATGCGGATCAGGGGATGAGTCCTCTTTCAGCCAAGTTGTGGTCCTGATTCGGCTCTTTGCAGTCCGCTGGATCCTGTAAGCAATGAATAACTGACTGCTTTAACACGGATTTGCACCGACATAGACTCCTACATCCATACAGCGTGGCCGTGCGTTTGAGGCCTATCTGCCCCCTCCCCATCCTTAATTAATTTATTATATTAGTTTTTAAATTGTTGTATTCTTCTTTATTTATATGCAACTATCAGTTGCCTGTCACTTAATTATTATGTAGAATTTTGTCATACAGGGTGGGCTTATATAAGCTTGCTTGTTGCCTATCCTGTAAATCATTGTAATTATATATTTTTTTCCTTGAATAAAAATATTTCTTTAAACCAAGTAAAAGAAGCAAAAGATCAAAGACGCCAGGCAGAAATTCGCTTAAACGTCTAAGCTAGAGACTAACAGACAATTATATAAGAAAGCTAAAAATAACTATACTCGGACTGTAAAGATATACAAGCCTGCCTACATACAAGATCAGATTGCTACCACAGCTGGTGACTATAGAAAGACTTATACCATCATTAATAACTTACTTGGACGAAAGAAGTCGTGTCCAGTACTACCTTATATTAATAAACAATCTGCTGCAAATACACTGTCTACATATTTCGTTGACAAAATCAGCGATAACGGTGCGAATTTGAACAAGGCTTCCTGTGGTATCCCGACTCTAACATCAGAGATTCAGTTACCTTTGCAGGTTCTCAGCTTGCCCAGTTTCAGTGCAACTATGTGAAAACATTATTTAAAAAAAGACAAATCTAATAAGACATATTGTGAAGTTTACCCTGCCCCAACAAAACTTATTGGCTTCCTGTGGTATCCCGACTCTAACATCAGAGATTCAGTTACCTTTGCAGGTTCTCAGCTTGTTCAGTTTCAGTGCAACTATGTGAAAACATTATAAAAAAAACACAAATCTAATAAGACATATTGTGAAGTTTACCCTGCCCCAACAAAACTTATTATTCAGTTTCTTGATGTGAATATGCCAGTTTTAATCAAGAGCATTAATGCAAGCCTCACATCAGCCTGTGTCCCTCAGTATTTTAAATCAGCTGTTATTAAACCTCTGCTGAAGAAGTCTGGATGCAAACATTTTAGACCGTTTCTAACCTTTCTTACCTATCTAGACTGCTTGAAAGAGTAGTCTTTGAGCCGCTAATACAGCGTCTGAATGTGGATGACTATCTTATACATTTCTGCACTTTTACATGTTGTAAATAACATTTTACTGTTTACATTCAGGGAACTCAGTTCCCCTGATTCTGCTTGGCATCAGTTTAGCGTTGGACACTATTAACCACAAACCGTTACTAAAAATATTGTTGTTAGATGCCGGCATTGATGGAACTCCGCTGCAGTTTTCATCGTACCTGAAGGACCGTTATCCGAGAGTTATTGTAAATTTCTGTGAGCATTCGCCAATGGATGGAGACACGCGCGTTATAAATAGACATCATCATCAAGATAGATTTTTTTAGTGTATAAACGCAACACAGGTTCACCTTAGATGGGTATGTTGTGGGCAGAGGATGTTTTAGTTTTAGGAAGCGGTTGTATATGACCTGATTATTATTATTGTTTGCTGTTGTTGTGGAATTGTTCACGTTTCTTGATAAAATAGGTCACGACCTGAAACAACAACCTAATAATGTTAATAATGGGCAAATTTGCAAATGACATCATGCATTAAAAAAAAATCATGGCTGAAATAGTACGTCTAATACTTTTTTTTCTTCGCTTTGTATTTCCCTGTTCCCTGGGCAACCCAGCACTACAGTATTGTAGATCTGTTAAAGATATAAGATGATTTATTGTTCTCACTTACAATGACCAAGAAGTGCAGAAATGGGAAAGCAAGCTTGTCTGCCCAAACAGTCCCATTCATTACTTTAATAAGCGTATAACCAAATTTTGTGCCAATAGTTTCCATTTCCGGAGTAGTCATTTGCATCTGTATCTAAGTGCACCATCCTATGGTTTTCTTCTGAACACTTCTCATAACGTATAGTGTTCGACGAATGCAGCCAAATATGAGAGTGAGAGACAGAGAGAGAGAGACAGAGAGAGAAACAGACAGACACAGGGACAGACAGACAGACAGAAAAAAAGGAAGTTGGGAGAGAGGGAGAGAACGAGAGAGAGAGAGAGAGAGAGAGAGAGAGAGAGAGAGAGAGAGAGGGAGGATGGAAGAGATATTAGGGTAGAGAGAGGGGCGGGAAAGAAGAAAGCTGGGAGAGAGGGAGGGGAAGGGGAGAGTGCGAGGGAAGATACGGGGAGAGAAAGATTGCGAGGCGGAAAAGAAAGAAGCTGAGAGAGAAAGAGAGAGAGAGAGAGAGAGAGAGAGAGAGAGAGAGAGAGAGAGAGAGAGAGAGAGAGAGAGAGAGAGAGAGAGATAACATTTAAGTTTAATGACCACACCCACCATCGGCGAAACGAAAGGCGGGGATAATCATTCCAAGAAAGAGGTTATAGGGACCTAAATCAGCACTGAACCACCTGAGCAATCTTACTGCTAATATGGACATTGACAATTGGCTACTTTTATTTTGGCCACCGCAGGATTCGAACCTGATTCATTTGGGGTGCCAGTCAAAAACTCTACCACTGAGATACTGTGGTGGGCTAAGAGAGAGAGAGAGACTTTGACTTTGACTTTGACATTTTATTGAATAAACAACACGTTCATTTCAAATGGGAAAGTGGGGAGGGGATGCATCGAAATATCAGGTTTCACAATATTTTACAAACACATATGCACTATCGCCAAAAACAAAACTATCAACTGGAACAAGAAAGTTGCTAATTAACTTAGATCTAGAGTCTTCGATTTTTCACAAGCACAGTCTTCCAATCTCTATGGTTGGTTGTTTAACATCATCTTATCATTTTCTTTTCTTAGCAAGTGTTTTACCAACTAGAAGTCATACCAAGTTTAAACGTCCTACTTATGTGTGCAACATTAACAAACTGGTACGTGAAAGCAAACTGCGCTCTTATCTTCATTCTCTTCTTTAAAGGAAAACAGTTTATCTACATTGTATTTATAGCGACATGCGCATGTGTTGTCAGTTAAAAACGATCCGAATGACCCTTTACAGACAAAATGACTTGGCGTTAGGCACGATCTCTTTGCTTATTTGTTCATTTCACACATTCGCTCCTTCATTCTCTATGGAATAATAACGTAGAAAAATACAAAATGGCAAACATAATGTAATCAAAAACTGGGTTGTTCAGAATAAGGAGAATGTTATGTAAAGCTGATTAACATGCAAGCATTCACACTATCTTTAATCCCCAATCAATCCTCTTTCGTTCCTTCTCCTGTAAACTTTATACAAATAACGAGACAATTCAATTATGGATAATTCATCGCCCGCTGACATCACAACTGATGCATCATGGTTGTCTTCTTGGATCAGCGTTTTCAGTATTTGGACATCGTCTCTGAGTTCATCATAGGCATTACATTCAAATAAAATATGAATCTCGTCTTCGAGACGCTCCTCGCACACAGGACAGAAGAACTGCTTGACAGACGCCTCTGTCCTGTAACGCTTCCTATGGGTGTTAATGGGTGAGATACCAAAACGGAATTGAGTGTAGGCGTCTCTGAAACATCTTAACTGGGGATAATCAAAGTAAGATTCAGCTTTAAAAACCCTTTTAAATGATGCATAAAAGTCAAATCTGTCGCTTGTTGTTAAGGCAACGCTCCAATCCTGTTTGAAACGGTCAATTAACCTTTGACGAAATAAATTAATAAAGGCAGGAATATCTCCAACACTCTGTTGAGTCCAAGCGTCTGCGAACCCATTATCAAACATGAGGTTCTTAAGGTGGTACACCCAAGTTTTCTTGCCTGCATCACACATTTGGTCTAACATAATATATGCCTTCTTTGGAAGTCTTTCCCGGGGTAACCCCATTAGCTTTATCCAATATTTCACACACCTAATCGCTGATGTAATATACAAAGGATATCTTCCCAGATCTCCGAAAATCATTTTGTTCGGCGTCTGTTGACCGACATGCAAAAATCTCTTGCAAGCAAAAAGGTGGACTTTTTCCAAACTATCGAATTGTTGAAGTCCCCAAATTTCTGCTCCGTACATGAGTACTGGTAAAACTTGAGCATCAAAAATCTTAAAAAATATATCTCTATGTATATCCCCAAGTCTGAAAAGACATCTTAAAATGTGAATAGTTCTTACTTTAGCCTTAGAAGCTAATTCGCCTACGGCCAATGTCATTGAAAGTTTTGTTGTGAAGTGTAGGCCTAGATATTTGTAACTATTCACAACTTCTATTGGTAGGTTACCGTATGACCATTTTTCTATTTTAGCCAAAAATCCACCTTTCCTAAAAACAATTACTTTAGTCTTATCCAAATTCACTTCCATGCAAAACTGGTCAGCAAACTGTTTTAAAATATTGATTTGGTTTTGAAGTCCAACTACAGAGTACGATGTCAATGCTACGTCGTCTGCAAACAACAAGATCAGAATTTGAATTATATCTGGGGATAGTTGTATTCCATGCAGCCCTTTATTTGCTATTTCTAGAGCAAGTTCATTCACTAAAAATGAAAACAGGGTTGGAGAAAGCACACAACCCTGTCTGACCCCAAAAGGACACTCGAAAAAATCTGTAAGAGTATCTGGACAGCGAACACAAGACTGGACACTTCTGTACATACTTTGCAAGACCTTCAGCATTTTACCACCCACCCCAGCCTTCCTAAGAGTGTTCCACAAAACAGCACGGTTCACACAATCAAATGCTTTTCGGAAGTCGACAAAGCACACATATACTTTGCCAGACCTTTTAAGTAAATATTTCTGAACGATAGAAAAAAGTACGTATATGTTGTCCACTGTTGAATATCCTGCCCTAAAACCGCTCTGTACTTCATCTATTTTACTGTTCTCCTCTGCCCATGAAGTAAGACGCTTGTTCAGAATCTGTGCAAAGACCTTACCTAGAATGCTCAGCAAAGACACTCCACGGTAGTTATCTGGGCTTTCTGTACTACCAGCTTTGTGTATAGGGACTACAATTGCTCCTGTCCATGCTTTTGGGTAAACGCCCGTGTCAAAAATGTGATTAAAAAGTTCGACTATAAATGGAAGGCTCTGAGTGACTGTGCTCTTTAGCATTCCCGCAAGAATACCGTCAGGTCCAGGAGATTTGTTCATGTTCAAATGCTGTATTGTTGACAGCACTTCCTGCCAAGTAAAGGGCCTATCCAAATATTCAATGCTTGTTGGTTCCTCATATATTTGAAGTGACGGAGGTAACACGTCTGCCTGATCATCACCCTTATTAAATACATATTTAAAATGATTGAACCAGGTATCAGAACTTATGTCAGGATTGCTTCTGGTAGACTGGCAAATAGACTTGACTTCACTCCAAAATAGTTTCGAGTCTTTGGCCTTTGACACTAAATTGAGAATCTTGTTTTCTTTGAATAATTGTCTTTTTGTTTTCAGCAATAACCTGTAGTTCTTCCTACACTCCACATACAACAGTCTATTACGTCTCTTAGCCTCTTCGCAACTGGCGCGACGAAACTGCCTCCAATGCCGCCGTGTATTACGTTTGGCAACTTTACATTCCACGTCAAACCATTTACTGTGTCTAGGGCCTACATACAATTTTTTATGCATACCTTGGGATGCCTGCAACAGGCCTACATTAAAACGTTCCACTGCATCGTCTACTGACGCGTGAAGTAGTGCTGTCGCTTCCGCCACGCAAGACTGGAACTTGTTTCCTGTGACTGCCTCCAAAAACAATGTTAATTTTGTGTCGTCCCACACCAGCTTATTAATAAAGAGTGGGTGGGCTTTAATTACTACCTCTTTGCAACCAAAAAATATTAACTCTACAGGTAAGTGTTTGGAGTCAAATCGTTCAGCCACTCTTAGTTCAGCCGTTGCCGACAATACTGGTGAGGCGACAAAGTAGTCGATAGTGCTACAACCGGCTGAACAAACATAAGTAAAATGTCCTTTTTCGTCGCCCTTACACGCCCCGTTTAAAATGCTTAAGTTACAAGCTGAACACATGTCCAGCAAAAGGCGACCAAAGACGTTGACTACCTTATCTTCTGACTGGCGAGTTGAATACAAGTCTGACCGAGTTAACTGTTGGACTTCTTCCATCATATCAGTGTCTATAGCATTCAAAGCCCCAGTCCTGGCATTAAAGTCTCCGCAGATCATAAAATAGCAAGAGTTGTCAAATTGATCTATAAAGTCCAGGAGACGCTGCTCTGTAATAAGGAGGGTTGAATGTACATTAACGTGATCTTGTCTATAATAAGGCGAGTCATATGGACACACATACAGACAGCAAAATACAACGTCTTTGCTTGTTGAGAAAACCTTCCTGCAAATTTTTAGCCAGATCATATTGTCTAATGATTGGTCAAGAATTGTGACGTATTTTTCCAGCCTACGCTTGATCATGATCATGACACCGCCACAACTACGACCATGATGAGTAATTTTAATAGCGGGGTTAAGAAACTGAACAAAGTCTGAAAAACAATCAAGGGGACGCTTATATTCAAGAAACGTTTCTGTAAAACACACAATATCAAAGGAGTTGACGTACTGCATAAAATCAGCATCGTTAAGTTTACTACTCAAACCTTCAACATTCCAATTTAATATTCGAAGTTGTTGACCCGGGGAGTGTGTTACGAGCTGCCTCTGAGTCTGAGCATTTACAAATGGAGTTAAGGATCTGTGGTTAACGTCCCCACTACTCGAAATTTCATTACTGCCTACATTACTAGGGGTGGAGACTGCAAACCTTCATTGCTGACCACGTAGCATGTCGTCGATTCTTCCCTGGGACAGGCTGCTGCCTGCCGTTGTTCCTGAGGGCCGCACATCACGAGACTGAAGTCTTGTCTTTGGACGACAAGCAGATGTTTCTATCGCAGGAAGCAGAGTGTTGTCAACCCCATCCTTATCGATATGACTTTTAATAGCCCGCACTGGAGATCCACGGCCAAGGCCGCGAAGAACCACATTGTCGTTTTCGTCACCACAAGTACCCATCTCGCAACCGTTTCTGTCGTCTCTAGGAGAGCACTGCCTGCCACGTCCACGTCCAGCCGACCCCGGAGTCAAGCGATGTCCTGATGAGTCTTTCACGCTTCCACCGGTCCATTCCGCCGCATGTTCGACATTATCTGCTTCTGCGCCGAGTGTCTGCGATGACGGTATCCAGTTTTCATCAGTCGTCAGTGGTTGAGATACTGGTGCTATAGGCTCGGGGCCCCCTTCACCCCTGCCGTTGTGATCTGTGTTACTTTGTTGACGCGCAGATTCATTTCTCTGCAACATCTTCTGAATCAATCTTGGTCCCCGGTAGTACGCCAAATAGCCGTCCTTACGCAGCGCACTCAGTTTGGTTCTTTGCTTCTTAGTCAGGTCGTCGTCATGCGAATGCCCACTTTGCCCAATCTGCTTCTCATCACTTTACTAGCGATTAGGTTTTGCTTGTCTCTGTACCGTATCATTTTCGCTATCAAGGGCCTTGGGCGTGTTTCTATGTTGTCTTTCTTGCCGAGCCTGTAGGAGCATGAAATATCGCCAGCCAGCCATGTTTTCGTCGAGTCATGGTCATTCAGAATGTTTACTATTGTTCGTACACAGACATCTTCTGTTTCCTTCGTGCTAGCTTCTTTGACGCCGTAGAAGATAATGTTGTTATGTTTCATCATGATTTCGTGATTTTCCAGCTTTTCTTTGAGTTCCTCCACGTTGTCCTCCAGCACTTCATTTCTGTTCATCATGGCCGCAATGTCAGATTTGTTCTGTTGTAGCTCGCCCCTCAGGACGCTCATCTGTGCTGACAGTGATATCAGATTCTGAGACATGGAAGCCACCTCACGCGACACTCCGTCGATCTTCGCTGATAACGTGGCACCGAGATTTATGATCAAGTCGTTTGTGTTCTGATCCTGAGGCCCTGGGTTCTCCTCGATATCACCTGCCAGTAGGAGAAATTCGCAAGTAGAAGGGTTCATATAACTCGTGGTAGACATGTTTGATGCCATGAAATCAAGCCCCGTTGTCTTGCTGTATGTGGCGACAGTGTGTTGTAATACTAGCATGATGCACAGTGTAAATACGCCCAGCTTTAACCAGCTAATTCGTAGCACTATGATCATTGTTTGACGTGGTCTTCGATACATGCTACACTCGACAGCGAGAAATTCAAACCACGAGAAAACTGAATGGTGTGCTGGATGTAGTAACAAGGTAACTTGTGATTGTTGACAACAGTTCACTGTGTAGCAATCATCCATCCTCTGTCTACCAGGTTGTGCAATACACGTGTCACACCACGCCATCAGTACTGCACAAATTAAAAGTGTATTGGCAAATCTTGCTGGCCAAGTAAGTTTTAGTACACGTGTACTAAACATTGTTGCATAGTCCGCTCTCTTCTTCATGAAATTAAAGAAGGTCCACTGAAAAGCACCACACTTTGTCCTAAAAGTATCATTACACGCAGGCATAATGATATTATTCACAGTCTCAGGTCAATATAGATTTGCTGAATTTCCAAAATCAGATGTGTTGGAACTCTAACCTCCGTTCGCATGATTGCATCACACATAGAATGGTCCACTTCAGAAACTCTATTTAAACAGAAAACCAATCGACGTACAATTTTGCAAAGACTATTTTCCCCTTCTTTCAATCTTTATCTGTAGTTGCAGCAATCATAATAGGCCTACATTGAGCCGTGTATAAATTTTCATGTCCAACTCAAAAACGTTCCCATACTGTGATACTGTCTTCATACTGCATTGCGAGAGCTCAGCTGCTTGAGAGAGAGAGAGAGAGAGAGAGAGAGAGAGAGAGAGAGAGAGAGAGAGAGAGAAAGAGAGAGAGAGAGACAGAGACAGAGACAGAGAGAGAGGTACCTAGATAGACAGAAATAGAAAAAGAGAAGTATTCAGAAGCACTCAGTTGGTATCAGTATCTAAAACAAAGGTCTAATTCACGAAAGCCTATTACATTGTTTAGTCCTACTACTTGTTAATGAGTTCCAGGCGTGATGGTGCCGAGGGTTTCTGTATAAATAGTATCCCCACTTTCTGGAAATTTAGTGCTTTAAATTCCCACTGTCGCTGTCTTTCTCATTCCTACTCTGTTCTATCAATCTACTACACAATCTTCTTCTTCGCTAGACCAGTCACCTTTCTATTTTTCTTGACTCTTCCGGGACAAAACTCTTCATTTGTGTGTGAGGTCTGTTGTATTAGCTTGGGAATATTGGACACTTTCTATCCAAATGGTCACTAGGGCTTCCATATATGATGTTATTATTTAGCCATGTAGGTATTTTATATGTATGTGTTTTGTTGATCTTTTATAATTAAGCTTATGTTTGTATTCTATTTTGGATTTTGTAACGGGGGTTCGATAAATTAGAGTATAGCCTCAGCGTCCCCTGCGTGGGATGTCTTTATTGTACAGTGACCGGCGGGCTGGTGGAGTGCCTTCAGTGTTACCACTGGGTTTGTTTCAGCAGATCTTCTATGCGGATCAGGGGTGAGTCCTCTTTCAGCCAAGTTGTGGTCCTGGTTCGACTCTTTGCAGTGCGCTGGATCCTGTAAGCAATGAATAACTTACTGCTTTAACATGGCTTTGCACCGACAAAGACTCCTACATCCATACAGCGTGGCCGAGCGTTTGAGGCCTATCTGCACCCTCCCCCTCCACCTTCAGACTCGGTGGTCCATTCGGTACTGTAGGAGTCGGTCAGTCTCCACGTAGCAGAGAGAAAGAAGGTGAACGCGCCGCGCTGACTGGGTCACGCGTAGGCAAAAGGTAATGTTCATCCGTCCGCATAGTCTGTAGAGGGTGTACGTAAGGTCAGCTACGCTGTATGGGGTATACAGCCACCAGGTACGCTGTATGATCTGCATCTATATAACTTTCTGTACATCGTACATCTCTTCATTTTATATATCCTTTGCTCTTTCTTTCAACAATGTACACAGGCTTTTGAAACTAGTTCCACAATTCTTAGAATGTTCACACAACTGCTTATAGACTAAGCTTACATAGGGCTACAGACTGTAATAACACATTCCCTAATTATTTGATCTTTGCACCGTTTTGCTCGTTTTTAACAAGATGTGAAACGAGACCAACCTTAATGCAAAAAAAGTCTACCAAGAAAATAAACAAATAACCTCTCTGTCTCTGTCTCTGTCTCTCTCTCCAGAAGCAATAGCCTAGCTTTTCTCCCCTTCCTTTTTCCTTGTCCTTTGAGCAACGTGACCCTTTCTTTTCCTCTTACCCTTCTCAGGTCTCATGGGCCACGCCGTCGCTTCCTGCTCTGATGTGTTGACACTCTGCTGCGTCATTGTCCGTTAACTCTACGTCACTCTCGTCCCAGGGGCGTCACAGGACTGTCTGGCTGGCTTCTGCCCCAAGCAGCTTTCTGACCTCGTTACTGCAGCCGGCATAGCCTCGCGGATGAAGAGTAAGAGCTAGAGCGGTGGCAAAGGAAGTAGAAAACTAGAATGGTTTATTCAGTGTGAAAAGGCAGTCTACATGGCTAACCACAGCACAGGGGACACAGACTGTGTAGCGGTGTCACGGTTGCAGTCACAATCACAATCAAAAATCAACATCAGAAACTAATATTACCTTTGGCAACGCAGCCAATCAGCATGCGCTTTTCCAACACACCTTTTTTCTATGTCCTGAGATTGCTCGTTTGGCACAGCGATTAGATAGCGTACATTGAGAAACATTAACGTTCTCCATTGTGGCTGCTCGGGCACTCTGGTATGTTAGCGACTAGCAGGCAACACACAGTGACAAACTAAATGGTGTCAAGAGAAGCGACGGAGCAAAGAACTAGATCTAATTCACAGCGGTAAAAATTATTGTTTGCATTAGCAAACTTTCGTAGGACTTTCACCTAGTTCAGGGAGGGATCGGCCGGGTTATTAACGGTAGATTTGGTGTCGGTATGTTAAATAGAGCCTGAAAGTTCAGTCTATGACCTTTGGAAGGTATGTGCACGGTTATATCAAGGAATCTATACAATCCAATTTTGGCCCTCTTCTGTGACCTTGACCGTGAGGCGAGGTCGCCAAAACTTAGATTTTGTTTTCTTGGTCATTGGTCCAACGGTCGCAAGTCCCTGATCAATACGTTTGTTTACAAACAACTGTGAAATACTTAATATTTTGACTATAATTTGTTGATCTTAGATCTTGACCTTGCCAATATGTACTATTCAACCACTAAAACATTTTAAACTCTTATGTAAGGAAGCATCAATTTAACCAAATGTGGCTTTGATCTAACAAATAACTCTCGATAAATGCCAAGCAGCAGACTGGATGGGCTTTGGCCTACATAAGGTATTCGGTGGGTTCTGCTGGGCTCCAGAGTAAATTTGCCGTTCAACAGTTTAGACGAATCGATATAGATTCTAAGTCTATAAAACAAATCTGAAGATCTATGGTTTGAAGGGTACTCTAGGTTTTTGGACTGTAACTCAAAAACGGACCGTGCGACTTAGGGTTTTTCTTTCTTTTTTTTCTTTTTTTGTTCGAACGCTCCCACATATTTAAAAAAACCGGTCACTTGTACTACATATGAAAGTAGTAAAGCGTCACTCTTCACTAGCCTCGTCATTGACCGGTTCTATGTTCTCATTTTATTGAATTACACAGAGTTACTGTATTTGTGTGTTACTTTACGGTCATTGAAGGAAGATAATATTGGTTTTGCCGTTGTTGAGGTTAATTGTTGTTACCGCCGCAGCTACATGTACTGCTGCTGTTGCTGATAATGACGATGACATCTACTACGCTCCAGTGTAATATTTGTTTCTAGCACGTAATATTTATGACCTTATTTCCTACCTAAAACACCTTGAACTAAAATAAACACTGCCCCAGTAATAGCCTGGCATTAGGGTTGACGTAGCGTTTATTGGATAAGGAAGAGCAGATCCTTAAGAAGACTGCTAGGCGCGCTGGATGGGAACTGACGTTGTGGAAATGAGCAGCAAGGGCTCAGCTCCCAAGGGGAATATCCCATCGCGAAAGGGGACCTCCACGAGCACCGTTTGTAAGTGTCGGTTTGAAGTTGGACAGAGAAAAAAAGAACTCACTGCTTACAAGCACGTTTTGTTGCCTTAGTTCTTCCACTTCAAAATGCGTAACTGAGATGAGGCTCACCGAGGTTGGCCCCTCATTAGTGTGAGAGGTTTCTCGGCGGGACTCAACTCCGCTGTGTCCTTCAACTTTAGAAAGCCTTGCAGGAACACAACACAAGCACGCAAGCTGCACAGACAGACAATCACTCAGACAAGAGGTTAACGAAAATCAAAAAACGAATAGCAGTTCTTGTTGTTTGTCTTTTAAAGAGAAAACACATTTTAAAATTGAGAATCGATTTGCCAGTTTATTCTGTCCTGCAGCTCGACCCTTCTACCCAGTCTCCAAAAATCGTTTCCCAAAGTGAAAATGGAGAAAACAATCGCGAAGCATGCAATCCTGCAATCTAAAGGGCTGGTAACAATTACTTCAGACGACCCTGAAAGCGGGCTTTGATAGCGTGGAACATGTCAGGTAAGCAGAAACTAACACACAGTAGAATGTTCGTAATTGTATAATCCTGTCCTAAACAAAAGCAAAATTCAGAAGCGATTGAAGAAGATGACGAGAAAGAAGATAAACATAATTTTATTGTACTTTATTTTATTTTGTTCTGTCTTTGTAGATATCCGGAATCTTGAATTGAAGTTTTGTTCTTCTTCTTCTTTTTCACATGTTCCTTCTACTTGTGTGTGTGTGGGTGTGTGTGTGTGAATGTGTGTGTGTGATTGTGTGTGTGTGTATGTGTGTGTGTGTGTGTGAATCTTTATCTTCGATCGAGGAAACAGCAAAGCATATGGGTTAATCGAACAAGGGCACCGGCCTTTCCCCATCATTTTCTTTGGTGCATGTAACTTCTTCTTCTTCTTTTTAAAGTAAAGTTTTTAGACACTTTTTTTTTCTAAGGGTTCGAACGCATTATTTGTT
The DNA here is from genome assembly GCA_036898135.1 of Oncomelania hupensis. Taxonomy (NCBI): domain Eukaryota; kingdom Metazoa; phylum Mollusca; class Gastropoda; order Littorinimorpha; family Pomatiopsidae; genus Oncomelania; species Oncomelania hupensis. Next base: position 139,675,011 of record CM072511.1, on the reverse strand, counting down.
TATAAATTAACTTGATTTTAAATGCCAGCAACGCGCCTGTTGCTCATTGCACTGACGGTGAACACTAGACCTTACAACCGGGTGGTTATTTCAGTGCTTAGTGGACGAGGATGTTAGACAATTAAAAAGGGTCAGTGGGTCTCCTTACCTGCTTAGCACTGCTCACCTACTTAGTTCTTGTAACGATAAAACCAATCACAATTGAAATAATCGATCACCCATAACCTTCTATTATACCGGGATTAAAAATCCAAAGGTCTTGTCATCAAGTGACGGGTTTCTTCCACTGGCGAAAGTGCCCTCGACATGTAGTATTAAGTAGAGGAGGGAGATGGGTTAGGTAATATGGGAAAACAAAGCTTTATGTAGTCTAATTGAAAAACACAATATAAGCTTTTGTTCCATTGTAGTCTATAATTGGAAAACACAATATAAGCTTTTGTTCCATTGTAGTCTAATTGGAAAACACAGTATAAGCTTTTGTTCCATTTTTGAGTTCGAGTTCGTGACGAGTCTTGTTTGTTTTGCTGTGTTTTTATTTTGTCGTTTTTTATTTTGTTGAATTTGATCTCGTTTTGTTTGTATTTATTTTTGGTTTCCTCAAAAGTTCAGACTCCGAATCCCTATAGCAGTGAGGGCTGTCAGAACTTTTTTTAAATTTTATTTTAAATATCTTCATTAAAGCGAGTTTCAATGTTTGTTTTAGGGTGTCATGACATTGAAGTCAGCGCATTAGAATTTGGAACGAGAGTTGAATAGAGTTGGTGCAAGTAGGGAAGGTTGTGTGGTGCGATGCGATGTGACGCGTGTGTGTGTGTGTGTGTGTGTGTGTGCGTGTGTGTGTGTATGTGTGTAGTCGCGCGACAACTCCTCAAAGCTATCTACAAAGACTCATTTGTCACCCGCAACAACTATTTAAAGTTATCTACAGACTAAGAAAACAAATCATGGGGTATAACATCCGAAATACTCCCAGATAATTGCCCTCTTCAATATATGCATGAATTCTCAAGATCCATGAACACATATACTAGTCCTAGTGCACTTAGGATCTAATCTTCACAACAAAACTGGACATTTGCAACGTCACCGGATAATTTTTTTTTTCAAAAGTATCATTATCGTTTGGGAGATGCATTCATTACCTGACACACTTTCTCTCTCTCTCTCTCTCTCTCTCTCTCTCTCTCTCTCTCTCTCTCTCTCTCTCTCTCTCTCTCTCTCTCTCTCTCTCTCTCTCTGTTATCTCCTTCTCTCCCTCCTTTCGTTAAACGATGTCGAAGATAACATCATTAGCAAAACAGGATGTCTTGACACCCAACAATCATCTTCTCCCATTTTCGCCTGCTTGGCGAGAAAATTGCTGTTAAGAGAGTCCACTCCAGCGTATCCACTCTTGTGTTAGAACAGGTTGATACATATACAACCGCTGGTAGGCCGCCGGATCGTCCGTTGATCTGCTTAAATTGCCAATATATAAAAGGCCGACTGATCGTATGTCTATTTGGCTAGCATTTTGATCGGCTAATAACTTGATCTGTCGTTGACGCACGGATTACATTAAAAATGTATAGGCCTATATTGTGTAAACCTAGTCATACAGCTTAGTTTGCATCAGTTAACGCCTTTTCACCGAAGACATTCTTACCTAATATGATAAATCTGTCCGATTGTCTGTCGTAATTTCAAGTAAATTCCTGCCTGTGTTATTATTTGTAGCGCTGTATAAGAACTTTCGCACCTCTAACCTAATTGTGATTGAGCGCAATCTGATTATGGTATTTAGTGAATGCTCCGTCTAATTGCTGAATTACACACATAATTATGTCTGCCTAAGTACGTGACTGTTTGCCTCTCCGGATAACAAGCGGACTATTTAAAAGTGTGTCTTTGAGCAGCAGCAGCAGCAGCAGCACAACAACAACAACACTAATAACAATACCACAATCATCATCAACAGCAACTGTTTTGTCTTTAATATAGCACTCCGTTACACGTTTCTGCTTATTATCTTAGTGTAAACAACTTCTGCTGATTGAAGAATACACCGATTGCAGATATTTTGTTGGAATATTCTACAGAATATGTAACAGTGTTTGTCTGTTTGTCTACTTCTGTAGGCCTACTGTGCCTCTCTGTGACTGTTTCACTAGACCAATCCGTTTTTTTAAATAAAATTTAATAATATAGTTGCTAAAGGCCATGATGGTGATTATGACAACGACGACGATGAGATGATGATGATGATAATGATGATGACGATAATAATAATAATAATAATAATAGTAATAATAATAATAATAATAATAATAATAATAATAATAATAATAATAATAATAATAATAATAATATTTTATTACTTTAGTCTATCGCTTTCTCCAGCTCAAGAGCGGCTCAAGGCTCTGGTCGATACAGGATCTAACTTAAGACGCCCGAGGCCCGATAATAATAATAATAATAATAATAATAATAATAATAATAATAATAATAATAATAATAATAATAATAATAATAATAATAATAATAATAATATTTTATTACTTTAGTCTATCGCTTTCTCCAGCTCAAGAGCGGCTCAAAGCTCTGGTCGATACAGGATCTAACTTAAGACGCCCGAGGCCCGATAATAATAATAATAATAATAATAATAATAATAATAATAATAATAAAAACAACAATAATAATAATAATAATAATGATACTACTACTACTACTACTACTACTACTACTACTACTACTACTACTACTACTACTAAGTGCCGGAACGTAACGGGTGCAAAGTTCCCTCGCTTGCTGTCTCTCTCTCTCTATCTCTCTCTCTATCTCTCACACACACACACCAAACACAAACACACACATACATACCCTGTATTGCAAACAATAAAGAAGAAGAAGGACAAAAAAGGGAGAATAAGTTGGAGGAGAATTAAGGAGGAAGAGGAGGATAATGTTCCCAGATTTTAAAGATACTGACGGTCATGTCCTAGGCGTGTAAGTGCCAGTTACATAAAGACGACTGATGCGTTTGACGATGTGCCTAATAATGCAACCTGGCTTTGCCTTCAGCTGAAAGAGCGCTATAGAAGAACGATACAATACGTTGGAGGCATAGGTAAAGTCTAAATATATATCAAACTTGAAGCAAATCCCTCAAGATGTTTAGGAGATAATAGGATTAGGAAAAAAAACAACAACATATTATGAAGCCACCATGATGAAGTCACAAGATGATACAACTCAATATACGATAGTTTCGTTTAAAGCTCAAGGCATCGGTACACTCTAATTATTACATAGGAAATTTTTAAAAATGCATTAATTAATTTTTAAAAAAAAAAATAAAGATGAGGTTAACATGATTACGTCAATCGATTCGCATAAGATTAGTTTTACCTTGGAGCCTTAGGTAAAGTCTAAGTATTTACCAAACTTGAACCAAATCCATCAAGTAGTTTGGGAAAAAATATGATTATTTAAAAAAACAAAACAAAAAACAAACAATGACGTCACCATGATGACGTCACACGATGACGTAACTCAATATACCATTGCTTTGTTTAAAGCTCAAGGCATCTGTACTCTCTAATAATATACGAAGTTAAAAATTTAAAAAAGGAAAGAAAGGAAATGCAATCCAAAAAAAAACTAAAAATAAATAAAGACTGACGTCGTCTTGATTACGTTACTCGATTTGCACAAGTTTGGTTTTAAGTTGGAGGCATTAGTACTCATGTAAAGTAAGTATATAGCAAACGTAAACCAAATTCCTCAAGTAGTTTGGGAAAACATATGAATAGAATTAAAAAAAAAAATTATGAAATCACCGTGTTGACGTAACACGACGGCATTACTAAATATACCATAGTTTCGTTTAAGACTCAAGCCTCTGTACACTCTTAATTACGAAGTTACCAACCCCAACCAAAAAAAAAAAATCTTTTTTATAATGACGCCACGATTATTACGTCACTCGATTTGTTGCAAGTTTGGTTTTTACCTTGGAGGCAAAGAAAAAAATCTAAGTGCTTACCAAACTTGAACCAAATCCCTCCTGTATGTAGTCTGGAAGAATATAGGATTAGACAACAACGCAGCGAAGCATGGACCCTCACAGCAGATCTCCAACGAAGAATACAAAGCATGGAGATGAGGTGCTACAGAAGACTTCTGTGCATTTCCTATACCCAACACATCACCAACGACGAAGTCCGACAGACCATCACACAAGCCATTGGACAACACGATGACCTGCTCACAGTGGTGAAGAAACGGAAACTCCGATGGTATGGCCACGTCACCAGATCATCAGGCCTTGCAAAGACCATTCTGCAAGGCACAGTGCAAGGAGGTAGAAGAAGGGGGAGACCGAAAAAGAGGTGGGAGGACAACATTCGAGAATGGACTGGTTTGACACTGAGCGAAGCCATGAGGGCTGCTGAGGACAGAGAAAGATGGAGTATGCTGGTTAAACGATCATCTGTGGTGCCCCTACGACCTTCGGGTTATGGGACAGGATAGGATAGGCAGCAAATCTGGTCCTGATTTGGCTCGGAAGAGTCCGCTGGACCTAAAGCAATAACCTTGTATTGTATTGTAGGCAGCAAATTATGACTTCATCATGAAGACGTCACCCGATATGCATATATTTTTGGTCATCTGGCAGGGTTCACTATTTCATAATACCAAGTTTTAAAGAAATCCGTCCATTAGTTTCAGAGAAAAGTGCACATGTCACCTCCGGACGGATGCCGGACACTGAACGGGCGGACAAAGCCAAAACCAATAGCTCCCGAGCTGAGTTTAAATATCGGGATTTAATAAAAATACCTAAAACGCCTTTAAAATGCTAATTTCCTCTGGTCATACTGCTGAAACAAACAGACGCTGTGAACACTAATTCGCGGAGACAGAAAAGATGACAGAGATCCAAAAACAAAGCGGATGCTACAGAAAACACGATTCTGAGGAAGTCATTAGCCCTTTCCCTCAATTACGAAGGTCAGTTTATCAAACTTCCTCTGCAACCTCTAATTGAGGAAAACAAAGTGAACTGATGTGTGGGTAGGGTGGTGGGCCGAAAAAAAATGTTTGCGCGGTGAGAGAGGAAGTGAGAGTGAAAGAGTGAGGGATGAGAGAGAAAGAGAGAGAGAGAGACAGAGATTGGATTGGACTGGATGAGATGGTTTATTGCACATCACAAGAGTGATCATTGCAAGTAGGCTAACCTCATATACAGCCCGACAACGAAAACGATGGGTAGCAAGAAAACTAAACGTTTCAGAGCTAATATAAACCAAGCTATTGATGAATGGAAAACGATTACTCGTGACTGGATAACAAAGTCAGTGCCTTATGGATTGTCACTGGAATGTCACAAGATACACTAATAGATTATGTCGCGAATCGACACCGAAAAGTTCGCTTTTTACAGGGACTGCCAAGTTTAGCCAAGATATTTGCAGATGATGTTGGTTAAGGACACACAGGGCCTTTATGACGTGCTGGCGGAACTCTTGGAACTCCCTTCTGGCCTCCACCCTCACTCCTGCTTAACATGCTGTCGCTTGGCACAGAAAGCGACGTTGGGTGATTGTATATGATCCGCGATACACCGACTTTTGTAGCAGTAAACTAAGATCAAGTCAGTTGTGGAGCAGTACAGGTATCTTCTTTCGCGATCATGGTTGAATTTGATGATCACAGTTGACCAAAATGCGCAGAGAAGCTTGGACACACATGTCCATCACTTTGCCAACTTGCTGTAGAATTTTCTATAAATCGAAGCGTGAGTCTGCAGCTGCTTTCCTCCTGATGAATTTCCAAGTTGTGGGTCAACCAAAAAGAGTCCTTCACGTTTTCCAAGCTGTCTATTTCAGGCAGTGTTAGTGACGTGGTCTAAATCCAGCTCCAAATTAGCATAGAATTCACGTGAAATGCGCTACGATGTGTCGAGACTGCTGCCAATGTCATCTGTATCAGGCAGAGAAGCAACGTTTTGCTCTTTTATATGACCAGCTTGATCCGTACTAACACAGACTATAATATCACTAATAGCATAATTTAATCGACTTGCCAGACATTTTGCCCGTAGTTTGTAATCAGTATTTGTAAGAGAAATTGGTCTCCAGTTTTAAAAAAAATCTCTAGGAAGTTTTTTAACCTTTATTTAGTGTAATTACTGCTGTGCGTTGAGACAATGAAATAGATCGCTATTCAGTGTTTATAGGGTCCAGCGGACTGCCAAGAGCCGGAGACAATGAGAGCGAATCACTATTTAAACGCATAATTGAATATGCATGTGTGACCAAAAGATCTTAAGAAATTCAGTTGCTATAGGATCATTTCCCGGCGCCGAATCATGTTTTCTGTTTTTAAGTGCTTCTAATAACTCTCCCTCACTGACTATATCTTCACAGTTATCCTTCTGATCTTGAGACACTCATATTATCATAAGTAACTCTCTTTTTATAAATACTTGCAAAGTAATCTTGAATCTTTATAATAGTATTCTAATTTGTTACTAAGTCGCCTTTGCTGTTTTATGAGGAATCCAAAATTTTTCCATTTACCTTTGCCTTTTCCAGTCTAAGAAAATATTTATCTCCCCTTTCTACCAAAATTAGCTCTCGCTCGGACCTAAGCAGCCCGTTTTGTATTGTTCTATTGACTCAATTTCGCATTTAACTCGTTCATGTTCGTTTTGCTTAGGTATACAGTCAGGCTGTTTCGCTAATGCACTATCCAAGGAGTTTAATATGTTGTGTAGTTGGGCAAGTTTGTTTATTTTTTCCGAACCTTTTAATTTACTAAAATTCACTGAAAATTATTTTATTTTAAGCTTCAAAAGTTCCCATAACATCTTTTTTAACTGAAAGTATCAATAAGTTGATTTATTCTAGTGACAACACCTTGTAATAGGGTGTTATTACATTTCCAGTACCCAGGACTTTAATCAAATTCAGAACAATTTAGGGACATCATGCATAGTCTGTGATCTGTCTTCGACATAGAAACAACATCGCTCTGATGTACTTTTATCAAAAACCGCAGAGCTTGTTAACATATAATCAAGGCTTCTTGCAATAAAAGGATTTCATTTCGACCACGTATATTCAGATTCTTCCGCGTGAAAGAATCGCCAAGTGTCGTACAAATCGCAATTGTTTAAAAAGTCATTAAACTTTCTTACTGTATTAACTGAATGTTTATCGCCACTAATAATATCAGTATCATTGTCCAGCACACATTTGAAGTCGCCACACACAACATTGTCTTCGATTTGCAAATCATTCACAACATTACTCATGGTTTAAAACAAAGCTTCTTTCTCCCTTATCTTCGTTGGATGCAAACCCATTGATCACTGCCATACTTTTCTCTCCATCTTTCATCGACATAACTAACATTCTTGATGACTTACAAACAAGTGAACAGTCTCCCAGAAATCATTTTTAGTCAAAGTCACTATTCCACCGCTATGAGCAGACTTTGCTGGAAGTTCCCTGCTGCCCATTATTTTTTCCTTTCTTCATAATCATCTATGACTTATTGATGATGTTATCGTGCAATAAAATGAACAAAATAAACCAGGGTTATTTGTCACGGTGGATTATCCACAAGCATTTTGTAGCATTTCTAAAGAGTATATGTTATGTGCTTTTTACAAATTTAATTTTGGCCCAGACTTCGATCAATCGGTTCGAGTCCTAATGTGCAATACTCAAACCTGCATTCAATACTGTGGCTGGATGTCTTAATACTATCAGGTACAGTCCGGTATAAGATAAGGATGCCCCTTTTAGCCACTAGCCTTTATTTTAGCTGTGGAAATGTTGGTTTAACATAAATTTATTCAACAAACAAACCAGATATTAATACAAGGCAAAACATCAGGGCGCACAAAAGCACAAGGCTTAAATAAGTGCTACCCAAATAATAATAATGTGTCAAAATATCACTGGCGGTCGACAGGAAACAACAACAGAACATTGACAAAAATACAAGAAATAAAACAAAAGAAATTTTTTATAAAAAGAAAAACAAAATTTAGACAAAAAAAATTTCCAAGTGAAGGGGAAGAGAAAAAAAATAGGGGGGGGTGCATGGTGGTGGTGGGGGAGAGGGGTGGGGCGTGGAGGGGGAGGGGCGGGTGCGAGAGAGTTATACTTGTGGGAAGAAACTAATGAGTGTGTTGAAGATCAAAGTTAGAAAGCGAAGTATGTGGAAAGTCGTTGAAAATAAAATTTGAAAATATAATGTAATATAATATAATATAATATAATATAATATAATATAATATAATATAATATAATATAATATAATATAATATAATATAATATAATATAATATAATATAATATATATAATATAATATAATATAATATAATATAATGTAATATAATATAATATAATATAATATAATATAATATAATATAATATAATATAATATAATATAATATAATATAATATAATATAATATGCGGTCAGAATCGGTTACATGAAAGTAAAAATGTGTGAACAGTTGAAAACATCTTGGCATTTTCTTGCAATGACAATTCTGCATTTCCAAAGAGTAAGGTATTAACTTCCCTTAGGATAGGATCAAGAAGACCAATCGTTTGAATACGGGCATCGTCAAACAAAGGACAAAAAAGCAGGAAGTGTTCAGACGTTTCGGCCGGGTGTACGCAACGGCAAATCGGGTCGTTTATCAAATGTTGAAATGTTGGCTTGTAAAATCAGAGTATTATGGAGGGAAATAAAAGGAAGAAACAAGTGGAAAATAAACTATTTTTACTTTGAAGGTATTGTTAAGATTGCTTTATGTGCTGGTAATATAACTTTATTTTTTATCTGGAGAAGACGAACACGCAATAGTGACTACAGAACATTATTCAGAATTTTCTGGCTTCATATGAATAAGGAAAAATCAGAAGCAATGTGGCTTGGGAGTAAGAAACATTCTTCTGATACTTTTTTAAATTTTAATTGGAAAAATCATTTTATAAAGTTGGGTGTTTACTTTTCTAACACTAACTCTGCTTCCCTTGTGATGAAAAACTTAACTGATAGATTGGCTAGAATAAAAAGAATGATTACTACATGAGAAAAAAGAAATCTAAGCATTATGTGAAAACTGTGTATCATAACAACTTTCTTAATCTCCTAGTTCATATACGTAATGCAAGCATTTATTGTCCCAGATGACATTCTGAATTAATTGAATACATTGTTATTTAGGGTTTTGTGGCGTAAAAAAGATTAGCACCGAAGAGCGTTTGAGAAAGTTAAAGAATGTTTCTGTGTGACAATGTTAAAAATGGAGGGATAAAAATGATAGATATAAGACAGCTGTAGCTCTCATTGTTGCTTCAGTGGGTTATCAAACTTGTTAAGGCCTCTCCACTTGATAGAAGGACTGCTGCTCCCTCTTTGCTCCTTTCACACTTTGGTTCTTTTCAAACGTTAAAAGTAAGCAGTTTAAAAGTTTAGATAATGTAAAATCCAGTTTTGGGAAAACCAGGTTCACAGGTATGGTTGGGTAATAATAAACACGATGACTATGTGCTTCCTATTATGGAATAATGTAAAAGTACAATATAGGTGGAAAGTCTTGTTCTTTGAAGATTGGGTTAAGGGAGATGCTGTTAAAGTAAGAAACGTAGTTGACGAGGCTATTTTTTCTTCTTATAAAGCAGTCTGTGAAAGATTAGGGAATTCCCCTAACATGTTTTAGAATACATAATGGTTCAAGCAGCAGCTTCCATGATCCAGGTTCTTACGATTGTTTCCAAAATGTAATGCATTACGGAATCAAACAGATCCCACATTCCTACTATTTCACAACAAAACTCTTATCTTAAGGCTCGTGATTTTAGAAATGAATTAATTGCCGCGAAGAGAACCCAGCGCTGTGCGGTGGGAGTTTGGAAAAGAACATTCGATATCGATATAAATCATTATTGGATTATTGCACAAATAGCCACAAGGGAGACACGACAGAGACTAACATTAAAAATTACTGCGTAATATATGTCCTACAAACATATTGCTACATAAAAATTACAGTAGTTAATGATAATTAATGCTCATACCGTTGTGAAATAGTTGACGTTATTGAGCACTCCTATTATTACTGTCTCATGGGTAAAATGTTTTGGACAGACATAGAACAATACATTTCTTTTTGTTTTGAATTTGAACAGCAAATTTGGTGTTATAGTTGTTATGTTTGGGACCTTACATAATAGAGAGAGATATACAAAGCCGATGTGGAAAATATTAGTCATATTATACTAATAGCACAAATGTGTATTTGGATATTAAAAAAATCTATGTTTTCACCTATGATTATTTTTGAAAAGCAAATGACATTGAGAAAGCTAAAATAATTTGTTGTTAAAAGCAAAATAATGAATACATTAAAAAATAAAAAATAAAAAATAAAACCAATGAAAAAGGCATTGAGCTTAAAAAAATAAAATAAATAAAGGAACAAAGCTGTATTAAGGAGAGAAAGAGTGTGTGAGGGATGACAAAAAAATGGACGAATAAGAGAGTGCGTGAGTGTTGAGAGAGCGAAGGATGAGAGGGAGAGAGGGTGTAAAGGAAGATGAAAAAGAAAAGAGAGAGAGTGATGATGAAGAAGAAGAAGAAGAAGAAGAAGAAGAAGAAGAAGAAGAGAGGAGAGAGAGAGAGAGAGAGAGAGAGAGAGAGAGAGAGAGAGAGAGAGAGAGAGAGAGAGAGAGAGAGAGAGAGAGAGAGACGTAATACCGAGAGTTTCTATTGGATCTTGAGATGGCATAATAAAGACAAGAGATGGGCCGGAGGGAAAGAAAGAAAGAAAGAGAGAGAGAGAGAGAGAGAGAGAGAGAGAGAGAGAGAGAGAGAGAGAGAGAGAGAGAGAAGATGAACTGATGAACCAAGCAGCAGGAGGAACATAATGAAGAATAAATTGATAGTAAATTGAGTGTTCATAATTTTTCCGAGTTCATGTCCCTTGAGCGATGATTAATAATGTGTTGTATTTTATTGTTTACCATAATGAAGCAGAACCCGGACCAAGAAGAAGAAGAAGAAGATGAAAAAGAAGGAGGAGGAGGAATCAGATGAAGAGGAATAATAAGCTATGATATTAAAGTGCGAGAAATAATATGCTTTTTTTCCGAGTTCGTGCTCTTTGACGAATATAGCGTAACTACGTCAATCAAAAAACTCTTCTTTCGTAAAGAGCTCTGTGAATTAAGAACTGTTTTAACCCATTCTGATTCAAGAAGAGGGTGTGAAGACTGACTATCTTGGGAAACTGTTATTTCGGTCATATGCAGAGAAACTGTGTTGTGTGAGCAGGTTACTTGAATTGAATATTTCGTTACTGTGCTACATTCCTGTTTGTCCTTCTTCTTCTTCTTCTTCTTCTTCTTCTTCTTCTTCTTCTTCTTCTTCTTCTTCTTCTTCTTCTTCTTCTTCTTCTTCTCTCTCTCTCTCTTTCCCTCTCTTTCTTTCTCTCTCGCTCTCTCTCCTCTTCTTCTCTCTCTCCTTTCTCTCTCACCTCCAGTCTCTCCATCTTTGAACTCTGAATTCAAAGGGCTAACTTTACAGGAATCCAGAAAGAAAAAAACTAAGTCAGCATTGCCAAATCATTTAAGATGTTCCCCTTTCTCTCTCTGTCTCTCTCTGTCTCTCTCTGTCTCTCTCTCTCTCCCCCTCTCTCTCTCTCTCTCTCTCTCTCTCTCTCTCTCTCTCTCTCTCTCTCTTTGAACTCTGAATTCTGAGGGCTAACTTTAAAGGGATCGAGAAAAAAAAACAGTATTGCCCAAATCATTTGAGATGTTCCACGCTCTCTCTCTCTCTCTCTCTCTCTCTCTCTCTCTCTCTCTCTCTCTCTCTCTCTTAGAGAGAAACCAAAAAAAAAATGAAACTTGAGAGAAGAGGGCGATGGCTGAAGAAAAGAAAAATAAAAAAGCTGATAATAAAGAGATGGAGAAAGACAGAGAGAGTGAGTGAGAGAGAGAGAGAGAGAGAGAGAGAGAGAGAGAGAAGGAGGAGGAGGAGGAAGAAATAAAATGACAATAAATCAGAGTTGAGTGAGCATACAGAAAATTAATTATAATAGGAGAGATTGGCATGTCAATTGCTTAATTTAAATTAACGAATAAAATATAATAATTAGACATTAGCAATAATGCAATGGGCAAGTTAAAGGAGTAGGCCTACATGACGTTGACATTTAAGAGACGGAATGTAAATGGAATGAGATACGGTATGAATTAAGTCAGATTTGCAATGCGCCTTTTCTTCATATGCCTAAATGTGTAATTTTGATTTTCATTTAAAGCTCCCTTGTTGATTGTCAACCATGGAGTGGGCCAAAGGTCATTGTTCATTATTAAAGTGTCAAAGTGTCTTTCTCTCTCTCTCTCTCTCTCTCTCTCTCTCTCTCTCTCTCTCCCTCCCTCCCTCCCTCCCTTTCTTTCTTTCTCTCTCTTTTATTATCTTCCTTCCCTCTTTCCCCTCCTCCGTCTCTCTTAATCGCACACCTGCATTCTGAGTATGGAAGTAAAGACATTCCACCTTGAGCAATTCCCAAATATATATATATATATATATATATATATATATATATATATATATATATATATATATATATATATATATATATATATGTGTGTGTGTGTGTGTGTGTGTATGTGCGTGCGTGTGTGTGTATGTACATAATACATATTCATAGTAATCCTCATGTGACAAACTAGCAACACAATTCTTCATCGCACCGCTATATTGAGAGGCAACGATTGTGTGCAAAAGTGCTATACAAAACACTGCTATATTTATTATAGGAAACATTGATGCATTGATTATACAAATAAAAACATCGCTATATTGGTAATACGATAGAGATTTGGGTCCTTTTCTGTTGTGCATCATCATGCAAGCTAATCAAATCGCGCACCATCATCCCACTGTAAAGAACTCAACACTGTTTCGCCGATCAGCTAGCTTGAAGTCAACATTGCATCACATTTTAGAATCATCATAGTGGTCTATTGCAAAGTCATCATCTTCATCATTGGCCGTACCTTACACAACATATCGCTAACAATAGCAACCCTGAGGGCAGTTGGGGTTTCCAACCACAATATCAGAAACCAAATTCGTTGTCAAGACGTCATTGGCACATTGCATCAATGCTCTATTTTTATGGTCGTTTGCTACAGGAAAATATCCACTTTCCAAGAACCAAAATATCTTTGGAACATCTCCGCGTAAAATAATAGTAGTAGGCTCTACTCCCTCATGGGGATTATATTAACAACGCTTCTATTTACGGTGAATGAATCTGCATGAGGATAGGACGACTTTTCCTAAAGATTACCTTACGAATCTAAAGGCCAAATGCTGCGCAGACATCTGACCTACCCGCAAGATAAAAGTATAGTTCTTAATGACCCTAGAGTTCCGTTAATGCTACAAGTAGTAGCGTGGCCCATATATCTCAGACCCTGATTTTGTGATAGCCATTTCTGCTTCCATTTGTCTCTTCTTTGGATGGCGAAGTAACTGTAAAGGAGACAAAAGGTTTTGTAGAGCTCCCAGGATTGAAGTAAATGTAAACCCTAACTCAAAACCTGGCATAACAACTGTCATAATAATCATTCATTGTCCAATATTCATGAACCCCTAACATTAAACCTGACTTTTAACTCCTAGCATGAAATTAAATACAGAGGAAATCGGACTGGCTCCAGCACCCCCTCCCATCCCCCCTCCTCCTACTGCTCCTCCAATCCAAAACGCTTTTAAGTAACATTTTTGCCTTTTGAAATCGTAGACATACAAGTCAAAAAGACAGGGCAAAGGAATACTGGCCATGGGTGGACCAAACAATGAGCTGAACCTCAGGCCAGATTATGTTGCATTTGTGGAACTTCCAGGATTAGAGTTCCTACTTCTACTATGGTTCGGGCGGCGGAGGCATTGTCAGCAAAATGTGTGTAACTGGAGCAATAGAGCAAGCCGAAGGTTATGGACCGAGGTAAATGGCTAGCTCAACCGTTACCGGCGGGCAGTGAAATAACACTGAAAATGTCACAGGAAAAAAGGGGCTCGTTAGCAGTTAGGATACCTTACCTTTGGGGCAGTTGTGCATTGTGTGTGTGTTTGTGTTTGTGTGTGTGTGTTAAGTGCGCTCATTTTTGTACTGAGAAAAGTTCATTGACCTGGTAAAGGTGTAGAAAAGAAGTGAGGATGGAAAGCAGCAGCAGCAGATGATGATGATGATGAATGGTGGTGGTTGGAGAAGCAGAGGTGGTGGCCATTATAACTCAGATCAAGAGTATCTTGGTGAGGACGCTTCCTATTGACGACGACGACTGATGGCGACGAAAGCAACTACATGTATTACGATGTCAGCCATATTGGTGCTGTTGATCGTGATGACAGTGACCAAGGCAATGATTGTGAAGATGTTAATCTTACGGATGATATGTAATAATAAATAATAATAATAACAGGCAATTTATACAGCGTTTTCCAAAATCACAAAGCGCTTTACACAAACAAATGTAAACACAACATGCGTACATTGGTCAATAACACGCAACCACATATACATCTCAACACCAAAAATAACTAACAACACTCACTCATGGCGCCTAAGAAAAGGCCTCTCTATGTGTAAAAACATATCTTGTACAGCTCTGTGGATGCATGATGGGGGCACTTGTCTATCTTAATCATGCCTGCGTTCTAGACCGCTTCTTGAATACAAACATGTAGACTATTGTCCTTGGCAGTTCAACTGGTAATGTCAACCTCATCTTCAAGGTTACAGTATCAAGGCTACTAATATAGCTTTAAATTCAATACAAAGGCTGCAGAAAAGTTTACATTGTCTTTAAAAGCAGGAAGTGGTTATAGATTTTCATGTCTAGTTCGAGGTATTTTGTCTGGACTAACTTGCACAAATTCACAGAGGGGGAGTAATGCGTTGGTGTTATTCTATTTCCTACACAATTTGTCATATAGGTCATACTCCAGCTGACTTTTCAGTGATGAACCAATTTGCATTGCATGCCTAATCCATTATAGCCATCTTTATAATTCATAGCCCTAGATAAACTCCAAGTCTGTTTTTGGCAAAACCTGTATTAATGGAACATGCCTCATATATAGCCTAAAAAAACAAAAAAATATCAACGATATATGTTAACCTTAACCTCGAGGTAGAATATTCTTTTTGAGGTGATGGACCCCACCCAGACTGTTTGCATTCGAACGGATTCTTCAATTCTCTTCTTAAAAGCCAGTAAGTGTTTGCTAAACTTGTCTGGCATTTTTGCGGGTTCGATTCCAATCAGTCTGACAGGCGAAAAAGTTTAGAAACGAACAGCAACCAACCCCTCGCTGCAGTCCTGAGAAACTGGAGGTTGCCTGCTATAGTTTCTGAAGCGTTTTTGGCGGACGATTTGTTATGCGTCAGCACATAATTATTTGAATGTTTCCTCCATAAGCGAGTATTCTTTGGAAGGCAGAGATATTTGAAGACCGCGTATGTTTATGATAACCCTCCCTCCCTCTTATGTGTGCGTCGTGAGAGAAAAAAGGGGAAGGAGGGGGCGGTAGCGCTTTTGCTATGCTCTCAATTTGTGTTGCAATTGTTTGTAAACAGGAACAGTTGTGAGTGAAGCGAGTGATTATTTTAAAAGCTTTCTTGGTAAATCAATCTAGCTAGGAACCGTAGCTCTATCTGTATATGGGCAGGGGGATGGGTGGGTGGTGTGTGTGTGTGTGTGTTTGTATATATACATATATCTATATCTATCTATCTGTCTCTCTCTCTCTAATTCTATATGTGTGTATATGTGTGTATGTGTGTAAGGGGGGGGGGAGTGGAGGGAATAAATAGATTGCTAGAGAGGTATCTGGCTAATGTGGCAATGTGGAAGAGCATTGACCGGCCAATAGAAACAGGTAAGTAAAGGTCACTAGATCGCCAATCAGAAGCCGATTTTCCTCTGTAGTAAGTGAGGCTAAGCGTAGTTCCAAACCCCTCCCACGCCGGAGCCGAAACAGGTTTCAGTGCCAAAGCCACAATAACAACATTAACCTTAACGTGGTGGGACTGGTAGAGTTTGGCGGAACCACTAATCTGCCTGGCGTCCCAGGATTCACCTTTAGAGCTTTCAATCTGTCGCTTTATGTAGCCTACCAAGGACAAAGAGGTTTAACCTCTTCGCTCCGACCGGGTTCACAAGGTTTTCTTGCGCTCCGAACACATTGAGCCCTTGGTACAGACTCTGCTATGTTTTCAGTAACAAAGTCCCCTCTGGTCACCTCTTTTCGTTACAAATATTATAATTGTGGTGGATTGCTTATTTTTGGTTTGGAGTAGTGATTTTTTAAAAACTGCCTAAATAGTTTAAAACTTTGACAGATAAAAATTAATTACTACATTTGGGCTTTATCTTCATAAGTTGTCCTACAGAATTGATGATGATAATGATGATAATGATGACGACGACGACTTGTATTATGCAGGTATCAACGGATAAAGTTCACGTCCATTGCGCCTAGCCTGAAAATATATCTGAAATGGCAGACTCCTATGACTCTATCCTACCAGCACATTTAATAGATTGCGATTTCTCCTTCAGCTACTATCTGTAATTACTATAGGACTGCACGCTGTTGAATCGCTTCAGAAGTGCATTTGAATTATTTTGTATTGCAAGGAAACGGGCCACGTTCCAGGTGTACGTCTCAGGGGGTCAGATGAGTTCCTAGCATTCAATGTCAACGCCTTCTCACCGGTCAGTTTTAAACAGCACTTTCAAACATTCTGAAATATTGGAGACGTTTGGGGCGGGAGGGGGGGGGGGGGTAATATATAGGCAGCGTTTTATTAGTAGTACGAATCCACAAACTGGACAAGGCTGGGGTGTCTCCTCAGTGCAAATCGCAAATTAAAAGAGACGACACTTCTCTTTATTAAAGCTATTACTATTGGTACAGTTTTGCCGTCTACTTGTCTTGGCTTAATGTATGACCGCTCCGTGAGAACGCAGTAACCATAGCCGTAGATACTAAATATTACCCAGAAGGCTTGCACATTTACATCGTGAGGATGTTTCCTGATGCTGATTGTGCAGTGCCTGTATTGTAGTTTTTAAAGTCTGTATATATTGAAACAGCAAACATACGAAACCATTCTATTTGGGCACAGTGGTCCACCCACTAGATGAAGTCAAGAAGACTTGCAGATTTGTCTGTTGATACTAGAGCGTGCAGTTCTCGTACCGTTGTGTTAGTGGCTGTGTGTCTTCACAGAGCAGGCCTACTAACCACACAATAGCACGCGCACTAGTCTTAGTCAAGAAGACTTATAGATTAAAGTTTCTGGGATGTCCTTCCTGATGCTGATTGTGCTTCCAGTTCTCGTGCTGGGCTTTTAGTACCTTTGTGCCTTAACTTAGCGCTAAATTACTCCATTACAAACACAATAGCTCGCGCTCTAGACATGTTGGACAATGTTCCTTCACGGTACACACGAAAGGATAATGGCACTCAAGCGATACCCCCTTTGGGGTGCCGGGGGTTTCAGTATAAATAGTATCCCCACTTTCTGGAAATTTAGTGCTTTAAATTCCCACTGTCGCCGTCTTTCTCATTTGCTCTTTCTCATTCCTGCTCTGTTCTATCAATCTGCTATACTATCTTCTTCTTCGCTAGACCGGTCACCTACCTTTTTTCTTGAAAACTCTTCCGAGACAAGATTCCTTGTTTGTGTATGAGGTCTGTTGGATCAGCTTGGGAATATTGGACGCTTTCTGCCAGGTGGTCACTAGGGCTTCCTATGATGTTATTATTTAGCATTATAGGCATTTAATATGTATGTGTTTTGTTGATATTTTATAATGATGTTTGTATTCTATTTTGTTTCTATAAACGGGGGTTCGATAAATTAGAGTACAGCCTCAGCGTCCCGTGCGTGGGATGTCTTTATTGTAAAGTGACTGGCTGGTGGAGAGTGTCACGTGGGGTTTATGGGCTCTGCACAATGGAATTATGGACCCTCACGTTTATTCGGTGGGAACTGCTAGTAGGTCACCCTATGAATTACTTTAATAAATTTATTTGTTTAGCTCGTTCTGTGTTAAGGTTGGGGTACAGAAATAGATAGAAAAATGGTAAAAGAATACTGTCACACTAGCTTTCACACGGCTATGAATCATATGTAGTCCAGCCACTTGATAACAGTTAAAATCACACATTTATTTCTTCTACTCTATACAAGATTCTCTAAGTACTAATCTAACTTAAAAGGTCTCTTTCAATGCTAAGAGTTCGATCGCTGATAGTCTAGGCAGCTGTTATATCTTCCTCGGGCACTTGCTATAATATTTCATGTAGATTTGGACTACTGTGGTCCGTTTTACAGTTTCTGAAGAGTTGGACTACTGTGGTCCTGTTATGATCAGTTTAAGTGCACTTCTGGGTGTACACTTAACTTTCTTATGGTGCGGTCGAAGTCCTTCTGTGAGGTAGCTTCTGGTACACCTTTGTAGTTGTGTAGTTGGGTTCCCTTGCCACGCTGTGGGGTCTGACAGGGTGTCTTTCAAGGCCGCTCTTTCCGTCTTGTGCGGTAGAGTCTCCTCAACCAACTAGTCGTTTCTGTGGAGTGGGGTGCACAGGATAGCTCGGGATAGCTCGGGATAGCTCGCCTGCTCGTCTGTAATATAAGAGACGAAATTCTGCACAACCCTGAATAATCGGTTTGTGCAGAGCGTCTCACTGAAAGCCAAGTAGCCCTCAGTGATAGCTCCACATCTCTATACATAAGCGACGAACATTCTGCTACTTCCGGGTTCCGCTGTAATCTCACTCTAAATTCCTATACATACATAAATATCAATCGTGTCTAACTATACACATACAGAATTAATAATGATATAAACATTCAGTGGTACAGCCACTGGTCTGCAAACATACATATAAGTTAAACAACAGTGGTTCCGTATGGTATACAACATGGCGGCGCAACCGGTCGTGTTTCGCCTCGTGGTAGGCTCTTCCACGTGGTCACGCAAATTCGGATTAATAATTCACATTTATGCATAGCAAATTCCACAAACATAATTTCAACAATAATATAAATATATCACGATGAAACAGAAGGGTGCTCATTTACCTGTTTGACAAGTTCAGGCCCGTGTTGACTAAATAGAATTCTGAGATTCTAAGTCCTGCTTCCTGGTCTATGAGTGAAGATAGTTCTCTGCTAGCTAAGGAGATGTTACTTCTTCCTCGTCTCACACACGACTGATTCAAACTGTGTTAGGCTCTGACACATTCAAACTGCTCTACCCACTGAGCCTGCTCTGATTGGTTAAAACGGTCCGATTCAAAGCTCAAGTGCTGACTCACTGCGCTAGCGTGGGTCGGGCTCGCGGTGTGTGGTCTGCTGTGTAATTTAATTGCTGCTGTGTTATAGTCTAACTTCTAAAGTTACAAGTACTACACATGGCTAAATAGTCACTGGGCAGAGTTAAAACTAGCCAATTCATGACAGGCTCCCTCAACTGAAAAAAGGCGATGACTACTGGATTCGACCTTTTTCTACTACAGAGCCTAGTTTAACGCTGCACTATCCTAGGGTCCTATTTACAAACTAAGTAAGTTGCTCTACCTGAGCTGCAATGCTGTGCCAGGTAGCTATGGACACTAGTGACAGGGTATTACTGGGCGGGGACGAATTCTGGTGCTGTGGCCCTTAGTTGTGTTGGGTGGGCGACAGCTGCTGTGTCCTCCACGAGATGGCGACTGAGGTAGTCGGCTCCGTGGTTCTCTTTGCCGGGGATGTACTCGATTTGGAATGAGTACGCCTGAAGGGTGAGTGCCCATCGCATCAGGCGGGAGTTCAAAGACTTGGAGGCTGCCAGGAACGATAGTGGTTGATGGTCCACCTGAACTGTGAAGTGTGTCCCATACAGGTAGAGTTGGAACTTCTGTATGGCCCAGACTAGTCCAAGACATTCTTTCTCCGGCGTGGCGTAGTGGGTCTCGGCGGGTCTCAATTTTCTGCTGGCGTAGGCGACAGGGAATAGCGTCTCTGCATTCTTGGGGTCGCGCTGTAGCAGTACTGCTCCGAGGCCTAAGTCGCTTGCGTCGGTGCGAAGAACGAATGGCTGAGTCAAATCGGGTAGGTGGAGTACTGGCGCCGGTGTCATTCTGTCCTTGAGTGTTTGGAATGCTGTCTCGCATTCGGCTGTCCATACGACTTTGTCCGGGGCGATTTTCCGGGTTCCATTTGTCAGTGGTACGGCGATGCTGTTGTAGTTGTGGATGAGCTTCTTCCGCGATGGCGATGGCCATCCATGTGTGTGTGCCGGGGGTCGCTGGTCGGTCCGTGTACTTCTTGAGGAGATTGATGTGGTGGTATCGGGCTCTCCCGTTCACCTCTACTTGGTAGACTGTCTTGGATTTCTTGGCAGTCACCCGGTACGGTCCTCTCCAAGCGATGTCCAGCTTGTTGGTTCCACTTGGAAGTAAGAGTAGCACTTGATCGCCGACTTGCAGTTCTCTGTCCTTCGCGTGGCGGTTGTAGTACTTCGCCTGACGGGCTCTTGCCTTCTTCAGTGCTTCACCAGCTTTCTTCCACGTTGCTTTGAGGGTTTCCTGCAGGTCTGCGACGTACTTGGTGGCACCTCTTGGTGTGTCGTCTATCTTGGCTTCCGTCCAACTTCTGCGTAGGGCTTCTAGCGGTCCTGCTAGAGGTCTGCCGAATAGCAATGTTGACGGGGTGTAGCCTGTGGCTGCATGGGGCGTTTCTCGGTATGCGAACAGTGCCGCATTCACGTAGGTGTCCCACGCTTCTGGATTGTCGTCGGCGACTTTCCTGAGTATGGTGAGAAGGGTTCCATTCAGTCTTTCTACTTGTCCGTTGCTGGCTGGGTGGTATGGTGGTGTGCGAATGTGATGAACTTGTATCAACTCGAACACGTCTTGCATCAGGCGGCCGGTGAACTGAGATCCGTTGTCCGTTCTAATGCTGTCCGGGAATCCGACTCTGGTAAAGATGGCGATGAGTGCATCTGCAATCTTCTTGGTGTCGATCGCTGGCAACGGGACTGCTTCGCACCACATCGTACATGCGTCGACGAGTGTGAGTAGAAATCTGTTCCGCTTCTTGGTCATGGGCAGTGGTCCTACTATGTCTACTGAGACTTGCTGGAATGGCACGCCGACTACTACTGATGGTCCTAAGGTAACTGGTACGGTGTGATGTCGCGGGGAATATCGTTGACATTGGTGGCAAGATTTCACGTAGCGCTTGACATCCTCCGTGATTCCTGGCCAATAGTAGTGTGCGCTGATTCTCTGCACTGTGGCTCCAATTCCCATGTGTCCGCTGAGTGGCATGCTGTGGCCTAATTCTAGTACTTGGGCTCGAAGGGTGGCTGGTAGTACTAGTTGGGTGTGATCTCCATCTCCTTGTCGATGTAGAACTCCCTCTTCCATGTAGAAGTCTCCCTTGTGCGGGGGTGTGTGTGCGCCTTGGGTAGCTTCTGGAAGCACTTCGCTATCGAGGTGTCTTCTTTCTGTGCTGTTTTGATCTCTTCGAGTCCTGGATTCGGAGCGAACTCGGGCTGGGGTGGTTGGGTTTTAGCTTGGGCCCTGGTTTGCACTGCAGCTATCTCTACAGTTTTAGGGGGCGTGCCTAAGAACACATACCTACAACCTAGCACTAGATCATACAGGGGTTTCTGTAAAACAGCTGCTTGGATTCGTCCTGTGACGTACCTACTCTCTACTATCCAAGCTATTGGGCAAGTAGTCGTCGGTTTCGTCAAGTCTGCTCCTTGTAAGTCGACTGTCTTGTCTGTCAAGTCCGCGCGCGATACAAGAGATTCGCTAACTATCGCGTCGTATGATAGACCTGTGTCATACAGACAGTTCGCTTCTTTTCCGTTGACCTTGACCGTGTCTGTCACCGATGGGTGATCTCCGATTGTGTGTGGCTTGTTACCGCTGCTTTGAGTTAGAACTCTGTGCGCTGGCCGGCTTTCGCGCTCCCTACGTTGTGCGGCCAACTTGAAACATTCTGCGGTGGAGTGATTGTTTCTGTTGCAGAACGAACAATACCGTCTCTGTTCTGCGGGACCTCTTTTCCCGAATTCCGTGTTGGGTCCTTTATTTTGCCCAGGTCTGGGGTTATTGGGCTTATTCGCGGTGCGCTCTTCCCGGGTAGGGCTTCGTTTCTGTGCCTCTTTCCCGTTAGGCTTTAGGTCTCGCCTGAAGCTCTTGGCTTCTCCGTGGGCGGCCACGTACCTATCTGCGACCTTGACCAGATCTTCCAGTCTTTCCGCGCCCTGCTCTACTGAGAATGTTCTCAGCTCGGGGGTCATGGTTTCCCGTAGCTGTTCCCATACTAACAGTTCTGTCAGTCCATCATACGTTTTAGCCGTGGCTGACTGGCTAATCCACTTATCCAGCGTTGTGGACAACCGATCCGCGAACTGCGCATAGCTCTCTCCTTTCACTCTCCGATTGGTGCGGAATTTTTGCCGATAGCATTCTCCTGTTAGTTCGAATCCCGTTAGGAGTGCCTCTTTTACTTTGTGATAGTCAGTCACTCTGTCAGTCGGTAGCTTACTGTAGATGTCATAAGCCTTTCCTCTAAGCCCTTGACTAAGCTTAAAAGACCAATGAGTGGGATCTAGTTTGTACTCTGTTGCTAGACGCTCAAACCTAGTCAGATAGAGATCTAGACCTTCTTCTCTCTCATTGAATGTTCCCAGTGGAAATGACATTCCTTGTACAGGGTTGGATGCTACCTCTAGCTGATCTGAGTGGGGAGGGGTTGAGGAAGAACTTGAAGCTCCTGATCCCAATCTTCTTAGCTCTAACTCATGCTGTCTTTCTTTTTCTTTTTCTGCCCTCTCTTTTTCTTTTTCTGCCCGCTCATACTCCCATCTCCTAACTTCTGCATCTCTCTCTGCTGCTACCTTCTTCTGTTCTGCTTCTAGCTCTAATTTCCTCGTTTCTCTCTCTGCCTCTAATTTCTTCTGCTCTGCTTCTAGTTCTGCTTTTTTCTGTTCTCTCTCTGCAGCTCTCTCTGCCGCTTCGAGTTTCTTCGCCTCTCTCTCTGCTGCTCTCTCTGCCTTAGCCTCCTGTTTCTCTACCTCTGCATTGATATACGCAATTAGGTCTCCCCCTGCTAAGTGTAAAGCTTCCCCTAATTCCTTGAAGCGCAATCTCAAGGCCACTGGGTCCGACATTGCCAAACGTGTCTATGAACAACCTCTGAATCACGTGGAATACCAAAACACTAGCAATATTGCAAGTCAATAACAACAATGCAAAGACAATCAAATTCGCAATCAATAATAGAATAAAACAAGAGTCAAATGGCATACAACCGTTATTTAAGCAAAACCTGCAAAAGAACAATGCAACATACAGGCACAAAAATATTTGAAGCAAAAAAGTTTTTAACTAAAGAATAGTGCACCCAACTGATCAGTGTTATACCCTTACACTATTCTAAGTTATTCTACTTCTACTGTTATCTAATTTTATTGTACTTAGGTCCGGTTATACCCAATTCCTATTATACACAGATCCTAGCTAGGCTCGCCAATTAAAGTGTCACGTGGGGTTTATGGGCTCTGCACAATGGAATTATGGACCCTCACGTTTATTCGGTGGGAACTGCTAGTAGGTCACCCTATGAATTACTTTAATAAATTTATTTGTTTAGCTCGTTCTGTGTTAAGGTTGGGGTACAGAAATAGATAGAAAAATGGTAAAAGAATACTGTCACACTAGCTTTCACACGGCTATGAATCATATGTAGTCCAGCCACTTGATAACAGTTAAAATCACACATTTATTTCTTCTACTCTATACAAGATTCTCTAAGTACTAATCTAACTTAAAAGGTCTCTTTCAATGCTAAGAGTTCGATCGCTGATAGTCTAGGCAGCTGTTATATCTTCCTCGGGCACTTGCTATAATATTTCATGTAGATTTGGACTACTGTGGTCCGTTTTACAGTTTCTGAAGAGTTGGACTACTGTGGTCCTGTTATGATCAGTTTAAGTGCACTTCTGGGTGTACACTTAACTTTCTTATGGTGCGGTCGAAGTCCTTCTGTGAGGTAGCTTCTGGTACACCTTTGTAGTTGTGTAGTTGGGTTCCCTTGCCACGCTGTGGGGTCTGACAGGGTGTCTTTCAAGGCCGCTCTTTCCGTCTTGTGCGGTAGAGTCTCCTCAACCAACTAGTCGTTTCTGTGGAGTGGGGTGCACAGGATAGCTCGGGATAGCTCGGGATAGCTCGCCTGCTCGTCTGTAATATAAGAGACGAAATTCTGCACAACCCTGAATAATCGGTTTGTGCAGAGCGTCTCACTGAAAGCCAAGTAGCCCTCAGTGATAGCTCCACATCTCTATACATAAGCGACGAACATTCTGCTACTTCCGGGTTCCGCTGTAATCTCACTCTAAATTCCTATACATACATAAATATCAATCGTGTCTAACTATACACATACAGAATTAATAATGATATAAACATTCAGTGGTACAGCCACTGGTCTGCAAACATACATATAAGTTAAACAACAGTGGTTCCGTATGGTATACAACATGGCGGCGCAACCGGTCGTGTTTCGCCTCGTGGTAGGCTCTTCCACGTGGTCACGCAAATTCGGATTAATAATTCACATTTATGCATAGCAAATTCCACAAACATAATTTCAACAATAATATAAATATATCACGATGAAACAGAAGGGTGCTCATTTACCTGTTTGACAAGTTCAGGCCCGTGTTGACTAAATAGAATTCTGAGATTCTAAGTCCTGCTTCCTGGTCTATGAGTGAAGATAGTTCTCTGCTAGCTAAGGAGATGTTACTTCTTCCTCGTCTCACACACGACTGATTCAAACTGTGTTAGGCTCTGACACATTCAAACTGCTCTACCCACTGAGCCTGCTCTGATTGGTTAAAACGGTCCGATTCAAAGCTCAAGTGCTGACTCACTGCGCTAGCGTGGGTCGGGCTCGCGGTGTGTGGTCTGCTGTGTAATTTAATTGCTGCTGTGTTATAGTCTAACTTCTAAAGTTACAAGTACTACACATGGCTAAATAGTCACTGGGCAGAGTTAAAACTAGCCAATTCATGACAGAGAGCTTTCAGTTTTACCACTAGGGTTGTTTCAGCAGATCTTTTATGCGGATTGGGGGTTGTCCGGTCCTGATTTGGCTCGGAAGAGTCCGCTGGACCTAAAGCAATAATCATGTTATGTAATGTAATGGCACTCAAGCTACTGCACTTGAATTTGTCTCTTGATTGCGCGTGAAGGTTTCGTATGCATCTACATTATTTAGTGCTTTTAGTATATGTCTGTCTTCCCGAGGCGTTGAACCACTCCTATAGAACACAATAGCTCGCACACTAGACATGCTTGGAAAATGTTCCTCCGCGGTACAAACGAGGAAATGTTTGCCTCTGCACTTGGACGTGTCTCTTGATTGCGCGTGAAGGTCTCGTATGCATCTACAGTGTGGTTTTAGTATCTGACTGTCTTCATGTTGCGTTGAACCACTCCATTAGAACACAATAGCTCACACATGCATACTAGACATGCTTGTGAAATGTTCCACTAAGGTACAAACGAGATCATCGTAGACTTGCAGATGCACTGCACTCGGCTATGTCTCTTGCTTTTTTTTTTAATGCAGAGCTCATATTATGGTGTTAGTGTCTGTGTGTCCCAAAGAATGTCTGAGCCATTCCATTAGAACAAGCAATAGCCCATTGCATTCACAAGACATATTTGCAAATCATCTACGGTCCATGAGGATCAAACTTGTAGATGGCTTGCAGATGTACTGCACTTGGATGCGTCTCATAATAGGTACTGATTGCGTGCGAGCGTAGAAAAACTGTAGCGGTTTTAATGTTTGTATTAGAGTACGCTGGTTAAACGACCATCTGTGGTGCCCCAACGACCTACGAGTTATGGGATAGGATAGGATAGAACAGAGTATCACCACTTGACTTGGAGACATTGCACTCTATTAGGGTAGACCAGCTCACAGCACGGCTCTCATACAATCTTTGTATCTTTTGGTTTCAGCTCATTAAAAAAAACCTTCCATTTATTTATTAGAGTCTCTTTCGCTCAGATTAACAGGTCATTTTCCTAGCTGTTAGACCGCTATAATACGAACGATTGGTTTATCTTACTCAAAGTTCGAATGAACTGAAACCTTTCAGCCACGGCACATTTGCCGCAAATCTTTAGTGTAGAAAGGATTAATATTGCGGTCCCAAACTGAGAATCTCGTGATCGCCATACCAAATCAGCATATTCCTCTTTGAGGCACCAGACAGTGGAAATTGTCTGACTTTTAGCAGGGTTCATTAATTCAAAATATTTATTTAAAGGCCTCATTTATCCTCGCATCAGCGACATTGCCAGAGATGTTCCAACTATTCCAACGTAGTCTAGTCTTTGTTTGTATACACTAACGGGAAAAAAACAACCAACAACCAACAAACAAACGGCAAACATATTGTGAGGAACAACATTGCATACTTAAATACAGGATTCGCGCACCCGATAACTAGACTGTATGAAAGCTCAATTATAAGGTTCAAGTACTAGAAAACGGATAGGTTTTACAGTCTGAACATTAATCAAATCCAGGGACCAGCCGAGATCCCTTACAGCTCAGACCAGATTAAAGTGAGTTTGAAGTTGTTGCTTTATTTACCAAAAATTATTATCAAAGAAGGGTTTATTATTTCAAATTGAGTAAAAAGCTCTCCGATTGGTGTATAAGCAGCTAAAAGGTCACTGAGGTCCCTGATAACGTACTACTACTACTACTACTACTACTACTACTACTACTACTACTACTACCAGCTCTTTGCTACAACAACAACTACTACTACTACTACTACTAATTTCGTTTGATGAGCGCGCTTGTACCTCACAGGAAAGCTGCAAGCGTACTACATGAAACAGATTTACACATTTTAAATTACGAAAATAACATGTAAAAATTCCAAATGTCATACATAAATCCGAAACATGCAATCACAAAAGTAACAATCGGTAATACACTTACAAGTAAAAAGTCATTAAAACAATCATATTTAAAATTCTATGAGAGATTATGGAAGTTAAAACTATTTTAACAAACAAGTGTACAAAAAATCTCAACAAATACAAGGGATGAGGTAGGAGGAGGCGGGAATTAAAAAAACTACATTAACATGAAATAATCCATGAAATAGGTGGTCGTGGAGTAGGACTGTATAAAAACAGACTATAAAAAGATCACCACCCCTCCACCAATCCACCCCCCACCCCCACCCCCTCCCCTACCCCCACCCCCAAGAAAAAGAAAAAAAGTCCGTCACTGATTTCGCTAGCAGTGTGGCCCTTAATGCAGTCATGAGCGTCATTTCAGACTTCAGAAACAACATTGTGTTATTTATGGCTAATCCACTGCAACGCATTTGGGGTTTCTTGGTCACTCTCCGCTGCGTTTGTTTGTGGTTCGCCTGTGCCTGTTTTCTATTCGCTAACATTAGACACACACACACACACACACACCACACACACACACACACACACACACCTACCCACGCACACACACACACATCCAAGCCCCATTCCAACTCCCACTATCACCCCCTCTCTCACCCATTCCTGTCCCCACAGCCCCCTCCCTTATCTCTCCCCCTCCCCACCCCACCCCACACTACTTATAATGTGTACAAAGGGCTAACTATGTCACCACATTTGTTGTCGAAACGGATTAGGAACAGATTGTGTACAAGTCATTGTAAGCACGCAATTTGAGTCCTTGATCTGTGGTTTAATAACAGATGGGGATGTAGCTCAGTGGTAGAGCGTTCGCTTTGCATGTGAAAGGCCCCGGGTTCGATCCCCGGCATCTCCAAAAATTTTTTTAATATATGTTTTAAAATGTACTTGGTAACAGTATTGTGTTGTATTTTGTTTTGGGATAACCCGTTGGGTTATGCTTACCTTTTCACTCAACACACACACACACATACGCACGCACAAACCCACAAAAACTCACGTAGTCACGCAGGCACACACACTCACACACACACACACACACACAATGTATGAATATTCAAGCAAATGGTCATATCTTAGCGAGGTTTAAACATTTTTTTCGCAACTGGACCTCAAACCCAACCGGTTTTTATTATCTCGTTCTGTTGTCGAGACACCAAGCGTCAAGATTTACCCTTAATGTACAAGGGAAGGGTTCTGCATTGGACTTAGTGTACCAAATATAGGAGATATTTAATACTCGGTGTTTATAGGTTCCATATTAATCTTCAAGCGATTTTGGGGCAGTCAGTGTGTCATGCACTTGCTGTGTGCACATTATAACATGTAACTTCTGATACTTTTGCGTGACAAGCCTAGCGACTTCAGCAGTTCTTTTAAATGGTAGGTGCGCTATATAATCACATTCTTACTCAGAACCTCTTTACGCTCAACTTGTAACCTGTACATAAAGTATTCTTTGATACTCTCAGTCTTGGCTGGTGTCGCCTTAAAGATTCTGTCGTCGTTCCGGTGCATTAGATGACAGCAATGGGGTCTGATAAGGCGGACACGATGTCTTCACTAATTTCTTTTTGATGGACTATCCCGAAGACTTTTGGCTTTTTCCAAAAGGATTTTAGGAGAAAATATCATCTGCAACAAGAGCTTTTGACAATCTTTACTTCGCTTTATGCACGTATTTTTAGTATGTCCCAAAAGTGACTGAATTTTATTGTCTCCAATACTTGAAGCATTAGATTTTGAGGTGACAAAGTCATGTAGAACAAGAGTTTCTACAATCCTTACTAATTCAAAATACATACATTTTTTATGTAACCGCTGCTCACGTAGGTCCCAAACGACCGAACGCTTTTAAAAATCTTTCACAATCTTTACTTTACTCGCAAATTCATCCCAGCGTTTGATGGACATACCTGATGGTCAGAAAGGAGAGAGAAGAGAGACAGAAGGTCTTGCCAGGCGACAGGATTCCCAAAGGACCGCACTTGACCGATTCCCATGCGTTCAGCCTTTGAACAAAAGGATTATAGGTGAATGTAGGTGAATAATTATGTTATCTGCAATTAGACTCAATGGCTTTTGATAATTTTTAATTTAACTATTTTTGGATGTATGAACCATCTGGGAAGCTTTCTATGCATCGGGAATCTCACGGGACTGCTCTGACCGACCCTTAGACGTTCGGACTGTCATCTGAAGTAATACCTAAGTCAAAATCGCCTGCTTCTTTCTAACCTTGTATGGAATG
This sequence comes from Oncomelania hupensis, assembly GCA_036898135.1. Taxonomy (NCBI): domain Eukaryota; kingdom Metazoa; phylum Mollusca; class Gastropoda; order Littorinimorpha; family Pomatiopsidae; genus Oncomelania; species Oncomelania hupensis. Next base: position 139,645,638 of record CM072511.1, on the reverse strand, counting down.
GACAATGAGGAGTCCCAGGCGACACTCTAGTCTGCCATCAATGCTTTTTGTCTTTTACAAATATGGCTTTCAACAAGTCAAACATGGCCGTTGCAACAAGTATAAAGTGATAGAAACCTAGATGGGATTGTTATCAAACTTCACAATTCTAAGTTCAAAACCTAAACAGCTAGTGAGTTACAATATTAATTGATTGATTGATTTGAGATATATAATTATTTGATATTGCGAATTTTGTTGCTACTAAATCATGTGTAGAGCGGAATTTTGTTTTCAAGAATGATGGCACATGCCAGTCAAACAGCGAGGCGATAAATTTGGACGTCAGCTCATCACGTGCTGGAAGAGGAAGACCAAGTAAAATGGACGCTTTGAAGTTTTGCCACCCGGCGAGGTCCTTTAGGTTCTAGTGCCAGTAAAAAAAAAATCTTGCGGAACTCTTTGGCGCAGAAATCCGGAGAGTCTGTTAGAGTCGATTGCACGCTAAAAGTCGCTATCCGCACCGACGGTGCTCTTTCTCGCTTCAATAGGTGCCTGTGCACACGATAAAGAGCGACACATTAGCCTTGCTTCATTGCTATAGCTTGGAGTTGAAGGATGTGGCAGAGGGGTTCGGATGGGGAGGAGAGAGAGACTATCTTGTGTAAAAAATATAGGTGCATACAGTAATAACGAACTAAAGCTTAGCGCACCTAACATCTAAAAGGATTGCATCACACAATACATCGAAGTCTGCATTTGAAATGATAGTCTACATGTAGACTCAGCAAAACTTTAAGCCTAATAAACCAGACAATAGCGTATCTGTTCCTACTACAAACACCCACCTTGGAGAGCTGAGAATTGGAGCACACTAAGACTCACAGCTTGCATAATATTGTCTACGCACTATTGAGATAATAATGAAAATGAAATCACACAAATTGCATAATGTTTATATTGCGTCTTTTGCGGGATCTGACGCTCCAGACGCGTCTCATGCCTCGTGATCAGATCGGATTTGAAAGAAAAGGTTTACTTAAGTGCGTAGATAAATATCGTGGATGTCGTCAGTAGAGTTACAGTATTGGTAATATGGTTGCCTTCAATACAGTTAAATCGATGAAGAAGGGGAAGTCAGCGGGATGGACAACATGGCCGCAGAATTGCTTCAAGCAGGAAGAGAAGCGATGATTGATGCCATCTATATTATCTGTAACAAGATCTGGCAGAATGAAGAGTGGCATACACCATACCCCCATTTGCTTGTCATCACTCTTCCCAAAAAAAGGAAAACCTGCAGGAGTGTGAAAATTACCGCACCATCAGCCTCATCAGCCATCCCAGCAAGGTCTTCCTAAAAATAATACTCAACAGGTTGAAGCCCCAAGCTGAACAAATCATAGCTGAAGACCAAGCAGGATTCAGGGCAGGGCGAAGTACAACTGAACAGATTACATCTTAGTAGAGCGCATCATGTCAGATGCTCTTGCAGATCACGAAGGCACAGTTAGACCAATCTCCAACCTACGTTTTGCGGATGACACTGACGGAATGGCTGGGAAGAAGCAAGAACTTGAACAGCTGGTACAGAGGCTTGACACCACCTCCAGAGCGTTTAAAATGGAAATAAGCGCAGAGAAGACCAAAATAATTACCAAAACACCAATGGCATCAACACGGACATCAAAGTCCAAGACCAATCCCTTAACATGGTGCATAGCTTCAATTATTTAGGAGCCATTGTATCAGACAATGGGTCCAGACAGGAAGTCATCCCCAGGATCGCACAAACAACTGCTGCCCTGACAAAGTTTAAGCCCATTTAGAAAGACAAGACCAACAATCTACACTCCAAGGTAAAGCTGCTGCGCTCCCTTGTCATCTCCATCTTCCTATACGCTTGCGAAACGTGGCCCCTCACATCAGATCTACAACGAAGAATACAATGCATGGAGATGGGGTGCTACAGAAGACTTCTGGGCATTTCCTATACCTAGCACATCACCAACGACGAAGTCCGACAGACTATCACACAAGCCATTGGACATGCTCACAGTGGTTAAGAAACGGAAACTCCGATGGTATGGCCACGTCACCAGAGCATCAGGACTTGCAAGGACCATCCTGCAAGACACGGTGCAAGGAGGCAGTAGAAGAGGGAGAACGAAAAAATGGTGAGAGGACAACATTCGAGAAATGACTGGCTTGACGCTGAGCGAAGCCATTTGGGTTGCTTTAGACCGAGAAAGATGTAGTACGCTGGTTAAAGGATCATCTGTGGTGCCCCAATGACTTTCGAGTTACAGGATAGGACTACATTCCTTTCTTGAGAACCACATTATGACGTTCCTGTTCCTGAAGAAGTCTGACCCTATAGGAACAGCCTCTGTAATAATTATGTTGCGACAGTGTGTCTCTCGACAATCTGAGTATTACGCTGACCCAATTTATTGTATTGCTCTAGACTGCTATTGGCAAATATTGGTGGTTCACTGTAAAGAATGTCTGGTTCAATACTGCAATATCGCAACCACACATTGTCTAAATGTCGTCATTTGACTACCGCCCAACCCAACCAGTCCAAGAAATGATGGAGAAAATTTCTTTCGAAATATATATTAATATATTAATATTTATACGTGACCTACTTCATTCAAGGCTGCTTTTATTTGCTGGATTCACCTTTTTTAATTTAATGTTTAGCTCACTAGCGCATCTGTGTCTCGCAAAATATAGATTAAATATATTCAAGAAATGAAGCAACATATATAAGCTTTAAACCTTTTTTTTTTGTTCAGAAAATTAATGTTTATGTCTGAAACACCCCTCCCCCCCTCCCACTAATATTGAAAATGTTTTTAGGGTTTCGCACAGTCGTTAGAAGAATAGATCTGGGACGGGAGTCATTTCTGGACGTTACACTATAGCTTCCTTCACGCTGCCTCCATGCAATCATCAATCCCAAACATGCACTTTTTATGTCCACACTCCATCATGAACCCAAAATAGCCCCAATTTCCAATAAAGGGTCAACAGGGTAGACATTGATTTTTCTGCAGCCGATATACTGGTGTTTGGTTGTTGTTAGTTTTTACTCTTCCTCTTCAGCCTTAACCGAAGAGCCTGCTTTCCTGTCCTGTCCTGGCCTGTCCTGTATTGGGTAGCGCCACCGAGATTTTGATTGATTTGTGTAACACTGATGCATACATTGCAAGTTATGGACTAGCTTCGTCAGCTTCTGCGTGGTTAGTGCAGGTTATTGTCGATGTCCTGTCTTGGGTGGCGTTCTGTGTGTGTGATTGATTTGCCTGGAACTGTAGTTTTGAATTGCTCTTACTTTTAGGTTATCCATTGTCTTACCCCCCGTTGGGGTGCCGGGGGTTTCAGTATAAATAGTATCCCCACTTTCTGGAAATTTAGTGCTTTAAATTCCCACTGTCGCTGTCTTTCTCATTTGCTCTTTCTCAGTCCTGCTCTGTTCTATCAATCTGCTATACTATCTTTTTCTTCGCTAGACCAGTCACCTACCTTTTTTCTTGAAAACTCTTCCGGGACAAGACTCCTTGTTTGTGTATGAGGTCTGTTGGATCAGCTTGGGAATATTGGACGCTTTCTGCCAGGTGGTCACTAGGGCTTCCTATGATGTTATTATTTAGCAATGTAGGCATTTTATATAGTATATGTTTTGTTGATAATTTATAATGATGTTTGTATTCTATTTTGTTTTTGTAAACGGGGGTTCGATACATTAGAGTGCAGCCTCAGCGTCCCCTGCGTGGGATGTCTTTATTGTAAAGTGACTCGCAGATGGAGGGCATTCAGTTTTCCCACTAAGGTTGTTTCAGCAGATCTTTTATGCGGATTGGGAGTTGTCCGGTCCTGATTTGGCTTGGAAGAGTCCGCTGGACCTAAAGCAACAATTATGTAATGTAATGTAATCCATTGTCTTCAGAATAAAACGAGAGACTCGCCTTCATGTCCTGGTTGGCGCCGAGATGAATTAAGAGAATTTATATAAACTGATTTGTATCTCTCTCTCTCTCTCTCTCTCTCTCTCTCTCTCTCTCTCTCTCTCTCTCTCACTCATTTACACTCGCAGTATTTTCCAGATTCAACATAAAGCGAGCAGTCTGCTTTACTGTCCTGGGTAGCGCTGTAATGAATGTGGATTGAAGTTTCTGTAACAGCCTTTTCAATTCCAGAATTGAACCTATGAATACTTTGATGAAGTTGCATTATCATCAGTGGCTTCAGCATAAATTGAGCAGCCTGCTGGCCCTGTCCTGGATAGCGCTGTCATGAATTTGACTGGGTTTTCTTTCTTAAAGGACCACAGTAACAAGGACGTTTATTTATTTTGTTCGTGGCAATGAGATTATTTTTAGAAATTGCGCTGTCGTCATACTAAAAAGATTATATTACTAAGCTTAATTCATATATTACTAAGCTTTCAATTGTAGACGTATCTTCTTTGTCGTGTAAATATACTACTGGGCCGGTGTGACGTACTGAAATGTTTATCTTTCCACTTTTACTCCCAGAAGTAGTTTCAGTCCATCCCCAGATTAACTCCCCGGACGTTAGTTTGGTTATGGCCCAGAATGGCCCCCATTTTATTCCAAATCAGCCCCCAGCAGTATAACCAAGATGCGTGTACTCAAAATAATCAGGAATTCGGGAGTTAAAACAGAACAGTTCCAGAACAATCCCTTCCCCAAACAACATGAGTTAAATTTGGACTAGTCCAAAACAGGCCACATGGGAGTTTAACTTGGACAGGGACAGAAAAGATCCTAACCGAACACACCTATAAAACACTAAAGGGGAGTAAAACTGGGACAAGTCTAGAAAATACACCAAACGCCTGTCCCAGTTAAACTCCCCAGTAGTTGTTCTGATCTGTCCCAGTTTAACTCCCTTATAGTGGGTAATAGTTAAGTTTAGTGGAACCGTTCTGGATTTGTTCCAGTTTAACTTCTATTTTGTGTGTTATAAGTGTGCTTGTGAGTTGCTCTGGACCTGTTCCATGACCCAGTTTAACTCCCTTCTGTGTATTATGAGTGTGCTGGGGTAGGGGTTGGGGAGGGGTTGTTTCATTTTAACTCCCCTCTGTGTTCTTCTGTATTTTATGAGTATGTTAGAGGAGGGGGGGAGGGGGAGGCTGTTCTGGATTTGTTCCAGTTTAACTCCCCTTATGTGCTTTATGATTGTGTTGGGGGTGGGAGCTTTTCTGAACCTGTTCCAGTTAAACTCTCATTCGTTTCTTTATTAGTGTGTTGGGGGTAGGGGGTGGGGTGTTGTTGTGGACCTGTCCCAGTTTAACTCTCCTGGTGAAGGACGTAGTCGTTAATAGTTGGGTTGGAGTTTAACTCCCTGCAGCTTGATAGTTTTGTTTAAGGGGGCTGTTTTGGACCTGTACCAGGCTAACTTACCATTCGTGTTTGGTGTGTTGTGGGGGAGGGGCTGTTCTGGACCTGTCTCAATTTACTTCTCCTTTTGTGTATTTAGTTTGGGGCTTTTAGATGTACTTGGAGGCTGACCTGGACCTGTCCCAGTTTAACTCTTCTGCAGTGGGGTTCATAGTTCTGTGTAAAAGAGGGGAATGGGGGGACATGGGAGCTGTTCTGGACCTGTGTCAATTTAAATCCCCATTTTGTGGTTTATACGTGTTCTTGGGGGATGTTCTGGATCTGTCCCAGTATAATTCCCCGGGTCACGGGCTGTAGTGGTTAAACGTTTATCTCCGTAGTGGCTGTTCTGGACCTGTTCCAGTTTAAATATCCTTTAGTGTTTTATAAATATGTTTGTTTAGGGGCTGTTCTGGACATGTCGTGTATTGACTCTCCTCTTGCTAACCTATTACCTATAACCATTCCTGACCAGATGGAAGGGGGAGGGGGGATAGTCTGGACCTGATCCAATCTGATCCCTCACTTATTCCAGTGTGACTCCCCAAGAGTTGTTTTGGTACAATTAAAATTTTCCAGAATTACTCCCGCAGAGTGCATCTGGGACTGTGTCAGATTTACTCTCCATTGAAAAGGGAGATGTATTGGCATTGGCCTACAGTTTCTTGTAAATTTTCTGGTAAAAAAATTTCCAACGCTAAAGTAACTTCAAAGTAACTTTCAGCCACACATAGAGAGTCAGTCCAGTTCCTTGATCGCTGTTACACTCGTTGTTGGTTTTTATCAGTAGTTGATTCAGCCCCAATGCTTGAATCCTGATAAGTGCAACTCAGATTCGTTTATCTACGCACCCCGTTCACTCAGCAACAAGGCAGAAGTCGTCGTATGAAGTTTTTCAACTTTATTCAGCGTACATCAACAACTGCATACAATCGCTCAATCGCTTTTCCCTTTCTCTCTACAATTCTCTCTACACAGTCCATCAATTTTATAGTTTTTTTTTCTAGACACCAGATAACGTCAGAATGTTCCAGCCTGAAACATTACAACCAATCGGAATAAACTTCGTCATCGCTGTCTTACGTCATACAACTTTCTTTACAGTGCAAGAATTTTCTCAGCTATCTACCGTTATCGCGAAGATTCGATCGATAGTAAACAAGCAACTCTAGAGAATTCTCCAATAATATCGACCAACGAAAATTATCAACATTATACCAAGCTACTTCTAACAACAACGCAAAATTATATCAAAGGTAAATACACTCTATTATTGCATGCTTTGCAAAACAAAACGATCGGATCTATCGTGCGCGTTTCAACAGTAACAATCGCCCCTAAGTAATCTTCATTGCCCGATTAACGTGATTTGGAACATACATCCGGCCATTCTTGGCCATGACCAGACTAACTCTCGTGGAGTAAATTTGGGCCTGGACTGAAAGTATTCCCAAGAGTAAAACTGGTAATGGGGGACAGTGGGGGGAGGGAGGGCAGTTTTGGCACGTTACACCGGCCTGCTACATACATGCACACTTTCGCAGCTCTGCTAGTTATAAAATCAACTGGGTGCTGTTAATAGGTAGTTTAATAGGTGGCTTGGTAAATCGGTTGATATTGAGCTGGTTTTCTAGGCTGAAGATCGGGGGTTCGAACCACGCGTAGGACGAACTTAGATATACGTAACTTAGGCTACGAGCCTTTTTCAGGACACCAAGGGTTTTCTGCGGGTGCTCTTTTTTTTCCTCCCTCCTTTCAAAAATGATATTGGATGCAGATATTTTCAAAAACAACAAAAAAAAAGTAATTTCTATTCCGACTTCTGTAATAGCGATCTCTTTAGATCGCCGCGCTTTGAGTTTGATTAAAGAAAACGCGCGTGATAGCAATTATTATTATTATTATTATTATTATTATTATTATTATTATTATTATTATTATTATTATTATAAAGAAATTAATGTATCGATGTTTCAGAATTAGACTAAATTTGGGAATTCAGCAGACACCGAGAAACTTTGCTTATAATTTGATTTATGTTACTTTCTATTTTCAACTTTGTATCCTGGAGGGAGCTGTCATGCATTACTTGTACGAACATACTTATTTGATTAAGCGTAATTTGTTGTCGAAGGTGTTGCTGTAATTTGATTTCCGCGCCCCTAATTTAGTCACTGCCATAAACACTGTGCTAATTGATATCACCATCGCCAACATCCTTGTTGTCATGCAAAACTCTCTCTCTCTCTCTCTCTCTCTCTCTCTCTCTCTCTCTCTCTCTCTCTCTCTCTCTCTCTCTCTCTCTCTCTCTCTTCCTCTAGGTCTTTCTCTGTCTCTTTCTCTCTGTCTCTGTCTGGGTCTCTCTCTCATACACATCCACATACCCCCACACGCACGCCCGCACGCACACACAATCTCCCCTTCCCATCTAACCCTCTCTATGATTAATTCCTCGTCAAAAACAAGTGTTTTGGCTCCTATTGGTGCTTGGTTATGCTCTTGCTGCACACAGAAATAAGAACATCACGAGACTGTGTTCAAGTGACAAAACTAGGAAACGAGATACTATACAAATACTAACAAACATCAGCTGTGCCTCCCGAGAAAAAGAGGGGTAAAAAACATTGAGGAAAATGGACGAAGAAGAAGAAGAAGAAGAAGAAGAAGAAGAAGGAGGAGGAGGAGGAGGAGGAGGAGGAGGAGAGAGAAGAAAAGACCTGCAGAAGATGGAAAACACACACGCGCGCACACAAACGCACACCCACACATACACACACACAAGCACACACACGAAAAAGAAAACAAGAAATGGACAGAAAACCAAAAGAGACGGGGATGAGGATGAATGAAAGAAAGGTATGACCAAGTTATGTCAGAACAAAGAAAGAAAGAACAAAAAAGATCGAGTAGATAACGGAAAACCAGAAAAAAAAAACGAACATAAACTGAGAGAGAGAGAGAGAGAGAGAGAGAGAGAGAGAGAGAGAGAGAGAGAGAGAGAGAGAGAGAGAGAGAGAGAGAGAGAGAGAGAGAGAGAGAGAGAGAGAGATGGAGGGAGGAGAGGGGAGATGGGAATGGGGGCAGAGGCTCGATCAAGGGAGAGAATTGATCAGAGCGATCAATGTCCAGATTGACCTTTTCATCGTTTGTTCAGGAAGCGTGCTTGTCGCAAACCCACGAGCTGCGTAAGACTGTGACCGGAGTCAGTAAATAAATGCCACCTCATTCTACGCGAACTCCACAGTGTGACGTGAATGAAGAGCTAGAACGAACCAGATAGGTTGATTGGTCCTAGACGTGAAAGAATGTTATCGAGATTTGTACAATAGCTACATGGTTTGTACACGAACTTGAGATAAATGCAATGAATATAAGAAAGTAAAGAAGAGTTAGAACTAGCGCGCGTCGGTGTGTGTTTGTGTGTGTTTGTGTGTGTGTCACCCCCGTTGGTGTGACGGGGGTTTCAGTATAAATAGTATCCCCACTTTCTGGAAATTTAGTGCTTTACATTCCCACTGTCGCTGTCTTTCTCATTTGCTCTTTCTCATTCCTGCTCTTTTCTATCAATCTGCTATACTATCGTCTTCTTCGCTAGAAAAGTCTCCTACCTTTTTTCTTGAAAACTCTTCCGGGACAAGACTCCTTATCGGTGTGTGAGGTCTGTTGGATCAGCTTGGGAATATTGGACGCTTTCTGCCAGGTGGTCACTAGGGCTTCCTATGATGTTATTATTTAGCAATGTAGGCATTTTATATGTATGTGTTTTGTTCATAATTTATAATGATGTTTGTATTCTATTTTGTTTTTGTAAACGGGGGTTCGATAAGTTGGGGTGAAGCCTCAGCCGTCCCCTGCGTGGGATGTCTTTATTGTAAAGTGACTGGCTGGTGGAGAGCTTTCAGTTTTACCACTAGGGTTGTTTCAGCAGATCTTTTATGCGGATCGGGGGTTGTCCGGACCTGATTTGGCTCGGAAGAGTCCGCTGGACCTAAAGCAATAATAATGTAATGTAATGTAATTGTGTGTGTGTGTGCGTGTGTGTGTGTGGGTGTGTGTGAAAGAGAGAAAGAGAAGAGTATTATGCTATTTCATTTTGTACAGCAAATTGAGTGAAATGCGATGAATAGAAAAAAAGTAAAGAAAGGTGTGTGTTTGAAAGTTTGTGAGGGTGTGTGTGTGTGCTTGAGAGAGAGAGAGAGAGAGAGAGAGAGAGAGAAAGAAAGATAAGAGACAGAGATACAGAGACAGATAGAAGAGACAAAGAGATATACACATGACGATGGGGATGTTGGCGATATCAAGTGTGAGAGAAGGTGGGGGTGTGTGTGGGGGCAAATGAACATCGTTAGCTTGGAAGAATGTGATCCGGCTCTGTAAATAAATTCCTAGATCGATCAGTATGAACTCGGGACAAAGAAGAAGAAGAAGAAGAAGAAGAAGAAGAAGAAGAAGAAGAAGAAGAAGAAGAAGAAGAAGAAGAAGAAGAGAGAGAGAGAGAGTAGAGAGAGAGAGAGAGAGAGAGGGTGGGGAGAGAGAGAGAGAGAGAGAGAGAGAGAAGGAAGAGAGAGAGAGAGAGAGAGAGAAAGAGAGAGAGGGTGGGGAGGGGAGAAGAGAAGGATAAATAAATTGATAGAGAAAAAGATGGAAGAGGTTATGGGTTATTAAGAAGGGAGGGCGGGAAAAATATAATTATCTAATTTACCAAACAAAAAAATTAGTAGGCTTACCAGAGATTTTATAAGAATCGAGATGGGACGCTGACGCAAATTCTTGACGTTAGTTCTAAAGCTTGTAGGCGGAGTGACTTTCCCTGGCTCTGTGATCGACAAAGGCGTCCAAGAACACAAAATCGCGCAAGGGCGATTGTAGCGCAAACAACTGCCCCAACTCCCCGATATAATTTTGACTGCAAAGGAAAGTCGTTTCGCCTGTTTTCAAAGCACAAGCCAAGGTAAATCCTGAAGATTTTCTTCTCAAAATCCAGTGATAACCGGGTTTTTAGCACAATGTATGAACGTGCCTTAAACGGCAGTGCAGAGTCGTCGGTTATGATTAGCATCACATACCTGTTGCCGATTCCAATTTTCTGGATGGTCTGGTCATTGAAGGGTCTCTAAATTGTTCTTTTTGATCAGGCTTATTGTAAAATCCCTGCATAAACGGGCTGCAGATCATTTGATCAGATCTAAACTGCTACAGACGCAGTACAGTAACTCATGAGACTTTTCAGGAAAGAATTTAAAATGGAATAAAAACAGTTTCATTACATAAAAGTTTTGCAGCTTATGGGTACATTTTGTAAGTATAACTATTTTAAACTGTTTAGATTTACCACGAGCTGCTGGAATTCAGTCGAGTTTCAAGCGATAGCAGAGAAGTTTTGTAATATGAGACGTGATGCATGTAGAGGGATCAGGCAGTGGGTATATGCGTTTTTAAAATAATTGTTTGCAGTTTATGGGTACATTTTGTAAGTATAATTATGGTAAACTGTTTAGATTTGCCACGAGCTATTGGAATTCAGTCGAGTTTCAAGCGAGAGCAGACATGTTTTGTATGAAAAGTGATGCATGTAGAGGGATCAGTCAGTGGGTGTATGCTTAAAAAAAATTGGTAACAAGAACACACCCAGCATGCACTTGGTTCTTCTCCCCCATCCCTGGCTGCCCAGAATTGTGTTCAGTTGTCCGGGCGTCAGACCATGCGCCCAAATGCTAGGGGTGGGCGTCTCGGGCGGTTTGAGTTAGATCCTGTATCGGCCAGCGCTTTAAGTGGCTCTTGAGTTGGTAAAGCGCTACATAAAAAGTGAAAAAAAAAGTTATTACATTTCTTAATAATTCTCTCTCTCTCTCTCTCTCTCTCTCTCTCTCTCTCTCTCTCTCTCTCTCTCTCCTTTTTTTTTTCTTGTGGCAATAGACTCAACATGCAAGGAGTTTCTTGCTGAGAACACAATGTATGGTTCAACTGTAGAATCCAGGCATGCACTCACTTAAGCTTTGCCTTTTGTGTATTCCTGTTACTGTATTTATGTATTTGTCAGATCAGAAAATTCAACTGAATAAACCATTGTTTAAACCAACTGTAGAACCTCCATCAGACATTTTCGCCCCAGCCACTCCAACAATCCCCCACCCAACACAGCTGCATACGTAAATAATCTTTGGCTGCATAAATGTTCACTACCTGGACAACCAAATTCCAGAACTACATGTGAATTTGTTTGTTTCATCTCATGCCTAAAGAGAAATTAAAGTTAAAAACATTGTCTGAACTATGAAATGAGGGTTACCAAAACATTTTTTCACTTAAAACTTATCACAGACCTCCCACCTAAACACCAAGTTTCACAGTAATCTAATAAGTAGTCTGCGACAAAACGTATGATCAAACTGCACTGTGTATTAAGGCTGAAAGAAGGGGATCATGGAGTTAGGAACGATAATCCGTGTCATCGACCACATATGACGTAAGAAGGAGTGTCCCATCTCTCCCTTACACAATCTCTGGGCTTACACACATCAATTGATATTTTTTTGGTTGGCATTAAAACTAATAATGGTTTATCGATGTCTTCCTTGTATCGGACACATGCTAATTAAAGAATAAGGTCGATACTGCCTGAAAAACGGCCCGAGGAATTGGCACATTGTGCGCATTATTTTAGCCGGTGCAGATTTTCTCCTTCCCCGAGAAAAGAGCTTGCAGAAAACAAAGGCAAGCAAGAAACTCAGTTTTCTCAGACGTAAAAATAATGAAACATGCGTCAGATTTGGAGGGAGCTAGCTGCGATGGATCGAAAGTTCCCAACTTTTCTCTTGAAATCTCAGCGGCAGATTTTGTGGGCTAAGCTGGTCTGTTGCAACTAAGTAAATCTCCTTGCCATTCACTCCGATCGTTGAAACCGCTTTGCATAAGAAATGGTGCATTTCCATCCCACCCTTTTTTCGTTGGATCTGTTTTCTTTTTATATCACCTTAATTCGTCAATCCCTCCTGCCCCCCCCCCCCCCCCCCCCCGCACTTAGCACCCCTCTACCTTTCACTCCAGTCCTTCTTCTGGTTGGATAGCTCCTTCTCCTCTTTTTCTTGAAGTGGACAGTATCTTTCATCTACAGTCTTCTCTCATTCTCGTCTCCCTGAATTCCCCTTCCGCCTCTTTGCCTTCATTCGAATGCTTCAGTCGTTCACTATTTAAATTTGTATGTCTTTTAACTTGGTCACGTATATCGTTGGCCCCAGTGATCGTGGCGGTGGTCGTCATCGTCCTAAACTAAAACTATTAATAATAACGATCATCATCATCATTATCATCATCATCATCATCATCATCATCATCATCATCATCATCATCATCATCATCATCATCACTGTCACGTGACCCGTGAAATGTACGTAAAAAACACAAACCACACAGACCTCAAGTACATCTACTCATATATTTTACGAGACCAAACCGTTTTGCCGAGTTTTATTTTGTTTCACTATTTCTGTTCTTCCGCATAAAACATATAAACCATGCTTTTCTTGACATCCATTCTAAACAATCTTCAGCTATTTGACATGTGATTCTCGGAAAGGTTATTGCAGTGGTAGACAGTCTTTTATGTGACACCGATTATATTGTTTGTTCTCGGTGATCTTTCATAAAGTTAGTCACAGTGTTATAATCACTCCTATGAATTCACCGTGGATGAATTCAACACCTGGAAGGATGTCGTCGGATAATGTTTATTCCAGCGATTCATAATGGAATAACGATTAGGCAAGCACAAAGAGAATAAAAGTAAAATAAAACTAAAATAACACTAAAATAAAACTAAAATAAAAATAAAACAACATGAAACATATGACCAACTCGGAAATGATAGCGAGACGCCGCCATATTCACGCGATGACGTCAGTCAGTATCACCATCACTTCCGCCTACGTCATTCTCTAAGCGGCTAAGAAAGAATCGATTTCTGCATTCTCCGCGCTGTTGAAAACACGATTTAATATACACGCGAACATGCACGAAACGATCGAATCATGAAACGAACACTTCATTCAATCATTCGAAACTGGAAAACAAGCGCCACGCTCGTCGCGATGAGTACCGTCGACATTATAGAATCTCGATCTCTCGTCCTATACGTAGCGATGAACCACGGACGTTTCCAGCTCCGAATCGCACACGAACAGCGGTTACTTACCCAGAATGCCTAAAGATACACCCTATCACACTCCTGCTATTATGGCTGCAGTACGCCCTCGCTCAAGAACCTGTAACTTTAAATGTTGCTTTCAAGTCTAATAATTTATACAATTGTGGACAGATTTTTCATAAATAGAAAATACTTTCACAGCTTATAATTTCGAAAATGATACTTTCACAGCCTATCATTTCTTCTAAATTTGTCCAAATGATTCACATTACAGAACTATTTGAAAGACATTCTCTCTACAATTCAGAATAGGCTATGAACAACACTTGGAACACAAACTTTGAAAAAAACAACGATAGCTAGGCCAGCGCCTATTGGAAATGAGTCTTTCTCTGTGCAGAGTTCCTCGCAGACTGACCAAACTGTTAAAATCCCCTTGCAATGTTTTTTTTTTTTTTTTTTAATCTATGCAAAATGCTACTACTGCGATTGGTCCACAAAGCGAAGTAAACAAATGTGACGAAAGCCGTGGAGATGACGTACATGCTACGTCGATGGATGTTTATCGTGTTTGTCTCAACAAAACAAATTATTTATATTTTTCTTTCCATAACATCATAATTAAGACAACGAATAAACGTATACCAATGGAGCTTGTATTGCGACAATCAATATCGCCATCAGCGTCATCGTCGTCGTCATCATCATCATCATCATCCAAGTCGTCATCATCATTATCAGAAACAGCAGCACCATCATCGTGAAACAGAAGTTGCATGCCAAACACCATTTGTCCATAAATGGATTAAATATGCGCTGTAAATGGATAGACGAAGAACTGATCGAATGGAAGGATTTGGTGAATAGTTGGATGGCTTAGAGGATGGGTCAATACATAACTGGAAAAAAAAAGGAATACGGGAATGAGGCGAGTGGATTGCTGGACACACAAATAACTAAAGCAAGCATAGAGGGATGGATGGAGTAGGCCTATGTCTCGTGAGATGCGTGCTCTTTTATTATTATTATTATTATTATTATTATTATTATTATTATTATTATTATTATTATTATTATTATTATTATTATTATTATTGCTGTTGTTGTTGTTGTTGCTGTTATATTATTAGTTGGTTGATTTTTTGGTTTAAACATAATTTTATTATTCACGAGACAAGCAAACAAAGCTTGAAGAACATAAAGGGCACACAAAAGCAAAGCTTAAATAAGTGCTACCCTGTTGTTTTATTAACGTCTTCTTCTGGGTCGAAATGATAAGACGAAATGAAATGTTATAGGCTTATTATAATTCGGTATAGGGTGGATGAATTTAAAGCAGCCACGTATTCTTAAAATGCTTGACCTTACGACCTTTTACAGAGTGTTCAACTTTGGCAACCCTTGTTTCTCCTTTTCCTTCTTCATTTTAGTTTATCGCTGAATGAATATGTGCGCTTTGACGCAATCCTTTTCTAACGACCCATCGATCAGGAGGTCATGGAGAATCATGTTTTTATTAGTGGTGGAGAAAAATATAACGGTGATTGTGAACACTGAAAATGGAACTGGCGGAAGGGTTTTGGGATAGGGTGGGTGGGGGTGGGGAGAGAGAGAGAGTTAGTTAGTTAGATAGTTATTCATTGCTTACAGGGTCCAGCGAACTGCAAAGAGCCGAATCAGGACCACAAAATCAAGACCACAACTTCGCTGAAAGAGGACTCAACCCTTATCCGCATAAAAAATCTGCCGAAACAACCCTAGTGGTAACACTGAAGGCACTCCGCCAGCCGGTCACTTTACAATAAAGGCATCCCACGCAGGGGACGCTGAGGCTATAATCTAATTTATCGAAACCCCGTTTACAAAAACAAAATAGAATACAAACATCATTATAAAATATCAACAAAACACATACATATTAAATGCCTATATTGCCAAATAATAACAACATAGGAAGCCTTAGTGACCATTTGACAGAAAGCGTCCTATGTTCCCAAGCTGATCCAACAGACCTCACACACAAATGAGGAGTTTTTTCCCGGAAGAGTTTTTAAGAACAAAGGTAGGTGACTGGTCTAGCGAAAACAACTAATTACATATTTTTAAAATAAAATAAAAAAACAAGTGAAATTTAATAATGATTATTATTATGAATTTACGCAAGCGCAGATTCTGTATCTGACGAAGAACATTATAAATTAGAAAAGTCTTCTTCTAAACAATTACTACACAAATTTGTTTATTTGCACATTGTCTTGGTTTTCACTGTACACTGTTACTACATTCCTTGCAATGAAAAAAAAACCAACAGATTAAATATACTTAGCCGATGATAAGACACAATTTAGACACTGTCAATTAAGATTGATGATGCATGGATATGGAATGATGGCAAGGATCTGTTCAGCATGTCCTGTTCCGTCTGATTCCAAGCAACATCATAATCCCAGTACAATCGGAACATCAGAACATCTAGAACCTCTCGCATCTGGTTGACTATGTCAGAGTACACTGCAATGTTAATTCACAATGCATTTGCATCTAACACACAACAGCATTAAATATTTAATTAAAATCCATTGCATGGAACTATTAGCAATATAGATCTATATTATTATTAATAAATGAAGGATGATTGATTTAAATAAACCAAACATGTTGGAATGATGATGTCTACGAAACTGTGTTAATGTAATACAAGGACACAAATAAGCAACATCACATATGAACTAGTGAAATAAATAGATCCGGATCAGACCCGTTAAAAGTTCTCAGGACTGTACTTACTACACGTGTACGCCCACTAGAAATGAAGTCGGCATCTGGACCCTTTAAACAACAGACATCCCTCCGGGCAAAAACGCTGACTCTTCTCCCTCGGAATGAAAATGTTTTTGAACTCACGGCTACCAAGCCAAAACATCAGATTAGAGAACAATTGTCTGTCGAATTCTGTCGTCTTTAGAAAGCCGTTGAACTTCAAGTTCCACCGCTGCGCTCTGCTTCGAAGGACAGATCTTCCTCCGACGCTCCAAAATACAGAATTCACTCCACCAGCACATCGATCATAGGACGACCATAAACCGCTTCTCTCCACCCTTACATCAGAAGGATAGCAACGACAGATACAATCGTTTTGTTTTGCAAAGCATGCAATAACAGAGTTTATTTACCTTTGATTTGATCTTGCGTTGTTGCTAGAAGAAGCTTTGTATAATGTTGATAATTTTCGTCGCTCGATATTGTTGAGAATTTTCTAGAATTACATGTTTACTATCGACCGAAGCATCTAGATAAATCTAGTAATAGCCAAGCAATTCTTCTATCCTAAATAAGGTTATATGACGTAAGACAGTGCATAGTTCATGTGACGGTTTTATTTTGATTGGGTGTTATTGCGTCATGCTGGATTGTTCGAACGTTTTCTTGACTGCAGAAAGGCTGTATAAATGATGCGCTGTGTCTGCTTGAGTAGTGAAAAAGTGATTGATTTATAGTGATTTTTGATGATGATCTTTGAAGTGATTTTCGGAAAGTGATCTTGTATGCAGTTGTTGATGTATGCTGAATAACGTTGGAAAACTTCATACGATGGCTCCTGCCTTGTTGCTGAGTGAGCAGGTTGCGTGGATAAACGAATCTGAGTTACACTTATCAAGATTCAACAATCGGGGCTGAATCAACCATTGATAAAATAACAACCATGCAACAGTAACGTTAGCCAGTAGGCAAGGACATAATAAGGAATTCATGAGCGTAACACAAGTATGGCCGGATGCAGCCGATTAATTACTTCCCATGATTCAACTGACTAAACGGCCTATTTATCTTTTTTGTGTTTATATTAACTTCCGTTGCGTCATCTAAATTATGCAATTTTCCTACATATCACAACGGCACATGAATTAACAATTATTTTTTAATTTACTTTCATTTTGAAACAAAGAAAGGAGAACGGAACATGACAAAATAATACATTTCCGTAAAGTTGGGTTTTGAAACACACACCCAAGAAAATATTAATAATACAGGGTGTTCCAAAAGTCTTGGGCACATTTTGACATTGAATATTTCCGAAACTATTAAGGATATAAAAACGCATCTGGTAAAGTCAGAAAGCTTGTAATCTCAATTTTTACATGGAATGTTCAAAGATGTTCAATGTGAACACCATTGGTCACACGACACACATCAAGCCGATAGTCAAATTCTTGCCAAACGCGTCCCAGCATTTTCTGGTTGAGTGAACGCCATTAATGGGTCTGAAAAGAAATAAAAAAAATCAACAGCTTTACAAAAAACTTAATATAATTAGCTTTAAAATGGCACAACTTGTATCTTACTACCATTCATAGTAATTGAGATATGGGGACTTCAAATGTGCCCAAGACTTTTGGAACACCCTGTACTATAAAGCAAACCAGAGAGAGAGAGAGAGAGAGAGAGAGAGAGAGAGAGAGAGAGAGAGAGAGAGAGAGAGAGAGAGAGAGAGAGAGAGAGAGAGAGAGAGAGAGAGAGAGAGAGAGAGAGAGAAGAAGAAGAATGTGTGAACTGTGTTTAAATCACGCATGAACTTTAGGAGCGATGAAGATGAAGTTTAAATAGGGCTGAATGGCAGATCTTCAGGCCGCACAGGGATAGATGGGAGGTCGTCCCATCACTGTCGTCCATCACAAGTGAAAGACGTGTAGTCAGCTCCCAGGCTACTGCACAACATGAACTCTGCTTTTGTAAGCGTCGCTGTGGCATGCTTGACACCTTTCTTTCTTTCTTTTTTCTTTCTTTCTTTCTTTCTTTCTTTCTTTCTTCTTCTTCTTCTTCTTCTTCTTCTTCTTCTTCTTCTTCTTCTTCTTCTTTCTTTCTTCCTTCCTTCTTCCTTCTTTTTCCTTCTTCTTCTTCTTCTTCTTCTTCTTCTTCTTCTTCTTCTTCTTCTTCTTCTTCTTCTTCTTCTTCTTCTTTCTTTTTTTCTTTCATTCTTTGTTCCTTCCTTCCTTGTTTCTTCCCTACCTTTCTTTTTTTCTTTCTTTCTTTCTTTCTTTCTTTCTTTCTTTCTTTCTTTCTTTCTTTCTTTCTTTCTTTCTTTCTTTCTTTCTTTCTTCTTCTTCTTCTTCTTCTTCTTCTTCTTCTTCTTCTTCTTCTTCTTCTTCTTCGCTGTTTCTTTCTTTCGATTCTTTTGGTTTTGTTTTTGGGGCTCGTTTTTTGTTTTTTTCAGTCTTCCTTTCTTTTTTTGACTTGTTGCCAACTCGCTAGGAACATCGAAACGTGAACTCTGCTTGTGTAAACATTTATATGGCACGTTGTATGCGCAATTAGCTACTGCTCCTTTAATAATAAAAAATAACAATAATACATACAAAGCAATGTTATTGTTGTTGAAAATTTTAGGTTGACCGCATCTAATGCCAATATTAAAGGGATGGAGGAAACCGGAGTAACCGAAGAAAGTCCTCGGTGTCCTGAAAGGTTGTTGCTTGTTCTTCTTGTTCTTCTTCTTGTTCTTCTTGTTGTTGTTGTTGTTGTTGTTGTTGTTGTTGTTGTTGTTGTTCTTCTTCTTCTTCTTCTTCTTCTTCTTCTTCTTCTTCTTCTTCTTCTTCTTCTTCTTCTTCTCGTATTTATCATCATCATCATCATCATCATCATCATCATCATCATCATCATCATCATCATCATCATCATCATCATCATCATCATCGTCGTCGTCATCATCATCCCAGAAGCGTGCTCAAATAGATTTTTAAGTATGAGCTGCTGCGAGCAATTACAAGATTATTGCATTTCCCTTCAAATTAGCCTCATTTAAATGGCTGCCTTTAATTCTAAGCTGGAATAATTAAAGTCGGCGCGGCAGAGATAATTATTATCTCAGGATTCAGTCCGATTTCCCCAGATCATTGAAAGGCCGCGTTTATGAAAAAGGCACTGGGTCGATAAGTTGTTCGGGGCGTTATACGATGAGCTTAAAGCTGCAAGTTGGCACCTCGGGCGGTTTGAGTTCTTGTCAAACCAAGGCCGTGAGCAACTCTTGGAGCCGGAGAACGCTATAGAAAACAATTCATTTCCTTTTAATTCACAGTTCAGTTCTTTTTTTTTTAAGTTTATTTAATGTATTTCATTGATAAAATGATGTTAGATTGTCACAAACAAGAACATGCACACATATTTGTATTTGCATATACAGTTTCAATTCACGGTTTCACTGGTTTAAGTCTCTACTATCAACGACAGGGCGTGGAACACTTTTTCAGCTGGGATGAAATGGTGTGAGCAAAGTTGTCGGCCACTTTCTTATTGTTTAAATGTGGATACTGCGTTCATCTTTGTGTGTGCGGGTGTGTGTGTGAGTGTGTGGGTGTACGTGTGTGTGTTTGTGTGGCGGACAGCCGTACACACGTCAACGTTAACGAAGAACTGCGAAACTTCGCTCCATATTCCGAGCACTGACACGACACGCGGATTCCATCGGCACTAATGAAGGTTGAATTTGAATCTGCGTTTTTTTTTTTTTTAAGCCAAAGTATATCTATCAAGGATGATTGCTTACTTTGTGTAACTATGAGTTTACTTCGGCAATTTCATTGTCGTCACATCAAATGTGTATTTAATGGGTAATCTTTGCTCAAAACTGATCCATTTAAACTTAATTTTAAGCAACTGCGCCTACTTCGTACTATAGACTACACACTGTCGCGGCGGTGCAATATTTAGAGTTAACCTTACCCGTAATGCTACTGTTAAGAGGCCCACACAGAAAATAATGTATCAGTGTATATCAGCACTTTTGAATGAGGTTATGTTTTGGCTTATTGTTATTTAGTCCGGTGGGGCTCCACTTATTTTAATTTTATTTTTATTTAATCGTTCTTATATAGCGCCCACCTGCAACCTTTGGGCGCATATCTGACACCCAGACAACTGAGCACAATCTTGGGCGACCGGGAATGGGGAGAAAGGACCTAGTGCGTGCTGGGTTTATTTGTGTACCCGGTACTGACCCGTCTAAAATATTAGCGTCAGGATCTTCAAAGTCCGTGCGACGAAATGAGTACGTGCACAGACTAGACATCGGTTTATACTATCATCCGAAAAAGTAGTGGCGCGGCGTCTCAGGGTAATAAAAAAAAGTTTCTATATTTTTTATTTTTGTTTTATTTATTTCTGTTTTTTATTATTACAAGCCGTCAATGGGGTTTGAACCACTGCATACACAGGCTGCAAATCGCCTGACAGTTGAGTACACGTCCTAGACCTTTGAACCAACTGCATGCACTCCCCACTTACTGTGAATTTGATCCGTAAGTCTGACATTTGTTATCTTAAAAAAATATTGTCCCATTAATATAACAAATGAAAAATAATTGTTCAACTTTTTTACAGCTAGCAATAAGGATCTTTAAGGATTATAATTTACTTTCAAAAGTTGTATTTTAATTTAACCTTTTGACTTGTTTCACACATTTGTTTGACGACTTTGAAACAAAAGAATTCAAAATATTAGCTAACCTTTTGACCGCCTTACTCTTAGCAAAAGGAATTATTTTTAAAGCTTGTTAAAACTTCCATTAGTCGTGGAATGATCCGAGCTTTAATTTTTTGTCCTCAGTAATTTTCTTTTGGAGAGAAAACCTCCATGCATCCGTCAACGCTTGCAAGATTTTAAATTGTACCCAGGTCACACGCATGAAATTAACATATTTTTTCCCTACTATGCCAAATTTTGCTGTTGGTATGAAACGCAATCCATATGAATAATAATGAAGATTTGTATAGCCCCAATATCAATATAGATCCATATGGCTAAGGACGCATTGCCTGCCTCAGACAACGCACAATGCACTGACGTAACCAAAGAGCTTAATGATAGAAAGAGGGGGAACTTGGTACAAAACCGCGAGACGAAAGGTACGAGTTATGCGCCCTTGTCAGCATGCTGAAAATGGCTCGTGGCAGAAAGTCAAAAGGCGACCGAGTGAAACAGGGCGGTAAACGAAGGGGCCGGGTAGCTCAGTTGGTAAGAGCGTCTTGCTAGTAACCGAAAGGTCGCTGGTTCGAATCCCGGATTGGTCAACGTGTGATCATATTATTTTCCCCTTAACCAACAACTGGCCCGCTGGTGTCAGTATAAATCGGTCCAGTAGTCACCTATATGCGAAAGTGTCGTGTGACTATAATCTACAAACAACAGGGCGGTGACTTTCGCACAGCCATCAATTGTCATGATGCCAGATACAAGAAAAGTTGTGTTGGCAAGTCCTTTTTCAAATTTCCAAGAGACAAAGAAAGGTAAATTGCAATTGAAAAACTTCATTTTTTTGTGTTTATGTAGGCCTAAACTAAGACCGCTGCAGTGTTTTAGTGTTAAAACAATCGGAGAGCAGCTTGAATGATTCATGTTATACCTATGTGCTAAATCCAAAACAGTTCGCTTGCTGACAGTTTACGTTCAACAGGTCGCTCACTGTTTACGTTATTGCTAGGTTGTTTGACTATATTTGTGCTTATATTTCAAAAGTAGATGTCAGATTGGCAGTTTGGCTTCGTCAAACTGCTTATGTTAACAAGTTAAATTAGACTAAGTCTGTTTTCTCCTCGTGATCAAATATTGTGCAAGATAACCCCTTACCTAGGCACAAAAATGGTCCTCGATCTGTTGTAATCCCTTTTCGTTTGAGTGTAAACGGGAAAAAAAATTAATGTAGAAACTCAGTCCTTGTTCTGATCTGTGAATTTCTGCGCATTAGATCTATATTGCGTGGAATGTTGTAGTCTAGGTTCTGATTGTTCTGTCTGATTAATTAATTATTTTCCATGAAGTGACTGATGTTATTAAGCCAGTGATGTGGGAGGTGAGAGGGTTGAGGGGTAGGGGGACACCTGATATGAATTAAATTCACACTATTAGTGAAACATTTTGTTATTTTGCTTTATTGTGATTAATTGATTGAATGACAGAGCTCTCTCTTCCCCCAACCCCCCACTCTCTCTCTCTCTCTCTCTCTCTCTCTCACGATTACGGATTTACACAGTTTCGGATAAATGAAACAGTCTGTCATGCATATTTTATTTTTAAAATATCTGTCATTGATTAAAAAATAATAAATCCCAGGGCATAAAACGAACCTATGACATACACACATAAGCAGCATAAAAGCACCTAATAAATGTCAATAAGTAAACATAAAAAAGACAACAGTAGCGGAATGTTAATAATAATGATGGTTAAAAGTTTGTTTTTTGCAAACGTTGCCATAAAAATGTTCTTTTGCAATGGCATAGGCTCAATAAGTTACCACGCACAGATCATTCATATAGCAGATGATGAAATATAGCCAGCCCGAGCAAAGGGAAATAATCCGTGAGAGCGTCTCGCATTTTTGTATATGACATAATGAAAGTTCCGCCTCTTTCCGTAACAAGCTCTTTGACGTAACTACGAAGCTAACTGATGCAGGAAGCTGTCCAATGATGAAAGGTCACGTTTAGTGGATGGGGCAAACTGTGATCGACACAAGCGATCTCTAGGACTCTTTCTCTCCTGGTTAGTCGCTGGTTTCCTATGCCGAAGGTCGCGGGTTCGATTCCCACAAGGGGGGAACTTATGTGACTTAGGTTACAAGACTATTCAGATTCCCGAAAGTTTTCTTCTGGTACTCCGATGTCCTCTCTCCCTTCAATAATAGATACAGTTCATCCAAAATGTCACAACTAAAATTCCATTTCCTTTCCGCTTCTAATAGCGATTCTCCTACCTTTACCGCCACATGTTTTAAGTTAAAGAAGTGAGTGTGTTGTGTATGCGAGAGTACGTGAAACATGTCAGCAAGTATGTTGGTACACATTGCCGCCCTTTCAACCTGATTGGTGATTTGAAGAATTTTTAAAATAAAATTATTATTATTATTATTATTATTATTATTATTATTATTATTATTATTATTATTATTATTATTATTATTATTATTGGTGTGGGGTTGTAAAGATCAGAGTAGTACTCCGTCCCAAACTCCCAACCACACACCAAACGGAGACCCATCAGTTCTAACATGTCCTGAGAACAGAGAAGAAGAAGAAATTCTCCCAATTCTCCGAGAAGACGTTGTAGCAGTAGTGCAAACGCTGAAGAAGGGGAAGTCAGCGGGAGTGGACAACATACCCGCGGAACTGATTCAAGCAGGAGGAGAAGCGATGATTGACGTACTCACCATTATCTGTATCCAGATCTGGCAGAGTGGGGAGTGGCCTACACAAGGGACCCAGTCGCTTGTCATCGCTCTTCCCAAAAAAGGTAACCTTCAGGAATGTAACAATTACCATACCATCAGCCTCATCAGCCATCCCAGTAAGGTCCTCCTGAAAATAATACTGAACAGGTTGAAACCCCAAGCAGAACAAATCATAGCTGAAGAACAAGCAGGATTCAGGGCATGGCGAAGTACCATTGAACAGATTTTCAATCTCAGAATAATCTGCAAGAAATACCTACAGCACCATCAACATCTATATCACGTGTTCGTAGGCTTCAAAAAGGCGTTTGACCGAGTCTGGCATGCAGCTCTGTGGGCAACCATGAGAGTACAATATCAGCCCTAAAATTATTGAAGTCATCAAAAGCCTGTATGACAAGGCTCCTAGTGCAGTACTCCACAACAGCACCATCGGAAACTGGTTCAGAACAACAATCGGTGTGCGTCAAGGATGCCTACTCTCTCCAACACTCTTCAACATCTTCCTAGAGCGCATCATGTCAGAAGCCCTTGCAGAATACTAAGGCACAGTAAGCATAGGGGGAAGAGCAATCTCCAACCTTCGTTTTGCGGATGACATTGATGGATTGGCTGGAGAGGAACAACAACTTGAGGGGTGGCCTCGTGGCGCAGTGGATAAGTCGCCGGTTTCCTATGCCGAAGGTCGCGGGTTTGATTCCCGCGAGGGGCGAACGTATGTGACTTAGGTACGAGACTATTGAGGTCACCGAGGGTTTTCTCCGGGCACTCCGGTTTCCTCCCTCCCTTCAATATTGGTACAGGACGCAGTCACTATAAAAATTTCAAAAATAAATATTGGATTTTCTTCCGTCTTCTAATAGCGATCTTCCTGCCTTTACACCACCTGTTTGAGTGATGATTGTGTATTTGGTGTGTGTGAGGGTGGATGAGACAGGTGAGCGTGTATGTTGGTATAGATCGCCGCGCCTTGAGCCTGATTGATTTGGGGAAAGGCGCGTATATAGCATCCTGTATTATTATTATTATTATTATTATTATTATTTATTAACTTGAACAGCTTGTACAGCGGCTTGACACCACCTCCAAAGCCTATGGAATGGAAATAAGTGCAGAAAAGACCAAATAATGACCAACAACACCAATGGCATCAACATGGACATCAAAGTCCAAGGCCAATCCCTCAACACAGTACATAGCTTCAAATATTTAGGCGCCATTGTATCAGACAATGGGTCCCGACAGGAAGTCCTCTCCAGGATCGCAGAAACAACTGCTGCCCTGGCCAATTTGGAAAGACAGGACCATCAGTCTACATTCCAATATAAGACTGCTGTGCTCCCTTGTCATCTCCATCTTCATATACGCTTGTGAAACATGGACCCTCACAGTAGATCTACAACGAAGAATACAAAGCATGGAGATGAGGTGCTACATTTCCTATTTCCAGCACATCACCAACGACGACGTCCGACAGACCATCACACAACCTCGACGTCGACAACACGATGACCAGCTCATAGTGGTGAAGAAACGGAAACTCCGATGGTATGGCAACGTCACTAGATCATCAGGTCTTGCAAAGACCATCCTACAAGGCACAGTGCAAGGAGGTAGAAGAAGAGGGTGACCTAAAAAGAGGTGGGAGGACAACATTCGAGAATGGACTGGTTTGACACTGAGCGAAACCATCAGGGTTGCAGAGGACAGGGAAAGATGGAGTACGCTGGTTAAACGATCATCTGTGGTGCCCCTACGACCTCCGAGTTACGGGAAAGGATAGGATAGGATAGGATTATTATTATTATCTCCAACATACTTATTGTTGTATCTATATGTAATACAGTATTGTGTGTGTGTGTGAGTGCGTGTGTGCGCGTGTGTGTGTGTGTGTTTCCATAATATTATTAGTCATGAAGTAATGATCTAGAATCTAGATGAAACAAGATCTATTTGATGACTAAAGAACTCAAACTTTTATTTAGTATAAACAACCGCTGGAGTGTCAGCAGTCGTTTGACTAAGCTGACTGAGGACTACGTGTATGTTGGTATAGATCGCCTCATATACGCTTGTGAAACATGGACCCTCACAGTAGATCTACATGTGTCTCCCCAGTTGTGGTGCGCATCTTGGCCAACCTTGGCATTCCAGTCGCCTTGCACTATGACTATGTCCTTCTTCGGCACTTGGTCAAGGACCGCCTGTAGATTTTCATAAAAATCCTCCACTTCGCTATCGTCATAGTCTGATGTTGGGGCATAGGCCTGGATGATGGTAATGAGTCTACTGGAGACTGGGCGGCAACCCATGACAGTGGCTAGGTGAGTTCCTAGTTTTGTAACTTAATGTGGAAAATATAAAACATGAAATGATATATATTCCTATAAATGAGAGAATAAATGATGCTACTTGTGACGCGGGTTTTATTGTTGCTGGGCTCTGGACAATGGACTGCTATTACCTCCTCGTTTTAGTCTATTTGGGATAGCTAGTTATCTCCCTATGACTTCACTTAATACATTTATTTGTTTAGCTCGGTCTGTGTTTAGGCTGGGGTACAGAGATAGATAGAACAATGGTAAAAGATCACTGTGACACTAGCTTTCACACGGCTATGACTCATATGTAGTCCAGCCACTTGATAACAGTAAAAATCATACATTTATATCTTTTACTCTATACACGATATTCGAAGTACGAAACTAACTTAAAAGTTCAATTGTCAATGCGAATGGTTCGCTCCCTAATAATCTAGGCAGCTACTTTTTCATCATAGGGCACTGGATACTTTCTGCCTTAATGGTCAGAGTTATTGAAGAGTGGACTACTGGGGTCCTGTTTATACAGAGGTTTAGTGCACTGTTTCTTGTGGCACTTAACTGCGTGGTTGAAGCGCTGCGTTGAGGTCGCTTCTGGGACAATCTGTGTTGTCGTGGAGTCTTTGACTGTGGTTCGTAGGTTGGGCTATCTTCGCACAATGCTGGAGATGCCTCGGCAGCCAACTTTAAGCGTCGACTTGGTTTTGTCTTTTGCTGAGTTGGGCTCACGATATAACGCCTCGTCTGTAACATATGAAACGAAATTCTGCACAACCCTGTATAATAGGTCTGTGCAGAGCGTCTCACTGAAGGCCAAAGTAGCCCTCAGTGATAGCTCCACATCTCTATACATAAGCGACGAACATTCTGCTAAGTCTGTGGTCCACATGTGTCTCCCCAGTTGTGGTGCGCATATTGGCCAACCTTGGCATTCCAGTCGCCTTGCACTATGACTATGTCCTTCTTCGGCACTTGGTCAAGGACCGCCTGTAGATTTTCATAAAAATCCTCCACTTCGCTGTCGTCATAGTCTGATGTTGGGGCATAGGCCTGGATGATGGTGATGTTGAAAGGGGCTGCTCTCAGACGGATGGTAATGAGTCTACTGGAGACTGGGCGGCAACCCATGACAGTGGCTAGAATGTTCTTGTGGACCAAGAATCCAACGCCGTGTTCGTGCCTGTCATTATTTATTATTATTATTATTATTATTATTATTATTATTATTATTATTATTATTATTATTATTATTATTATTATTATTTAATCGTTCTTATATAGCGCTTTTTCAGCTCAAGAGCTGCTCAAGGCGCTGGCCGATACAGGATCTAACTCAAGCCGCCCAAGGCGCCAACTTGCTTTGGGCGCACCGTCTAACGCCCCAGACAACTGAGCACAATCCTGGGCAGCCAGGGATGGGGAAGAAGGACCTAGGTGCATGCTGGGTGTGTTCTTGTCACCGGCACTCACCCGTCTAGGACATGAGCGTCAGGATCTTTAAAGTCCGTTATGATGGAATGTATGCGACACAGACTAGACCTCGGTTTATACTCTCATCCGAAGGAGTAGGAAACGGGAGTAAAGTGTCTTTCCTAAGGACACAACACAATGCCCCGGCCTGGGCTCGAACCCGGGACCTTCAGATCCGCAAGCCAAAGCTCTACCATTAGGCCACCGTGCCTCCTCATCTCTACCGCTGAAATAGAGCTTGTGGCCTTTGTCGGTTGTTGTTTCACCTAGGCCTTTCCAGCGCAGTTCGCTGATACCTAGAACGTTCCATCGATAGTGTTCCAGCTCGTGGGCCAGTTCTTCTAATTTTCCTTCCGCAGTTAGGGTCCTGACATTCCAGGTTCCTATGACGATGTTGTTTGTCTTGCGGATCTTGCTAATTTGTCCATCAGTAGCATACTTATCACCTCCGTCCTGGTGGCCAACGGAAGGCGCGGTCCTTGTGCCGGGCGACGACCGATCCGGTATGGAATTAGTGGATAGCTTCATCATGTAGTGTGTCTTGGGCAAAAAAGACCTGGCGGTGCCCAATCCTCTCCAGGCTGTTGGCCACAGCCGAAATTCACGAAGACAGTGTGGCTCGCCTTGGCCCTGAGCACGTGGTCGTTGAACCTGTAGTAACGTGAGGTTCCTCCGCCCTGGCCGGTGACTTCTGTGTAGAAGACTTTCGCCCAGTGATGCCGTGCTAACAACACCCCTGTTAGTCGCCTCTTACGACACGCCGGGAAACGTTGGGTCTATTCTATTTAATGCCCGAACCCACAGAGCATTTTTAGACTAGCTCCTCAAATACCGCCTATAACTAGCATACCGCCACCTATACGGTATAAATAGTATAGAAAGGGATCCGGAACCGAACTCTCGGTTCTTGCAATGAAGACTTTCCATTTAAATTGCTATTATCACACTGCATATAAACTTCCATTATTAGGTGACTGTCTTTATGGAATGCTTTACCCCACTCATAAATAGGAGGACCCCTGTTGTCTAAGATAACATTAATTCATAGACTTGTACCGCTAGAATATCGAAGAATGAAGCAATGTAATAGGAAATCTTCCTTGAGAACACTCTTTCTTATTTTCTTTTCTGCATTTCTCTATCTATTGTCCAGTAAAGAATTGTCCCTTTTAATTGTAAAAGGACAAAATTGTACTGAATTGAGAGAAGTAAAATTCTGTACTACAGTGTAAGCCTACATATTGAAGAATATAATCGAGAAAGACTGTATTGTGAAATGTGAAGTGAACGTAAATATTGTACACCGTATTTGATCTATAGACAAACCGAACCCAGGGAGAGCAAGCTATCGCAGAGAAGACTGCTTACTCTCTCTGTTCAGTTACCCTAGGTGAAGCAGGCCGGTCATCCTAGCTGCTGCACTAAGGTCATTCATTCGTTGCACAGTGTTGACTTGGCTTGTCCGGTAAATACTCCCCATGAGGGTGCCGGGGTTTTCTGTGTAAATAGTATCTCCACTTTCTGAAAACATTTAGTGCTATATATTCCCACTGTCCCCCCTACCCCACCCTCCGTGGAAGTGCCGGGGGTTTCTGTATAAATAGTATCCCAACTTTCTGGAAATTTAGTGCTTTAAATTCCCACTGCAGCTGTTTTCTCATTTGTTCTTCTCATTCCTACTCTGTTCTATCAAACTACTATACTATCTTCTTCTTCGCTAGACCAGTCGCCTACCTTTTAATCTTGAAAACTCTTCTGGAACAAAAATCTTTATTTGTGTGTGAGGTCTGTTGTATCCGCTTGGGAATATTGGACGCTTTCTGCCAAATGGCCAATAGGACTTCCTATGATATTATTATTATTTAGCAATGTAGGCATTTTATATGTATGTGTTTTTTTAGTATTTTATAATGATGTTTGTATTCTAGTTCGCTTTTGTCAACGGGGGTGCCTTTATTGTACAGTGACCGGCTGGTGGAGTGTCTTCACTGAGGTTATTTCAGCAGATCTTTTATGCGGATCAGGGGTGACGCCTCTTTCAGCCAAGTTGTGGTCTTGATTTTGTGGTGCCTGATTTGGCTCTTTGCAGTCCGCTGGACCCTGTAAACCATGAATAACTAAATATTCCGACTGTCGCTGTCTTTCTCCTTTGTTCTTTCTCATTCCTGCAATGTTATATCTACTACACTATCTTCTTCGCTAGACCAGTCACCTACCCTTTTTCTTGAAAACCCTTCTAAAACTCCTAATTTGTTATGAGTGTCGAGTCAGCCTGGGAATATTGGACGCTTTCTGCCAAACGGTCACTAGGGCTTCCTATATTATTATTTTGCACTGTAGGCATTGCATATGTATGTGTTTTCTTGATATTTTATAATGATGTTTGTATTTTATTTTGTTTTGTAAACGGGGGTTCGATACATTAGAGTATAGCCTTAGCGTCCCTTGCGTGGGATGCCTTTATTGTAAAGTGACCGGCTGATGGAGTGCCTTCAGTGTTACCACTAGGGTGGTTTCAGCAGATTTTTAATACGGATTATGGGTGTCTTCTTTCAACCAAGCTGTGGTCTTGATTTTGTGGTCCTGATTCGGCTCTTTGCAGTCCGCTGGACCCTATAAACAATAAATAACTAACTAATTGTCTGTTAATGGACCTGATGCCTTGTGGTCAGTTGATGAATGGACGGCATACCAGCAAAAGGTCAGTGACCATGCTATTGATGGTCCCGTATATAAACGACGAAGTAAAGTTTCTCTAGATCGGGTGGGGTCGGGTAGCTCAGTTGGTAGAGCGGCTTACTAGTTACCGAAAGGTACCTGGTTTGAATCCCGGATTGGCCAACGTGTGACCATATTATTTTCCCCTTACCATCAACTGGTTCGCTGGTGTCAGAATGTGACCAGTAGTCGCCTATACCCTTTGGTGTCATTTCTCTATACGGTGCTTTTAGCAACAGCACATAATCAAATCAAATGCTTTTACTTTTATAGTTTGGTGTTAAACCCTTCTTTCCCTTTCATTCCGTTTTGTTATAAGGTTTCTTAATTGTGATTTGATTGATATTGTTGTTATTAATTACTGTCTAATATCACCGGAAATGTGTGAATAGACAATAAATGATAAATTGATTTATTTATTTTAGATTCTAGATTTATTCTATTAAGTTAGCTTGATTTAGATCTTGTATTCGTTCATCGTTGAACAGCTCTTGAATTTGAAATGCGCTGCATGAGTACAACCCATGTCCAATTGAAAAAGCCACTGTTCGTAGTCTATTTTATTCACATTTTATTGTTATTTTCCCCTTTCACACAAATGTCGATGAATGAAAAGACAATGGATTTGTATTTTCTAGATTGAAACATAATATAATCTCTTGATATTTCTCTGGAGTAACGACCAAAGCACCGTCTTACGATTGAGACGCGCACAATAGTTCCAAACATCTTGTTTTGCAAAGCGTGCAATAATAGCGTGTAAGTAAATTACCTTTGATTTGATTCTGTGCTATTCACAACTTTCCGGCACCTCTCATAAAAACTCGTGGGTATCGCCATTATAAATTAAAACGAGGTTAGAATGAAACCAAGTTCCGGTCTGGCTTGTTTTGCTTTTATCA
Source organism: Oncomelania hupensis (assembly GCA_036898135.1). Lineage (NCBI taxonomy): Eukaryota > Metazoa > Mollusca > Gastropoda > Littorinimorpha > Pomatiopsidae > Oncomelania > Oncomelania hupensis. The sequence goes on along the minus strand of CM072511.1, from coordinate 139,614,474 downwards.
AAGCTTGATGCGTGACTTTTAACTATGGCAAATTGCCGAAAACGACGATTGTTAGAGCCAGAAAACGAGTGGGATAAGTATAAAAACGGTGGAGGAAGTACATGCTCAGTGAAAGGATGCAAAAAACAATCGTAGAGGCCTGTATTTGTGGCGACTTCGGAGGTGCGTCGATCATCGACAGAAAGTGAAACAGGGCCTGAAGACTCTTGTAGTTTTCCATAGCTTCGCCGTCGCAACCTTCACAAAACACGAAGTAGTTGACTATGTTAGGCGAGCGTTGTGGCCAAGTGGGCTAAGGCGGGACTAACTTGCCTTGTCCACAAGCCAGAAACCAATGGCGCCTGACAGGTGTGGGTTCGAGCCAGCATCTGGGCGTTATGTTTTTCCGAATATTTTTAAAAAAATTCACAAATAATGTTAGGTAGGTAGGGTTTAGGCGCGCCACTGGCGATAGAAAGGGATAATAAACTGCAGCCCCCCAAAAAATATGTGAGGGTACGATACTGGTGGCCAGTGACACATGTTATTATTCTTGAATATTTGGAAATAACTCACTAAAACACGCGGAGAAAGAAACCGGAAGTATGTTTTATTGAGGGGATTCCCGTTGGTGCATATGATAGCAGAAAAGTGTGAATTGCTAAAAAAAGCTTTGTATAATGTTCAAAGTTTTCGTCCGTCGATATTGTTGTAGCAGCTTTGGGAACTTTATTTCGATTGGGTGTTATTGCGTCATTCTGGAATGTTTTAAGCTATTCCACATTATTAAGAGGCTATATAAGTAACGCACTGTCTGCTTGTGGGAAGTGATTTTAGGAAAGCGATCTTGTATGCAGTTTTTGATGTTTGCTGAATAAAGTTGGCAAACCTTATACGACGACTCCTGCCTTGTCGCTGAGTGAACGGGCCGTGGATGAACGAAAGATGCAAGCATCGGGGCTGAATCTACCATTGATAATCCTGTAACAGACCAGAACACCCACCACTTGTACTAGTCATTCCATTAGCTCATAACTTACATGTAGCTCAATATGGTTTCTTTCGATATAAAACACAAACAACTGCTGCCCTGGCAAGATTGAAGCCCATTTGGAAAGACAAGACCATCATTCTACATTCCAAGGTAAGGCTTCGGCGCTCCCTTGTCATCTTTATATACGCTTGCGAAACATGGACTCTCACAGCAGATCTACAACGAAGAATACAAAGTATGGAGATTGAGGTGCTACAGAAAACATCTGTACTCAGCACATCACCAACGACGAAGTCCGACAGACCATCACACAACCTCTGGACAACACGATGACCTGCTCACAGTGGTGAAGAAACGGAAACTCCGATCGTATGGCCACGCTACCAGATCGTCAGGCCTTGCAAAGACCATCCTGCAAGGCAAAGTGCAAGGAGGTAGAAGAAGAGGGAGATCGAAAAAGAGATGGGAGGGCAACATTCGAGAATGGACTGGCTTGACATTGAGCGAAGCCATCAGGGTTGCTGAAGACAGAGAAAGATGGAGTATGCTGGTTAAACGATCATCTGTGGTGCCCCAACGACCTCAGAGTTACGGGATAGGATAGGATAGGATAGGATAGACGATATAAAGCATACACGACACATGACATATATGTAAGAAACACGACCTATATAAGACACACTACGAGGTACGACGAGTTGTGGAGCCGGGTAGCTCAGTTTGTAGAGCGGTTTACTAGTAACCGAAAGGTACATGATTCGAATCCCGGATTGGCCAACGTGTGACCATATTATTTTCCCCTTACCATCAACTGTTTCGCTGGTGTCAGAATAATGTGACCAGTAGTCGCCTATACGCTCCGGTGTTGTGTGACTATTATCTACAGTTTCTACGAGTATTCCTGTCCAAATTGACAGTATCGCAGTGATATACTGTGAAGGTAAGATAGAAAGAATACTTTCCTCCACTCTCACTCTATATAGCGTGGTTAGAGACTCAAGTGTAACAATCAACGAATCCAAACACTCACAATTAGTTCTAGTTATTTCAATCATAAGCTCGTACGCAGACTCTTTCAGCTATAACTGTGTGGACTCTCCTTGTAGGGGTATGCGACGAAAGTCGTATTTATAGGGTGTTCAACAGGCTGAAGCACTGGTTAGTTAGACATATCCAGATGACTGGAAATTTGCTGAAGTCAGGGGCAAACTCACGACTTGTCTGTGAAGACGCACGCACTTAAGGTTTGCATCCTGAACCATTAACCAAATGCCATTTCAACCACTCTTTGAGGTTTTGCATACTGAACTACTGAGTTACGGAACCAACCCAGTGCTATTTAAACCACCGGGTGATTCTCTTTGTTACAGCTGCGAGCAAGATCAAAGGGAAACCAGCAGCACGACTGGATAGCAATGTTCGACCTATCCAAGCAAGCAACAACTTGTGAAATAACGCAAACGCTTTATAAATGTCATAACAATTTCCTGCGACACGAAACTACACTTCTAGCCATTCTCTTATCACACGCGTTCTGTTAGTCATTACATGCGACTGTTTATATTTTTCATTGCAGTTCATTGTCCGGGTTTAGACTGAAAACTTCCACAACCTCTCTCTCTCTGTCTCTCTCTGTCTGTCTCTCTGTCTGTCTCTCTCTCTGTCTCTCTGTCTCTCTGTCTCTCTCTCTCTCTCTCTCTCCCTCTCCCTCTCCCTCTCTCTCCTTCCTTCAATTTTGGTACACTTTCCGCACCAGCCCTGTATATGTCACAATCTAAAATGATCAAAAACTGTCTTGTGTGTATCATCATAATTATCTCATTTTTAGACCTTTCATGCCCGCCTTGTTCTTTAGTTTGATGATGATGATGATGATGATGATGATGATGATGATGATGATGATGATGATGATGATGATGATGATGATGATGATGATGATGATTCAATACATTTCTGCAGCTGTGTTTTTGCTGTGGATTTGATCATTATAATGTTTGACAAGTAGGAAGAGGAATGATCGAAAGTGGTGAGAAAATCCTACAAGAAAAAGAAAGAGAAAAAGAGGAGCAAGAAGGAGGAGGAAGAGGAGTAGGATGGGAAGAAAAGAAGAAGAAGGAAGAGGAGGAGATGGAGGAGGAGAAGATATAGAAACAGCAGAAGAATAAGAAGAGAAGAAGGGGGAGGAGAAGGAGAAGAAGAAGGTGGAGGAGCAGGAGAAGAACAAGAAGAAGGAGAAATTTAAAAAAAAAACTTCAAAGGGGAAGAGTATAAATGTACTTGTCAATGAAGTGGGCAAATAAATAAGCTTAGTTGCGCCATCATATCGTGTTAGAAATAGAGTGAGCTTCACTAGTCCAATGTTTGTTAGAATTAATGACTGTATATGTATTGATACTCTGCGATTCCGTCGCGCTATGGTCTGTCGTGCTGTCCTCATACCCCCCCCCCCCCCCACTCACACTGCCGTTTTTATTTTATTTGATGCCTGTGCACATTACGATATTTCTTCTGCCTGTTTCTTCATACACATCCCTTCACATTCTTCTTTCGTCGTCGCCATCCTCCATCGTTTTTAATTTTTTTTTATCTACTTCCTCCTGTTCTTGCCTCTTCGTCCTTCTCCTCCTGTTCCTCCTTCTCCTTCTTCATCCTTTGGCACATCCTTGGGCTCTTGTCTTCTTCTTCTATTTTAGCCATGTCATACATTGGTTGACGTGATAATGTCATCAACTTTCAACAGCCTGCAAATTCTGGCTTATCTAGCTTACTCAGTCTCCTGCAGGAATCATCACAATGCCTTCTTATCCAAAGCATCATGAACGCTACCAAAGAGCTTATTACGAAAAGAGAGGGAACTTCCATTATGTCCTATACAAAAATGCGAGACGCTCTCACGGATTATTTCCCTTTGCTCGGGCTGGCTATATTTCACCATCTGCTATATGAATGATCTGTGCGTGGTAACTTATTGAGCCTATGCCATTGCAAAAGAACATTTTTATGGCAACGTTTGCAAAAACCAAACTTTTAACCATCATTATTATTAACATTCCGCTACTGCTGTCTTTTTTTTTTTTTTTTGGGTTTATGTTTACTTATTGAAATTTATAAGAGCTTATGGAATGGAAATAAGTGCAGAGAAGACCAAAATGATGACCAACAACACCAATGGCATCAACACGGACATCAAAGTACAAGGCCAATCCCTCAACACAGTGCACAACTTCAAATATTTAGGAGCCATTGTGTCAGACAATGGGTCTCGACAGGAAGTCCTCTCCAGGATAGCACAAACAACTGCTGCCCTGACAAGGTTGAAGCCCATTTGGAAAGACAGAACCATCAGTCTACATTCCAAAGTAAGACTGCTGCGCTCTCTGGTCATCTCCATCTTCCTATATGCTTGCGAAGCATGGGCCCTCACAGCAGATCTCCAACGAAGAATACAAAGCATGGAGATGAGGTGCTACAGAAGACTTCTGTGCATTTCCTATACCCAACACATCACCAACGACGAAGTCCGACAGACCATCACACAAGCCATTGGACAACACGATGACCTGCTCACAGTGGTGAAGATACGGAAACTCCGATGGTATGGCCACGTCACCAGATCATCAGGCCTTGCAAAGACCATTCTGCAAGGCACAGTGCAAGGAGGTAGAAGAAGGGGGAGACCGAAAAAGAGGTGGGAGGACAACATTCGAGAATGGACTGGTTTGACACTGAGCGAAGCCATGAGGGCTGCTGGGGACAGAGAAAGATGGAGTATGCTGGTTAAACGATCATCTGTGGTGCCCCTACGACCTTCGGGTTATGGGACAGGATAGGATAGGATAGGATTGACATTTATTAGGTGCTTTTATGCTGCTTATGTGTGTATGTCATAGGTTCGTTTTCTGCCCTGGAATTTATTATTTTTTAACCAACGACAGATATTTTAAAATAAAAATATGCATGACAGACTGTTTCATTTATCCGACACTGTAAATCCGTAATCGTGAGAGAGAGAGAGAGAGAGAGAGAGAGAGAGAGAGAGAGAGAGAGAGAGAGAGAGAGAGAGAGAGAGAGCTCTGTCATTCAATCAATTAATCACAATAAAGCACAATAACATAATGTTTCACTAATAGTGTGAATTTAATTTATATCAGGTGTCCCCCTATCCCCCAACCCTCTCACCTCCCACATCACTGGCTTAATAACATCAGTCACTTCATGGAAAATAATTAATTAATCAGACAGAACAATCAGAACCTACTGGCTAGACTACAACATTCCACGCAATATAGATCTAATGCGCAGAAATTCACAGATCAGAACAAGGACTGAGTTTCTACATTACATTTTTTTCCCGTTTACACTCAAACGAAAATGGATTACAACAGATCAAGGACCATTTTTGTGCCTAGGTAAGGGGTTATCTTGCACAGTATTTGATCACGAGGAGAAAACAGACTTAGTCTAATTTAACTTGTTAACATAAGCAGTTTGACGAAGCCAAACTGCCAATCTGACATCTACTTTTGAAATATAAGCACAAATATAGTCAAACAACCTAGCAATAATGTAAACAGTGAGCAACCTGTTGAACGTAAACTGTCAGCAAGCAAACTGTTTTGGATTTAGCACATAGGTATAACATGAATCATTCAAGCCGCTCTCCGATTGTTTTAACACTAACAACACTGCAGCGGTCTTAGTTTAGGCCTACATAAACACAAAAAAATGAAGTTTTTCAATTGCAATTTACCTTTCTTTGTCTCTTAGAAATTTGAAAAAGGACTTGCCAACACAACTTTTCTTGTATCTGGCATTATGGCAATTGATAGCTGTGCAAAAGTCACCGCCCTGTTTCACTCGGTCGCCTTTTGACTTTCTGCCACGAGCCATTTTCAGCATGTCGGCAAGGGAGCATAACTCGTACATTTCGTCTCGCGGTTCTGTACCAAGTTCCCGCTCTTTTTATCATAAGCTCTTTGACGCTACTACAGCAAACTTTAACCAAATTTGATAGAAGTTCAAAAAAACAGTTTAAAAAAATACCGTTTGCCGAAGCCTGGAGCAAACCCACGCTGACAATTTGCAGCTAGTTTGTTCATTTTGTGACACCGTGGACCATAGAGCGACTCCAATGTTATTGCCATCAAACTGAATAAGGACTATCACCCCCATCGCTATCGCCACTTTCACCACTGCTACCATCACGAGACAGAGTGAATTAGGGTTGGAAAGAAAGTTGGGTGTCCTCAGGGGTAGATCTATATTAAAAGATGAATCTGGCTCCATCAGCGGTGTATTCTCAACAAACAAGGCAGGCTCCCACCTTGCCCCTTTGGGACTGAAAGAGAGAGAGAGAGAGAGAGAGAGAGAGAGAGAGAGAGAGAGAGAGAGAGAGAGAGAGAGAGAGAGAGAGAGAGAGAGAGAGAGAGAGAGAGATCGGGGGTAAAATAATGTCCTAGCTTCATTTTCATGGACTTTTTTGTGCCACTTTTTGCGCGTAAGTTCGATGTAAGTTAAAATCTCTTTTATGTAGCTGTCTTCATTCGTCACTCTTCCTGTGATGTCAGGTAGTTTGCTTGCTTAGCGGTTGTTCAGCTTCCCTACGTCACCGCTTCAGTGACGTCAACAATTTAGTTTACAGCTTGTTTCACCGCGCCTCTACGTCACCGTGTCATTTCAACCGAAGCTTAATCCACGCTGGCAGCAACTCCGAAGCCTTGTTTTCATCTGTGAGACTGTGCGGTACTGACTAGAGTTAATGGCCAATCATATCACTGACTGACTCCAGGGCCTGTAGGCTTCTCTGGCACTTCTGAAGGAGATAGGTTTATTTACAGAGCCCTCCTGCCTGGCGGCCAGTGCTTGGGGTAGACCGTTATTAAATGGTGGCAGTTAGTTACTAAATGTTGGACAGTACAGTCGTCCTTTAATTAAGAAAGTTTTTGCCTTTTTTAGGGGCTCTTTTTATTAAATAAAAATAAAATTAAAAACACAACACAACATATACACAACAACAACAAACAGCAGCAACAACACACCCACACAAACACACATACTCGCACATAAACTCACACACACAACAACAATAATACAATTAGCGAACTTTTCAGTTCAGTTTATGGATTAATGCATGAATGAACGAACAACCTTATTTTTAAAGTAAAATAATTGTTCTTATATAACGCGCTTCCCAGCTCAAAAAGAAGTGTCCAGGGTTTCCTCTTAGCAGAATCTCCTGACACCCTCGCGAATAGAACCCAGGTCTTCTGGCCTTCCACATCACGAGATCATTCTTTCCACTTAACTCTTTAGCCACCCCTAATCTCAAGGTTGACTGATTCAGTGATTGATCCATTGACAGACTGAGACTGGTCCTGATTTGGCTCGGAAGAGTCCGCTGGACCTAAAGCAATAATCTTGTATTGTATTGTATTGTATTGTATTGACTGACTGAAACTAATTGGTTGATAAAACGTTCTTGCCTAATTAATCGTTCTTTACGTTTAAATGAGCACCATAAATAAGGGTAAAGCTTAGGAGACCTACGTCACTATGTGCCACACGGGACCATCTGTGGTCAATTAGAAGTACCCTGGGCCATTTTTTCCCGGAAATGCGTCACCCTACCTCCTGTTAGCCGGACTTCCCCACTCTTCAGCGGATCTTACCCATCCGAAACAGTTGGAGAGATAAACGGTGTTGGGCTCTGACGTCTTACATCAGTGTTCTGCCCGTCTGAGGAACATATTGGAAATCTACAACGGATTACGAGACTTACTAATGGCCATAGAAAATCTACATCAGACGTAGCAAGTACCCTTCCAGTCACGAAACAATGATGATAACAGCCAACAATGGGTTGATTTGTTGTGTTATTTGTTAGCTTTGGAGAATGTTCAGAACTTTATGAGCCCCCACGGGCTCGGCTCCGCGTGCCAGGGGTGGACCCCAGCCTCTCTGGCTGGGTGACAAAGCTTGCCTTCCACTTTTTCTTTTCTTTCGTCTTGTTTCTGTCTTATTGGTCCTTTTACCTATATTCCTTTCACCGGTAAATTCTCCCAATCTACTGTGCAGTTTTGACTTCCTCTCTTGTGCCTTACCGGACTTTTCCTGTCTTCCTTTTCCCCATCATTCTTTCTTTGTCTACCCTTCTTTTTCTCTGTGGCCTTCTCATGGCCCCCTGCGTTTGCCGTGCAGGGCAACCCGTGTCGGGGGAGAATGGGATCCTGAAGGTTGAGGTCTCTGGGGTACTGCGGTCTCTCACACCAACACATCTCTTTGGCCCGGATTTCTCCTAGACGGGAGGATGGCGTGGCCCGAGTCAGTCAAGCGGCTAGTCGTATATTGCCCTAGCTTTGCTAGAAGGCTGCGGCTCATGGGTCAAACTTGAACAAGACCGTAGTGGCAGTGCGGGGTTGTCTGGGTGTATATCCCCCCTGTAGCCCTGGTGCGCTTCCTTGCTGGATTTTCCGCTTGGACGCATCCCATTGTTGGACTCCGTGGTGGGTGGGGAGCAGGAGGGGGGATGAATTACTAATTTAAAACATGGCATCTACCCAAAAAAAACCGACTGCACGATGACGGATCGGACACGGACAGTGACTTAGACGTGAGACAAAAAGTTTGTGACTCTGGGGTGGATGGGGCCTGGCCTCGTTTTTTGGTTGTGGAGGGGGCGGATCCGGCTATGCCACTGGGCAAGCTTTCCCCGTTCGCAGTTCATAATGGATTCCAATCCGTTTGCACAGTGGTTTTCAAAGATGTGAAAAAACTTAGATCTGGGGCCTATCTGGTGGAGTGCTCGACCAAAAGGGCATCGGACTGTCTGTTGAAGAGGAATTTGACCGTCTTTGTTGATAGACAAATCAAAGTTTCTGTGCATGAACGATTGAATTCCACCAAGGGAGACATTCGATGCCAGAACTTGACTGACATATCCGAAGTAGAAATCCGTGACGAGCTCTCCAGCCAGGGGGTCACAGCTGTACAGAGGGTATTTGTCACCAAAGGACCTAAGCGTATCCCTACCAACACACCTTTTGCGACCTTTGCCATGGCCAAGTTGCCGGAGTCACTCACACCTTTCATACCATCACCGTTGCGATGCTACCGTTGCCAAAGGTTTGGTCACGGTAGCAAAACATGTAAAAACAAAACAAGTATGCCGAGAATGCGCCAAAGATAAGCATGAAAATGAATGCAAATATCCCATTTGCTGCGTGAATTGCGCCGGGCATCATTCTTCCAGCTCCAAAGATTGCCCTCAGTGGCAGTTGGGTTTACCAGCAGTAGCAGCCAGGGTATCTCTTTTCAAGTCCCTTACAATATGTTCCATATATCTGACCCCATCAATAAATGTAAATAAAAATGAATAAAGATTGCCCTCAGTGGCAGTTGGAGCTGGAGATCTAACAGGTGCGGGCCACTGAGGGGTGCTCCTTCGGGGATGCGAAGAAAAAAAATTATGGAAAAGAGGCCGGTTATCCGAGAGAGACCCTTCGCGTCTGAGGCGGGTTCCACACCTCTTGCGGAACTTAGTACACTATGAATAAAATGACGCAGATTTTGGAAGCATTGTGCAAACGGATGGACAATCTAGAGAAAATGCTCACGTTGTTTGGTCACAGGGGAGGAGGGGGGGGGGTTCTCCAGCCCCATCAGATACACTGGAGAATGTGCCGACGGTCACATCCAAAACCGTCAATCCCAACACGCAGACGGCCGTGTCTAAAGCCGTCACACCTGCCGCGAGGGAGGCTATTCCTCAGGCCGCCGCAACATCGATGACAGGTTTCAGCGACCGGGTGGTCGCAGAGGCGGCCAAGTACTAAGTGGCTCGGCAGGGGAGCGTCAGGGGAGGAGAGGGAAAGGTTGGAAAGGGTGAAAGGGAGAGAGAAGATCCAAGAACCAGTGCTGGGAAGAAGGGGAGGAAGGGCAGTTTGGGATCTGGGAGTTTGAAGAAAAATCAAAAGCCTGAACCCCTTTCTTCCAAGCACAATCAACCTCTCGAGATGGAGAACCGTTTCGAGGAGTTGATGGACCATGAGGAGAGGGATGAGGGTCAGAAAACTTAAGAGGCATAATTGTGCACTCAGGGATGGAAATTTTAGCTTTCTTTTACTTAATTTTTATGGCTATCTTACAATGGAATATACGCGGAATAAGAGCGAATTATTAGGAGTTATGCAGTCTGCTGACAGAGCATCGACCTGAGGTGTTGGCCATTCAGGAGACTCTCTTGTCAGAGAGACAGCCTATAGATATATCTGGTTACTCGTCACTAAATTGTCTATCTTCCAGAGGTGTTCCACTCTTTATTCATAGAAACGTCCCATTTTACCCAATTTCACTCAACACAAGTTTACCAGCAGTAGCAGCCAGGGTATCTCTTTTCAAGTCCCTTACAATATGTTCCATATATCTGACCCCATCAATAAATGTAAATAAAAATTACCTTGAGAATTTGATCCAACAATTACCTACCCCTTTTTTGTTGTTGGGAGACTTTAATGGACGCTCCCCCCTGTGGGGCAGCGATCGTACCGATTCTCAAGGGAAAATAATTGAAGACATGAATTTTAGACTCATTTAATCTGGTAACTTTGAACAAGGGTGCTCCAACTTTTTCCTGTTCAAGAACTGCTTCTTTATCCCACATTGATATATCGATTTGTGATCCCTACTTACTTTTGGACTTTAAATGGACAGTTTTAGAAGATCTTCATGGCAGCGATCATTTTCCGGTTTTATTAAAACATGATTCAGACAACCTTCAGCAAACTCATGGCAGGTGAAAACTGAAACAAGCTAACTGGAGTCTGTTTTCCAACCTGTGCTAAGAAACAGGATTTTTCACATGCCATAGACCCAATACAGCTCTACACTGACATAATTATAAACAGTGCCAAGGAGTCCATTCCGCAAACTTCATCAAAACCTCATACACTTTAAAAACCCTGGTTTGATGATGAATGTAAAAAACTTCAGCAAGCCCGTAAAAAAGCTTTAAGAATTATGTATTTACACCCAAGCTCTGAAAATAAACAGAACCACCAACGTTTGCGAGCCCAATGTCGACAGCTCTTCAAATGTAAGAGAAGAGAATCATGGAGTGGTTTCTGCTCCACGCTAAATTCGAAATCGAAACTGTCGAAGGTTTGGAAAGTGGTCCGCAAACTCAAAAATAAAAGTAAGAAACAGGTCAGCCGATGCCTTTATGTGCATAATCGGCGATAAAAAAAACTAGTAGCTGATATTTTGACCTCATCTTTTGCTGCAAATTCTTCCTCTGAAAACTATTCTGTTTCTTTTCAAACTATTAAAACATGTAAAGAAAAACAACGGTTAAATTTTACCTCTTACAATTCTGAAAACTACAACATTTTGTTCTCATTAGTTGAGCTTGATGATGCAATTAACAAAAGTGCAGATTCAGCAGTTGGACCGGATGATGTGCATTATGAATTTATAGGTCAGCTGGATTATGTCACGGCATACCTAGCGAAATGTTTCCCAACATATACTTAGAACAAACCTACATTTTGTCATCTGCTAGGCATCGAATTTAAGTTACAAAGGCCAAAGAAGGATGAACTTTTAGAGGTCTGAAGCCTTAATGCAGTGTCCAAACTAGCCTCTTGTGACAGCTTGTACACATGTAAGAGTGTTTATGTTGGTTGCAGGCATCTGCATCTAGTATTATTATAATTGTGTATTACTGTGGAATGACGAATTTTTATATTTAGTATCGCCGGAGTGTTTAACTAATGAGCCGACCTCACAGCAAAATGACCATGTTCAGCTATGGGTAAATCGATGTTATTGAAAATACAGGCAGCAGAAGACGGGGAATAGTTGTTGCTTTTTCTGTAACCCCAACCGCTCCCCCCTCCACACATAACCCTCTTTCCTTTTGACCTTTTGGTGCTGCAGTTTTAGTCAGGAGTGTGCCATAGGTGTTATTACTACTGCAGACCGTTTGGTAAGGCGATAATCACACACACACACACCCACACACACACACACACACACACACACACACACACACACACCCTCTACTCCCTCTTACCTTCTCTATCTCTCACTCCCTTCCCTCCCTCACCTCTTCCCACCTCCTCCATCATCCCTAAATCCTCTGTCACACAACTATTTGTCTCCGTAATGCGACTACTGCAACATGAACAAACGTATCATCAGCCTTTGATCGTCCCACCGCCGTAGCTCAAGTGGTAGAGCGTTGGTCTGGCACACTGATGACCCAGGTTCGAATCCCGGGGTGAGCGAAATAAAAGTGGCAATTTTTCAATGTCCATTTTAGCAGTATGATTGCTTTTGTGGTTCGGTATTGATTTAAATCTTTCCCTTGTTCTCTGCCATGCCATATCTCCAATGGTGGGTGTAGACTTTAAACCTCAAAGTTCAGGCGGATCTAGTTAACTGACATGCTTTAGAGTATCACGAACCATTAGCCTCATTCTTGTTGAGTTCCCTTGTTAGAAAAATGACTGTTTATGCGCCATTTTCGGCCCTTGATCACTGCAGCAGATGATAGGTCATTTCCTATGGCCAATTGTCTTACCCATCTATCGTCAGAACTCCCTTCTATCATGCTTTGTTTTGAGAGAATAATGCACTGACTATTGACCTCACCAACTAAGTATTATTATCAATTATATTAACCTGTTTACTCGTACCTAGGTTCTCGGTCATTTCTAGTGAACGATTATTTACGTTGTTGTTTACCAGCGTGTGTTAGCGGCGCGTAGTTCAGTGCAAGGCATCTTGTGGTGATTAGTGATGATGCTGATGATGACGATGACGATGATGATGATGATGATGATGATGATGATGATGATGATGATGATGATGATGATGATGATGAAGGGGGGGGGGGGGTGATGACATGGGTGCCGACACCGCTACTGTTGTTCCTGATAATAATGAGTGCTGTGCTGGTAGCGCAAGTCTTCCCACCAATACCAGCTCGATCCACGTCCAAGTAATTTACAAACACAAAAATAACAGTTAACCTAATGAGCTCGAATACTGACATGGTGATCGCGCATCAGCATCAGAGAGCTTGAACAACTAAGGATATTATTCACCCTACGAGATTACTATTTAGCGTATAGGCCATTATTACAGGCTTACATACATCTTTCCCTGTCTAATATTGATTTAATATATTATTTTATTTATTCGCTGTTATACTTATACAGCGCTTTTCCAACCCAAGAGCTGCTCGAAGCCTACTATTTCCGAATGTTAAACCTAAACGTCGTTTCCGAGCATTTAAAGGGTCGTCTGCTACAGCAGTAAATGGCTTTTCTCACTTAGAATACAGGCGCCAGCACAACCAGCTAAAGCTCAGCCGAGCATGACCAACATGCTCCAAGGCGTTGTCGTGAATGAATCAAGGGAGAGGATTGTAGTTCCTGTGATATGAAGTGGCGGGTAAACAGGGAGCCCTTTACTTATGGGGCGCCATGTGTCCATTTATTCTATGTGACTATTCTATACATAGAATAAATTCTATGCACATAGAAAGCATTCTATGCACACAAAAAGCATTCATTAGTTGAAATTCCATTTATAAAAAAGAAACCAATATTGTAAGTCATAGAATAAAATTCTTTGTATAGAATAACATTCTATAATATAGTGTAAAATTCTATGTCCATAATACAATTCTATGTATAGAATAACATTTTATAATAGAGAATAAGATTCTATGTATGTAATACAATTCTATATTATAGAATGCACATGTATGCATAGAATTGTATTCTATAACATAGAATGAATTCTATTACAAAGAATGAATTCTATAACATAGAATTTATTCTATGTGCATACAATTCATTCTATAACATAGAATGAATTCTTTAACATAAAAAAAAAATTATATGACATAAAATGAATTCTATGTGCATAGAATAAATTGTATAACATAGAATGAATTCTATAAATAAAGAATGAATTCTATATGCATAGAATGAATTTTATAGCATTGAATGAATTCTATGACATAGAATTTATTCTATGACATAGAATGAATTCTATAGGCATAGAATGAATAGTATAACATAGAATGAATAAGATGACATAGAATGAATTCTATGACATAGAATGAATTCTATAACATAGAATGAATTCTATAGCATAGAATGAATTCTATGACATAGAATTTATTCTATAGCATAGAATGAATTCTATAACATAGAATGAATTCTATAGCATAGAATGAATTCTATGACATATAATTTATTCTATAGCATAGAATGAATTCTATGTTACAGAATGAATCCTATGTCATAGAATTCATTCTATGCTATAGAATTCATTCTATGCTATAGAATAAATTCTATGTCATAGAATTCATTCTTTGCTATAGAATTCATTCTATTTTATAGAATTCATTCTATGTCATAGAATTCATTCTATGTCATCTTATTCATTCTATGTTATACTATTCATTCTATGCTATAGAATTCATTCTATGTCATAGAATTCATTCTATGTCATAGAATTCATTCTATGTCATAGAATTCATTCTATGTCATAGACTTCATTCTATGTTATAGAATGAAATCAATATATACACTTTTTTTTAAATAGTAAAAACTGGGGCACTGTCAAGGTATAGAGAACATTTTTTATTGCATGGGACTGTATTGCAGAGAGATATACACATTGCCACATCCCATCACCACACCACATCACTCTACATCACACTGCACCACAAATGTGATGGGTAGGTGTGGTGGAGTGATTAGGTTATGTGACGATGTGGTCTGATTCACTGCTTTTAAGGCATAATAGAACTGTATTGCAGATACATACATACACATTACCACATCACATCACCACACTACATCACTCTAAATCACACCACACTGCACCACAAATGTGATGGGTGGGAGGGGTGGGGTGATTAGATTATGTGATGTGATTCACTGATGCCATGATATGTGCTGTCTGCTGCAATGTGTAGATGTGCTGCTGCTGTGATGTCGGCTGATGTGATGTGATGATTTGTTGATATGATGTGATTTTATGTGGTGGTGCGTTTTCACGATGATGGTGATGAAGCAATGTGATGCAGTGATGTGATGTGATGATGTGATCGATGTGGTGATGATGCGATGTGGTGATGTGTCATACAATATCTTTTTTTAAATTCTAAATTTTGTTACAATTTATTAGTTGTGTTTTTTAATTTTATGTGAATGAAATGAATTATATGTATATAGAATTAATTGTATAACACAGCAAGAATTGTATGACATAAAATTCATTTTTTTAACATAAAATGGATTTTATTCGCAACACTGAATACATTCTATTTTCATAGAATTGTTTTTTAACATTTGGTGCACATAGAATGCATTCTATGTTATAGAATGTTCATTCTATAACATAGAATGTTCATTCTATAACATAGGATCCATTCTATAACATAGAATGTTCATTCTATAACATAGAATGGTCATTCTATAACATAGAATGGTCATTCTATAACATAGAATGTTCATTCTATAACATAGAATCCATTGTATAACATAGAATCCATTGTATAACTTAGAATGTTCATTCTATAACATAGTATCCATTCTATAACATAGAATGTTCATTCTATAACATAGAATGCTCATTCTATGCGCAACTAGGTCATTCTATGTGAAGCGAGGCTGTGACGTATAAAGAGACACGTGGAGCCTTGCACGCGCGGGAGAACTGAAGAAATGGCTGACGTACCAAGCGCTTTGCGGCTTTATCAGACATCATAATTTCGTGAACAAGCATTTAGGTTTCTTGATGCGGACGACTTCGACGGTATAATTAGTGTGAATAGATCGCTTAGCAATATATAGTTAGTCTCCTCTCTGAAAATCCTTATTGGGAAGAGAGGGGACTATAAACTAATACCATAACCTTAGCAATAAAAATAATTGACGTCACACCCTTCCCCCCCCCCATCCGCCTCTGCGTGCTTGCTTTTTTCATTACAATGTGCTGAGGTTCTGTAAGGGTTTATAGTGACAAAATCTAATTAAATAATCAGTTCTTTTCGCTCAATACCGAAGAAATAACCGTACTGTACACTCATAAAAAGCAATAATTAATATATTTAAAGGTCGAATATTGCTATACAACTCTGAGACATAATAAATGAAAGGTTCATAAAGCTGAATATTGCAAAAAATCTATTTCACCCCAAGCGGCCCCCCAGGGCGCTATGCACAAAGGCGTGGCGGCCACGTGCTGCGGGAATAACACAGCGTGATCGAGTTTGAAAATGGTGAAGTACTGTGCTGTGTTTGGATGCTCTAACTCCGACGTAAAACCTTTCTGCAAAGAAAAGAACATTTCCTTTCATCGATTTCCACTTCATGTCGTCAACTCTAAACTGAATGTCAGTGACAAATCGCTCTGTAATCATTATTGCACGAGTGTGCTATGTTCAAAACATCACAATATCCCAAAATGTTCTCTATACCTTGACAGTGCCCCAGTTTTTCCTATTTAAAAAAAAAGTTTTTATATTGATTTCATTCTATAACATAGAATGAATTCTATGACATAGAATGAATTCTATGACATAGAATGAATTCTATAGCATAGAATGAATAGTATAACATAGAATGAATAAGATGACATAGAATGATTTCTATGACATAGAATGAATTCTATAATATAGAATGAATTCTATGACATAGAATGAATAATATGAGATAGAATTTATTCTATAGCATAGAATGAATTCTATAACACAGAATGAGTTATATAGCATAGAATGAATTCTATGACATAGAATTCATTCTGTAACATAGAATTCATTCTATGCTATAGAATAAATTCTATGTCATAGAATTCATTCTATGCTATAGAATTCATTCTATGTTATAGAATTCATTCTATGTCATAGAATTCATTCTATGTCATAGAATTCATTCTATGTCATAGAATTCATTCTATGTCATCTTATTCATTCTATGTTATACTATTCATTCTATGCCTATAGAATTCATTCTATGTCATAGAATGAATTCTATGTCATAGAATTCATTCTATGCTATAAAATTCATTCTATGCATATAGAATTTATTCTTTATTATAGAATTCATTATATGTTATACAATTTATTCTATGCACATAGAATTCATTTTATGTCATATAATTTATTTTATGTTAAAGAATTCATTCTATGTTATAGAATGAATTCTATGCGTATAGAAATAATTCTATGTCATGCAATTTATTTTATTTTAAAGAATTCATTCTATGTTATAGAATTCATTCTTTGTAATAGAATTCATTCTATGTTATAGAATATAATTCTATGCATACAAGTGCATTCTATAATATAGAATTGTATTACATACATAGAATATTATTCTCTATTATAAAATGTTATTCTATACATAGAATTGTATTATGGACATAGAATTTTACACTATATTATAGAATGTTATTCTATACAAAGAATTTTATTCTATGACTTACAATATTGGTTTCTTTTTTATAAACGGAATTTCAACTAATGAATGCTTTTTGTGTGTATAGAATGCTTTCTATGTGCATAGAATTTATTCTATGTATAGAATGGTCACATAGAATAAATGGACACATGGCGCCCCATATTACTTGACTCGCGTCGTGACATTATCAAGAAAGCCCAATGCTTTTTAAGTTTCTTACGTGTCAATCGGAGAGCGTTCACCTTTATAATGTTGATTGATAAACTTGTCTATAATCTTGCTATCTAGTTTAAAAGAGTGGATAAATGGAAATTAATATAAAAGTTTGAACAAACTAAAATATATAAATACCTCAGACGAACTTTAATGTTCTAATGTAGGCTTTGATGTTGTTGATTATAAGGATGGCAGAGCCGTAGGTATTGTATTGTTGCTATAACGATGAAAATGATTGGTTGATTACAGGCGAAGATCGTCGTCACTGTTGTTGTTGTTGTTGTTGTTGTTGTTGTTGTTGTTGTGGTTGTTGGTACTGCTGTTGGTGATGATGATTACAGATTAATAGATTTGTTTTGCTAGGACTCTTCGACAGACACATTTTGTTCGTCTCGGCTTCGTGGATTCGAAAATTCGAGCATCCATCACATGTAGGTCTAACAAGATTGTGTTCGTTTGCTTTTGTATGTGTGACGTGGAAACATTGACTGACAAATTCATGTCAGGGTATTTCATTCTTTTCCTGTTGTTAAATGGGATTACGTAAAATGGAATTTCGCTTTCAAACTGTGCAGTTGATTATTTGTTTACATCCGTTTATTGAATCGTTGGTCTTCGTCAAATTCTAGTTAGCCGTAACTACCCAAGAAGAAGACGAATAAAAGAAAGCAGACGACAACGACGACGACGACGACGACGACGACAAAGAAGAAGAAGAAGAAGAAGAAGAAGAAGAAGAAGAAGAAGAAGAAGAAGAAGAAGAAGAAGAAGAACCCCAACCCCAACAACAACAACAACAACAACAACAACATAATAGAATCAATGCAATCATTGTGGAAAATATTGTAACATGAATGCTGTGTGCCTTCATGGGTGATGTCACGAGAACATTGAAATGGCTTTGTGATCTCGTTCGCCTTTGCTTTTTCCATTGGTCGTCATAGTTCTTCCTCTATTAAGAACGGAAAATGACAATATAACGCAGTGTGCAGGAGCAGACAATTACAACGATACGGCAATCGCCATCGTCAACGGCTACCGAGTCACAGCGAGACTAGGGTAAGGGTAATTGTAGGTTATAGTCAAACGACACCGGAGCGTATAGGCGAACCCGTTGACGGTAAAGGAAAATAATATGGTCACACGTTGGCCAATCCGGGATTCGAGCCAGGTACCTTTCAATTACTAGTAAGACGCTCTACCAACTCTTCGACCAAGTGCGGAAGAAGGACATAGTCATAATGCAAGGCGACTTGAATGCCAAGTTTTGCCAAGATGCGCACCACAACATATGGACCTCACTGCAACAACGAGACAAATGACAGAGGTCTGATACTCTTGGAGTTTGCCAGATACAACAATCTGATACTGGCAAGCAAGCTTGGTCTCCACAAAAAAACAGACGATGGACATGGCACAGTCCCAGCGGGGAGCATCATAACCAGATTGACTACATCATGGTCAAGGTCAAGACACGCTTCAGATCAAGCATCAACATTTGGCAGGACACGCACTTTTCCAGAAGCAGACATCGGAAGTGACCACGATATCGTGATGAAGTCCTTCCGGCACCACTTGAAGAGAGTCAACACAGCAAAGTGCACTGACTGAAGTTCGACATGGACATGGACAAAATGCAAGACCTGGAGGTGGCAGAAATATTCAAAGCCACAATTGGAGTTAAATTTGCACCTCTGCTCATTTTGGGAGCAGGTGAAATAGATGTTAACACCATAACCACCACCTTCAACTCAGCTGTGACAGATGCCGCCACAGAGATCTTTGGAAAGCACCGCCCAAAGAGGAAACCGTGGATCACACCTGAACGTGTGATAAAGAAGAGAGATGAAAAAGAAAAAGAAAACCTCACAGGGAGCTTACCGAAAAATCAACAATGACATCCGAAAAGGCGTGCGCACAGCAAAGGAGAACTGGATAGAAGATCAATGCCAAGAAAAATAAAGAACAGTCTGAACAGGAACAACAGCAAGAAGGCCTACCAGACTGTGAAGCGGTTGACAAGTGTTAAACAGCCCAAGGTCTCCACGAGCCAAAGCATGTCTGGAATTTGCCTTACAGAAGAACAAGAAGTCTTAGATGGACAGAGTACTGCTCTGACCTTTAAAACCACACATTAAACGGAGACCCATCAGCAGGTCCCCAGAACAGAGAAGAGGAAGAAACCCTCCCAATTCTCCGAGAAGAATTTAAGGCAGAAGTGCAATCACTAAAGAAGTGGAAGTCACCGGGAGCGGAAAACATGCCCGTGGAATTGCTGCAAGCCGGAGGGGAAGCGATGATTGATGCCCTCACCATTATCTGTAACAAGATCTGGCAGAGAGTGAAGTGGCCTACATCATGGACCCAGTCGCTTGTCATCACTCTTCCCAGAAAGGGTGACCTTCAGGAGTATGAAATTATCGCACCATCAGCCATCCCAGAAGTGTCTTCATGAAAATAATACTCAACAGGTTGAAACCCCAAGCTCAACAAATCATAGCTGAAGAACAAGCAGGGTTCAGGGCAAGCCGAATTACCACTGAACCTCAGAATAATCTGCGAGAAATACCTACAGCACCAACAACATCTATATCATGTATTTGTAGACTTCAAGAAAGCGCTTGACCGAGTCTGGCATGCAGCTCGGTGAGCAACCATGAAAGTGTACAACATCAGCCATAACATTATTGAAGTCATCAGCACATGTATGACAAGGCCACCAGTGCAGTCCTCCACAACACCGCCATCGGGAACTGGTTCAGAACAACAATCGGTGTGCGTCAAGGATGCCTACTCTCTCCAACACTCTTTAACATCTTCCTATAGCGCATCATGTCGGATGCCCTTGCAGATCGCGAAGGCACAGTCAGCATAGGGGTTAGAGCAATCTCCAACCTCCGTTTTGCGGATGACATTGATAGATTGGCTAGAGAGGAACAAGAACTTGAACAGCTTGTACAGAGGCTTAACACTACCTCCAGAGCTTATGAAATGAAAATAAGTGCAGAGAAGATCAAAACTGATGACCCACAACACCAAAGGCATCAACGTGGACATCAAAGTCCAAGGCCAATCCCTCAATACAGTGCACAGCTTCAAATAATTAGGAGCAATTGTAGCAGACATCGGATCCCGAAAGGAACTCCTCTCCAGGATCGCACAAGCACCTGCTGCCCTGACAAGGTTGAAGCCCATTTGGAAAGACAGGACCATCAGTCCACACTCCAAGGTAAGTCTGCTGCGCTCCCTTGTCATTTTCGTCTTCCTATACGCTTGCGAAACATGGATCCTCACAGCAGATCTACAGAGAAGAATACAAAGCATGGAGATGAGGTGCCATAGAAGACTTCTGTGCATTTCTTATACCAAGCACATCACCAACAACTAAGTCCGACAGACCATCACACAAGCCAATGGACAACACGATGACATGCTCACAGTGGTGAAGAAACGGAAACTCCGATGGTATGGTCACGTCGACAGAGCATCAGACCTTGTAAAAATCATCCTGCAAAGCACTGTGCAAAGAAACAGAAGAAAAGGGAGACAGAAAAAGAGGTGGGAGGAAAACATTCGAGAATGGACTGGTTTGGCACTGAACGAAGCCACGAGGGTTGCAGAGAACAGAGAAAGTTGGAGTACGCTGGTTAAATGATCATCTGTGATGCCCCAACGACCTTTGAGTTATGGGATAGGATAGGATAGGGATAAGACTCTACCAATTGAGCTACCCGGCCCCACACCAGCGATACTAGTTGGCAGCATGCTATAAATAGAAGGATTCTGATTGGATGGGAAGGAAAGCGTCTGATTGGACGCAAAAGCTTTCATTATTGGCTCTTTTCCCCCCGCCCTTTCAAATCACACGACGCTTTTTTGCTCATTACGCCACAGGAAAACGTTCGTCAATGTTGAATTAGATTACTACAACAAAAAAACAAAAAAAAAAATAAATAAAAGAAACACACCGACACACACACATACACACACACACGCACACAGACTGTTCGGATGTTTATTGTCTTCTTCATTTATTCTCTCTCTCTGCGTCTGTCTGTCTCTCTGTCTGTCTCTCTGTCTCTCTGTCTCTCTGTCTCTCTCTCTCTCTCTCTCTCTCTCTCTCTCTCTCTTTCTCTGTGCAGGAGAACATCCGCGCCATGGCAGCAACGAGGAAAGTCAAGGAAAGATTGGACAATGGCCAAGGGAAATGACTGTGTTGTCAATGAGACATTCCTTCCTGTGCATGCTGCACATCGATACCGTTGCCCATGCTTGTGTGCAATCAATCTATGGACTGTAACCCCCGTCCATGCACGATTATTATGTACATATTCCGTCATCACTTCGGTTTTCGTTGGTTGTTTCTTTGAGCCCCACCTTACCCCCACCCCAACCCATTTTAAAAGGACCCTTGAACTATTCTGAACACCACCTCTTTCTTTCTCGCTCTCCCCACTCCCATCATGTCGCAACAGGAAACAAATAACATGTATGAACATAAGATAGGTTTCATGCAAAGATGCATGGTTTTTGGTGATTGGAATAAGTGGAGTAAGGTATGGAAAGGGCAGTGGAGGGGGTGGGGGGGGGTTATTGGCAAGATCGGAGTGAAGAAGAAGAAGAAGAAGAAAAGAAAGAAGAACAAAAAGACAGAGAAAAAGAAAGAAAGAAAATTATATATAAAACAAGATTATATCAAGCATTTTTCCTCTATCGTATTAAAAGCGCGGTGATCTGAAGAGATCCCTATAACAAAAGTCAGAATAAAAATCAAAAAAACAATTTTTTTTTAGTTTTAGACTGATTGCATCCAATACCATTATTGAAGCGAGAAAGAAGAAGAAGAAGAAGAAGAAGAAGAAGAAGAAGAAGAAGAAGAAGAAGAAGAAGAAGAAGAAGAAGAAGAAGAATGAGGAGGAGGAGGAGGAGGAGGAGGAGGAGGAAGAAGAAGAAGAAGAAGAAGAAGAAGAAGAAGAAGAATGAGGAGGAGGAGGAGGAGGAGGAAGAAGAAGAAGAAGAAGAAGAAGAAGAAGAAGAAGAAGACTAGGGAAGATTAAGAAAAAGGAAGTGCAGGAAGACGAAGATAAGAAAAATAACAATAGATAAAATCGTATGCTTGCGACGACGTACAGCAAAAGGTCATACGCCTTTTTTTTTCTTCTTTTTTGGGTTAACAATATTTTCCACAATACTAAAACTGGACTGTTTTGCATTTTCCTTCTCCAAATGAAATGGATTGAGGAATTCTCTATTGTTGTTAAAACAGTTGATCTCAGGTTTGAATGATCTTCTTACACCGAGATAACCAATTTTTGCATTTGTGAACCATTGCACCCAATCTTTGATTTAAGGTTGTTGTTTTTTTTCTGCTTCGACTTAATCACAAACCAACACAAAGAAATACGTTTGTAGCTTCTGGGATTAGAATAAGTCTTTTAAAGCTAAGTCACACATAATCTCCAATTATAACAATGACGAGCCGTTTGAAAAGAAACTATTGGGTGAGAAAACGGAGAAGAAGAAGAAGAAGAAGAAGAAGAAGAAGAAGAAGAAGAAGAAGAAGCTGGTACATCAAAACAATTGGATACAGTAAACTTATTTTTGAAAAAATAGAGTTGCATTTAATTTTTCGATAGCTACGGTTCAATGAACACAGACGCAGGTCTATTTTTCAACTTTGGCGGTAACATATTGAACAAGATAGTTAATAATAATAATAATAATAATAATAATAATAATAATAATAATAATAATAATAATAATAACACAGGACGCTATCAGACGCGTTTTCTTCAATCGAGCCCAAAGCGCGGCGATCTAAAGGGATTATTATTACAAAAGGCGAAATAGAAATCAAGTTTAATTTTTAAAATTTTAGATTGGCTACATCTGTTACGATCGAGACGCGCACGATAGTTCCGAACGTTTTGTGATGCAAAGTATGCAATAATACATTAATAATTAATCAGGGAATTGGGGAAAAGGTTTTGAAAGAAAGGACGGAATGTGAGACCCTGTAAGACGTAAATAATTACGCGAGGTGTGAGGGTGGGCGGAGTGGAGTGCGGGTGAGTCATATTAAATAATAAGGGTTACTAGCAGTATATAAAGAAAGAGAGAAAGTAGAAGGCTCAACTTTCCGCTAATATTTACCTTCTAATAACGTGCTCGATGCGTTTTAAGCGGGAAATACGCTACAAGAAATTTGAGGATATTTGCGGAAAGAAAGTAATGAAAGAAGATTAGGGAACAATTATGATCATAGGAACGTGGAACACACAGTATTGAATGCGGAGAAGGAGATGAAGCGGGGAAGAAGAAGAAGAAGAAGAAAAAGAAGAGATAGAGAAAGGGTTTGGGAAGATAACCGGGGTTGTATACTGCTAAGGGAAATTAGAAACAGCAGACGATGCGGTGTTTGAGGCGTTCAAACTTGATTGATGGAAGGAAGAAAGAAAGTTTGTTCAGGAGGAAAAAAATAAGAAGAAAAAGGATTCTGAAATTGTGAGGACTTGGCCTTGAGGAAGAGCATAATCATTTCGGTCGTATGCGTCGCACCAATCGGTTACTAGGGCAAAAATAAATACTAGGGCAAAAATAAATAATTCTAAAGTGGAAAAAAGAAACATTCTGACACGACGCGAAGAAGAAACATTCTGTAGGCAATTGAAGAAGGGCGGATCTTACAAGATTGCGATTGTGAACTCTTTTTGTGTGTGTCTTCTTCTTTCTTTACTGTTTTTTCCTCCTTTAAGTGCTTTTCTTTTTTCTTTCTGTTCTTTGTTTGTTTTCGTTTTTTCTCTCCGTCTCCGCCTCTCTCTCCTCCCCCTCTCTCTCTCTTTCTCTCTCTCGAAGCAAAATCACAATCATTAAAATAAGAACGTAAAAAAAAAGTTCTACAAGGAAAAAAAAAAGATTTATTTTGTTGGAGTTTATTTCAGTCATTATTTTTTTGTTGTTGGCATTTTATTGTCTCTTTTTATCGGGAAACTCTGGACCGCCTCCCCAGGGGATCGAAGACGTAGTCGCAGCCTGTGGCGCGCCAAAACCCAACCTACCTAATATTAGTTGTGTTTTGACATTTTGCTCGGGGAGCAAACCGAAGTACCCGGAGAAAGCCCCAGAGACGTTGCTCGGGTCGAAAGTAAATAATATTCGATAATAAACATATATACAGAAATATATAAAACTGGAGTAAATCGCGTTTTAAAAATTGAATTTCTTTTTCTTCTTGTTCTTCTTGTTCTTCGTCGTCGTCGTTTAAGGAAAGTTTTGGAAGTAATAAGCTCGGCATCTTGCCTTTACACAAAAAGCGCGCTTCGAGACGGCAAAAACTATTGAAACGACATTAACAGTTCATGACCTGCATGTTTTCAAAGTTGGAAAAGTGTTTTTCGCGGCCTCTTCATCAGCAGCATCTTTTCCTTTGATTTTTATTTATATTTGTATGCTGTCGAACAGAGAAAATATAGTATCTTATAGACGGACAGAGAGAGAGAGAGAGAGAGAGAGAGAGAGAGAGAGAGAGAGAGAGAGAGAGAGAGAGAGAGAGAGAGAGAGAGAGAGAGAGAGAGAGACAAAGACAGAGAGAGACAGAGGAAGAGACATAGAGAGACAGACAGACAGTCAGAGACAGACAGACAGACAGAGGCAGCGAGACATCAGAGAGAGACAGAGAGAGACGTCAGAGAGAGACAGAGACGGAGACGAAAAGAGAAACAAGAAGAACAAGAACAAGAACAAGAAGACGACGAAAAGAAAGAGCAAGAATATAGATAGAAATTAGATATTAGAGGAAAGTGTCAGGAGAGAAACGATTTAAAAGAACAACAACAACAATAAAAACCCATAAAGAATGGACGGAGGGAAGGAAGGGGTGGATAAAAGAGCGAAGGATAGGAAAGCAAACTTCTTGTGCTTCTCCGCGAAAACAACTTCGCAACCCGCTTCTCTCCTTTTCTCTGCCTCTGTGTGGTATCAAGGGGATAGGAGAGAGAGAGAAGTAGAAAGTGGAGGAAAATTCATTTAAAAAGTTGCCTCGGGGCGAGGGAAAGGAGGGGTCGGGGCAAGAGGAGGGGAACTGTCAGCGGGAAAAAAGAGACCTGATCTAAAGCTGAGGGGCAAGATCTCGGACGTCATCCTGGCTGTGACGCACAAGTTGGGCTAACGACGTGAACAGCATCACCGCCACTATCAACAACGACAACGGTATCGGCTGCAGTAGAGCTAACTAGAATGTCATCTGGCTCACTAAAAGTTAAGGTACCTTTACATTACATTGTTGCCTTTTATATATGCACCGACTAGGTTCCACTTGTCATCTCCATCTTCCTATACGCTTGCGAAACATGGACCCTCACAGCAGACCTACAACGACGAATACACAGTATGGAGATTGAGGTGCTACAGAAGACTTTTGGGTATTTCCTATATCCAGCACATTACCAACGACGAAGTCCCACAGACCATCACACAAGCGATTGGACAACGCGATGACTTGCTCACAGTGGTGAAGAAACGGAAACTTCGATGGTATGGCCACGTCACCAGATCGTCAGGCCTTGCAAAGGCCATCCTGCAAGGCACAGTGCAAGGAGGTAGAAGAAGAGGGAGACCGAAAAAGAGGTGGGAGGATAACGTTGGAGAATGGACTGGCTTGACATTGAGCGAAGCCATCAGGGTTGCTGAAGACAGAGAAAGATGGAGTATGCTGGTTAAGCGATCATCTGTGGTGTCCCAAGGACGCACAAGTTGGGCTAACGACGTGAACAGCAACATCGCCACCATCAACAACGACAATGGTTTCGGCTGTAGTATACATGTATAGCTAGCTATAATATCATCTGGTTCACTAAACATTAAAGTACATTACATTACATTGTTGTCTTATTCCTTTCGCTATCCTGCTCCTTGGTCATCTTTCGAACCTAGTGGACGTATATCCAGCTGCTTGGTCATCTTTCGAACCTAGTCGACGTATATCCAGCTCCTTGGTCATCTTTCGAACCTAGTCGAGTCTAGTCGATGTATATACATCGATTAGGTTCGAAAGATGACCAAGGAGCTGGATAGCGAAAAAAATAATTTTAATTCCAGAATCCTTTCCGTCAAAGTCGGGATCGGATCAGCATCCGAGACATAGACGAAATACATACAGCACTAAGTACATCTACTTCATGTAGACTTCAAGAAAGCGTTTGGCCGAGTCTGGCATGCAGCTCTATGGGCAAACCTGAGAGCCCAAACATTATTGAAGTCATCAAAAACCTATATGACAAGGCTACCAGTGCAGTCCTCCACAACAGCCTATCGGGAATTAGTTCAGAATAACAATCGGCGTGCGTCAAGGATGACTACTCTCTCCAACACACTTCAACATCTTCCTAGAGCGCATCATGTCAGATGCCCTTGCAGATCACCAAGGCAGTCAGCATAGGTGTAGAGCAATCTCCAACCACGATGTTACGGATGACATTGATGGATTGGCTGGAATGGAACAAGAACTTGAACAACTACAGAGGCTAGTCACCACCTCCAGAGCCTTTGGAATGGAAATAAGTGCAGAGATGACCAAAAAAATGACCAACAACACCAATGGCATCAACACGGACATCCCAGTCCAAGCCAATCCCTCAACACAGTGCATAGCTTCAAATATTTAGAAGCCATTGTATAAGACAATGGGTCCCGACAGGAAGTCCTCTCTAGGATCGTACAAACAACTGCTGCCATGACAAGGTTGAAGCCCATTTGGAAAGATAGGATCATCAGTCTACATTCCAAGGTAAGGCTGCTGCGCTCCCTTGTCATCTCGATCTTCCTATACGCTTGCTAAACACTGCAGACCTACAACGAAGAATAAAAAAGCATCGAGATGAGGTGCTATAGAAGACTTCTGGGCAACGGCATGAGTTATTATGATGATGATGCCGGTGCTTTTGTTATTGTCGTCGTCATTAAAAATGTCGTCATCATTGTTGTTATTGTTGTTGTTGTCCTTTCGTCATTTTTGATGTAAGTTTCATGATTATAGTTCATATAGATTTTATCATCACCATCATCGTCATCATCATCATCATCATCATCATCATCATCATCATCATCATCATCATCATCATCATCATCATCATCATAATCATCATCATTGTATTAGAACATTACAATAATATCATCATACATAACTGTGAACTCGTAACCTTTACCGTACTTTAAAAACGATTACTGAATCTGAATTCATCATCATCATCCTCATCATCATCCTCATCATCATCATCATCATCATCATCATCATCATCATCATCATCATCATCATCATCATCATCACGACCACCACCACCACCGTTCTCCTCACCACTCTCATCATCATTATTGTCGTCGTCGCCGTTGTGGTCGTCGAAGAAAAAACGTCGTCGTCATCGTCGTCGATAGCAAACAGCCCTTCAGTATGCCCTCCAATACTCTGGGCATCGTTGGCGTTATCGTCTCGGGGAGCGTGCCCATGAACCTTTTTGTTTTGGAGAGTGCTGCATCCGATATTCTTTATTCTACTCCATCTGCCCCATCGGATTTTCTCACACCTCATAAAGCAGCCTTGTTTAGCTAACGGATCAGCTTTCCACTTTGCAACCGACGTATCGTTGCTTTAGCCCCCATTCCCGCCATTCACTCCTATCGCCGCTGTTACTTGGTGTTGCTACTATGACGCAAGTTTTGAAGTGACGGAGGTGGAAATTGAGAAGGAGTTTGAGATGGAGATGAGGAATTTGGTAAAGGCTGAGGTGATGGTGACCTGGGCCAGGAGAGGGGGTGAGGATGGATGAAAGGGTGGATAATTTGGTTTTGAGGGGAGCCTCCTCCTTCCCTCCCCCACCCATTCTCTCCACGCACACACACACAAACACACCCACACACTTCCTACCCCCCACCTTTGCCACACACCCACAAACACACACACACACAAATCAGCAGGCATAAGGAAAAACAGTATTTGGTAATAATAAAAGCTGGCAAATACGCATAAGAATGATGATCCTGGGAAACATGTCGAGTATCATAGGAGTCGGGTGATGTGGGATTACTTGTGCGCAGTACATTATTTACTGTCAGAGGTCAGCCAACCTCTCATAGAATGTGGTAAATTTAAAGGCAGAGTCGCATGAAATAAAGAACGAAGTAAAACTGACGGAGGAGCTAAATGTGTAAGGAGTAAGGAAGAGGGTAGAAAGATGTAATGATGTGCGACGGATTTGATCAAATCGCATTATAGAGTAAATGGCATTGCAGAACAGTGTGCGTTGGAGGGCTAAGAGGAGCGGTATTCTTACGTTTCCTTCTGTATTTAGGTACGGAAGGACGATGCCAATTTACACTAACAGAGACTTGTCAGGCGTGAGATTGGATGGAAAATTTAGTTGGATGCAACCAGAGTATGGAGATCTGCTCGGTAAACTATTGTATTCCCCTGTTGTACTTCCATACTTAGCTGGAAATACTTTGAAATAGTCGCGAATGAGAACGAGCCAAATGTCGGTCTGTCTGTCTATCGGTCGTTCCGAACAATGCCATAAGAACCAGTGAACGGATTTTGTTCAAACGTGACACGAACATTACGTAGGATAGTGCCCAGCTTTCCGTGCCATCAAATTTTTACTGAAGGTCAAGGTCGCTGGAGTCAATGTTTTGCTAAACACGCAAGTTCCTTAGCTCTGAAAGTGCACTCGCTACAAATATGTTCTACACCATTATTGATACATATTCGTGTGGAGCAGTGGTGAAGGCTTCAGACTGAGATCTACGAGACCTGGGATCGAATCCCGGCAATAGCAGATATTTGGTTCTATTGTCTTCAGTTAGTTTTAGTATACTTTACTCTGTGTGTGTGTGTGTGTGTGTGTGTGGGTGTGGGTGTGTGTGTGTGGGTGTGTGTGTGTGTGTGTGTGTGTGCGTAATTTTAAAATTTTTTTTTTAGTTGCCTGAAACTACATTTGTATGGCTTACCATCTTGTGACGTTTTCTTTGTAATTATGGCACATCATCATTATTGCACCGTTTGGTAACCCCCCTTTCCCCTATACTGTATGGACGAGGTTGTGTTCAACTGAAATCAGTTAATCATTGTTTATACGATCCAGCGGACTGGAAAGGGCCGAATCAGGACCAGTTGAACAGAATTGAACTTTACAACTGCTGATGCCGGTCAATCGTCATAGGAACGATTCTTTATTCCATACATTAAATCGATTTGAATCAAGCGGCAATTACGTCCTCTCGTTCCAAAAAAAAAGAGACCAAAAGTCATCGTTCCGTCTATTTTTCCCCAAGGATTTAATTTAAGTTGTAGAACCTTTGCAAGTAGCGAATAAAAAGGCAAGACGAGAATGTTGAACTGAAGAGTTCCTATACGTCTAAGCCTGCTGCATTTCTTAAAAAAGACTGAAAATTGCCTGTCTCTTTTGAATCCTTCTTTTGGCCTGCTCAGTCAGAACTGACTTCCACATGTGCCAGGGCGCAGTGAAATGGAATTGAGCTGGAAAGGATAAAACTGAAAGTTGGAATAAGCTTGATAGAGAGAATGGCTGGGGTGGCGCATGGTGTTGGAGAGAGAAAGAGACAAGAGTGGAGAGAAAGACAGAGAGAGACAGAAAGACGAAGAGACAGGGAAGAGAGAGACATGGATGGAGAGAGAGGGGGAGAGAGAGAGATGTTGTACTTTGCATTGCGTCTGCCATATTGCCAGTGGTGGGTATAATAATAATAATAATAATAATAATAATAATAATAATAATAATAATAATAATAACAATAACAACAACAATAATAATAATAATAATAATAATAATAATAATAATAATAATAATAATAATAAATAATAATAATAATAAATTGCATTTATACAACGCATGTTTCATTAGAATAACAACTCAATGCGCTTACACACATCATTCGTACGCATCATCACAACATTCGCACTACATCATGTACAGCATCATTGAGAAAGTATTATTATTGTTCATACTATTTACACAGAAAACGCCTTGCGGAACAAGTGCGTTTTTAAGCAGCTCTTAAAGGAAACAAGGCTGTACAATGTCTTAAACCGGCAGGCAGCGCATTCCAAACCTTGGGTGCTTGAAAACTAAAAGACCGGTCGCCAACTGTCTTAAGCAGACGCTTGGGCGTTTTCAACAGTTTTTTATCTGATGAGCGCAAAGAACGGGTTGTAGTGTAGGTAGTGAGTACCTCAGACAGATATGGTGGAAGTGACTGGTCGAAGTGACGGAAAGCTAGGACAGCAATTTTGTATTCAATGCGGAAATTGACAGAGAGCCAGTGGAGCTGCATTAAGAGAGGCGTGACATGATCACGTTTCCGTTTTTTAAGCACAAGCCGAGCAGCACAGTTCTGTACACGCTGCAGTCGGCTAACTTCATCAATAGGGATACCAGCTAGAACTGAATTACAATAATCAAGTCTGGATGTCACAAAAGCGCTGACCAACTGTGTGCATGCATCCCTCGAAAGAAACTGCCTCAAGGACGCAATACGCCGAAGCTCAAGAAAGGACACACGACAGATGGTACTGATGTGGTCATGCATGGACAAAGAACTATCTAGCTTGACACCCAAATAACGAACAATATTACTAAATGGGATGGTGCTGCCGCCGATGTTTGCAGAATCGCTGCCGACCAGTTTAAAACGGGAAGATGAGCCTACAGGTATAACCTCGGTCTTGTCAGGGTTAAGCATCAACCTGTTTCTATTCATCCAAGCCTGGACACTGTCAATACATGTTTCTACTTCAAAACACAACAGAAGGGAAGTCATCTGCCTGACCACTCTTTGGCAGTTCTGTATCATCTGCGTATTTGTGGTATAGACATTACCCTTCATTGTTTATTCATTCGTCATACATATAATAAAAAAAAATGGGTCGAATATTTGGGAAATTGTTAATCTAAACGTCGATGTCCGAACGTACTAAATGAGCGTCTGCTACAATCAGCACATGAATTAGCTCCCTTGTTATAAATTACCGTGGTAGCTCCCTCGAGAGTGTGCTGTTTGCATTAGACAGTATCTTCTGTGATGGTGTTACCATGGCGGTAATGTAAAGAAGGCAATATAGTCTGCAGGATGTACTTTACCTTGCATATCAACATAGACAACCTCTCATCCTTCGCAACCTTCTGAGTTAGGGTCGGGCACCTTTCCCCTTTTGTTTTGCTGTGTTAGACAACAAACTGCACCTCACTTCGTCAGGACAAGAATAATATTTTCTCGCCCTAAAAAGATGCGTCTTTTTCTGTCTCTCTGTCTGCTTGTCTATGTTTTTGTTTGTTATGCTCTCTCTCTCTCTCTCTCTCTCTCTCTCTCTCTCTCTCTCTCTCTCTCTCTCTCTCTCTCTCTCTCTCTCTCTCTCTCTCTCTCCTCTCTCTCTCTCTCTCTCTCTCTCTCTCTCTCTCTCTCTCTCTCTCTCTCTCTCTCTCTCTCTCTCTCTCTCTCTCTCTCTCTCTCTCTCTCTCTTTCATGTTCTTCTTTCTCCGGCCCTAGTCATCGTGTTACGTGAACTGCGGCTACAATATCATCGCGATCACCACCACTATCATCATCGTCATCATCATCATCATTCTCTTCCTTCTCCTTCCCTTCTTCGCCTCTTCGACTCCTCCCCTCCCTTCTTGTTGACACAAAACGTGTTTAATGACCTGTCTTACCCTTGTTATATTACGCAACGTCCAAAAGTATATAACAATCTTTGATAAAACGATTTTCGAAAACCTTAACACGATGCTGATGGCTGCAACACGTGTTCCAGATAGATTTAACGGTAAATTCCAAAGCAATGTGTATCCTATCGTCTAATCTCGGCCTGATGGAAAAATGATGGAGTCGCTTATATTACACTTCTTGGTTTTTTTCGCAGGAACAAATAAATTATATTAATGCACAGTACCTTGCATTTTGTTTCTTCTTCTTCTTCTTTTCCTTCTTCTTCTTCTTCTTCTTCTTCTTCTTCTTCTTCTTCTTCTTCTTCTTCTTCATATCATTTCTCCATTCTGCTTGACTGCTTCTGCTTAAACGTAAGTTTAATTTACAGAATGTTCTATCCTTACACGTTTTCATAAGTAAAAAAGCATTAACATTCACAAAGAAAAGTGTTTTCAGTATCCGACTGCATATATAAAGAAAATCTAAATTTGTTCCTAAATACGAAACAATTAAATTGAATTAAAAGTTTCAAATAAATTTGATAATAAAAATTATACAATCTGAAATAATGATGTTCATGCCTCATAGTATTTCAGAGCCATTTAAGAATGTAGAACCCCATTAAGTTACCTTTTGAGACAAAGTCTATTACCGCTTGAATGAAAAATATTAATTGGGTGAATAATAGGCAACGGTGAGCGTGGTTCACATACACATCGCTACTGCTTATGAATTATCGTCGATCATTCGCTTTGTTGAGTCACGTGAGATTCAAGTATAGAACTTTTGGTTTAATGTGATGCTATTGTCCTGCCGCCTCGCTGAGCCTGTTAAATAGAAATCGAAGAGTTTCCCCAAGGAATAAGTGGCAAGGAATGGTTCTGCCTCTCTCCAGCGTCTGCATGTTTGCAACAGTAATGAGGCTAGAACGGTTTTGGATTTTCTGTCATTTTCTGCTCAGTCTTCTCCAGTGCGTTCTTGTTGTTGTTGCGCTCTCTCTCTCTCTCTCTCTCTCTCTCTCTCTCTCTCTCTCTCTCTCTCTCTCTCTCTCTCTCTCTCTCTCTCTCTCTCTCTCTCTCTCTCTCTCTCTCTACCTTTCTACCTTTGAAGGCCTCATTCTTTAGAGTAATGTTTAACGAAACA
Organism: Oncomelania hupensis; assembly: GCA_036898135.1. Lineage (NCBI taxonomy): Eukaryota > Metazoa > Mollusca > Gastropoda > Littorinimorpha > Pomatiopsidae > Oncomelania > Oncomelania hupensis. The sequence goes on along the minus strand of CM072511.1, from coordinate 139,580,949 downwards.
GAAGGAAATACATTGTGTACATATTGCAATGTTGTGGAAAGCGAAGATCATTTTATTTCTGATTGTTCTCTGTATGATGACTTAAGAGCAAAGTATCTGACGTTTTTTGTCCAGTCTTATCGACATGTTTTGCAGAGAGGATCAAAATTTTGTATGTGGCGATTAAGCCTTTTCGTTTTTCATGCACTAAAGTTACGAACCGAATTTTACGAGAGGATGTCATAATAGGATACACCATTATAATGATGACAGAATTATATTATTGAACTTTTACCTACCACGTAACCAACCATTTCTTCTATGGGCTGGTGGCCCGAAGAAGTTGTGTACTGTGTAATTATTCTTTTTGGAAAAGTAAACGGACGATGTCCAAATGTCAAATGTCTCTCTCTCTCTCTCTCTTTCTCTCCCTCTCTCTCTCTCTCTCTCTCTCTCTCTCTTTGTGTGTGACATCTCTCTCACTCTCTTTCTTTTGTGAAGGCTTCTCTCTCTGTCTCTCTATCTTTCTTTCTCTCGTTCGCTCTCTCTCTCTCTCTTTTTTCTCTTTTGTGAGAGGCTTCTCTCTCTCTCTCTCTCTCTCTCTCTCTCTCTCTCTCTCTCTCTCTCTCTCTCTCTCTCTCTCTCTCTCTCTCTCTCTCGCTTTTGTGAAGGCTTATGTCCGTGTTCTTGTGCCTGTGTTATTGGACTAATGCATTTCTATAGCAGATGGTTCCTGTGTTAATGACGCGGCTGATGATGGTTTTGCACTTCTGGACTCGATCTTACGCTCAACCGAACGCACTGTTCATTATTCTGACGGAAGTTTGTTCTGTATTCTTAGCCTCTTGCACTATTTGTCTTCTTCATTTTCCCTCACCCTGCGTCTTCGTTAGCATAGCAGTTAAAAGGCCCCATTTCGAATGCTTTTTGTTTGCTTTTGGCGAAAACGGGGTTTACCCTAAAACTCGCATTGTTATTACATTCAACAATGGTAAAGTGGGCTGTCGTCGCTCAAACCAACCGCTAACGTTGGAATTTACGAGTTTTGTTCTGAAAGGGAGTGATTTTTCCTTGTTTTAACGGCACATCAATAGCATAGCCGTGTGACCTTTGACCCTATTTCTAAGTGAACCACACCACTTGAAGAGTGCGTCTTTGGTGTCTAGTGTAGGAGAGGGTCTGTTTTATCAACTTAAAACGAAGGATCTTATCGAACCATCTTTTTTGTACTGGTTCTGTCTCATACCTGCTTTGGTAGATGCTATTTTTAGCTCAAGAATGTTGGCTAGGCGTTGCTAATAATAAGCACAAACAAAAAAACTATGGAATTTAATCATTTGACATAAATATACTTTCGAAAGAGTTATTCGTTTGTTGTAAGTGTTTTTTTTCAGTGGGCCAACATTCACTGTGATAGTTAAAGGGATCTATCGAGTGGAGCGTTTTCAAAGTGGGCCCCTTTAAGTAAACAGTGCGGTGACGATGCAATGTACTTTGGAACAATACCCTCCTTTACGTAACAATGTGGTGACGACGCTATGTATTTTGGAGCAATACCCTCCTTTAAGTAAACAGTATGGTGACGACGCTATGTAGTTTGGAGCAATACCCTCCTTTAAGTAAACAGTGTGGTGACGACGCTATGTAGTTTGGAGCAATACCCTGCTTTAAGTAAGCAGTGTGGTGACGACGCTATGTAGTTTGGAGCAATACCCTCCTTTAAGTAAGCAGTGTGGTGACGACGCTATATAGTTTGGAGCAATACCCTCCTTTAAGTAAGCAGTGTGGTGACGACGCTATATAGTTTGGAGCAATACCCTCCTTTAAGTAAGCAGTGTGGTGACGACGCTATGTAGTTTGGAGCAATACCCTCCTTTAAGTAAGCAGTGTGGTGGGGACGCTATGTAGTTTGGAGCAATACCCTCTAAGTAAACAGTGTGGTGACGACGCTATGTAGTTTGGAACAATACCCTCCTTTAAGTAAGCAGTGTGGTGAGGACGCTATGTATTTTGGAGCAATACCCTCCTTTATTCGCCTTCCATTGCATTTGATTCGCCCTCTTACATTTGTCTTCTTGAGTTAATTTATTATAAGTCACATCAACTTGAAATCCTATATTTGGGGTATATTTCACATGATTTGATGATGTGTTCTAAATTATTTATTTAAATAAACACAAACAAATTCAATGTGGTGATTATGCACTGTTCTTCGGAGCAAAACGAGTTTCCGCTCGACGTTCGCCATTTCCTTCCACGTCTTCCTACATTTTTCTTCCCAAATGGCATTTATCCCAATTAAGTCGCTTTTACCTTTTAATGGCTGCTTACATAAACTGGCTTGTTCTCAATTATAGAAACAGTGGGTTATTATACACAGTACTTGTGAGCCGTACACTCCCACTCTACTTAACCCCCACCCTATCCTCTATTCCCCACTCCCTGCCCTCCACCCCCTCCCCCGCCCCCCTCCATGCCCTTTTCCAGCCTTACAACCGATATGTCCACTTCATGAAATGTAGTCTTCCTACAATATTGTTTTCTGAAATGTCCTCTTAGTTACGCCCGTTGGGGTGACGGGGGTTTCAGTATAAATAGTATCCCCACTTTCTGGAAATTTAGTGCTTTAAATTCCCACTGTCGCTGTCTTTCTCATTTGCTCTTTCTCATTCCTGTTCTGTTCTATCAATCTGCTATACGATCTTCTTCTTCGCTAGACCAGTCATCTACCTTTTTCTTGAAAAATCTTCCGGGACAAGATTCCTTATTTGTGTATGAGGTCTGTTGGATCAGCTTGGGAATATTGGACGCTTTCTGCCAGGTGGTCACTATGGCTTCCTATGATGTTATTATTTAGCAATGTAGGCATTTTATATGTATGTGTTTTGTTGATATTTTATAATGATGTTTGTATTCTATTTTGTTTTTGTAAACGGGGGTTCGATAAATTAGAGTACAGCGTCAGCGTTCTCTGCGTGGGATGTCTTTATTGTATAGTGACTGGCTGGTGGAGAGCTTTCAGTTTTACCACTAGGGTTGTTTCAGCAGATCTTTTATGCGGATCGGGGGTTGTCCGGTCCTGATTTGGCTCGTAAGAGTCCGCTGGACCTAAAGCAATAATCATGTATTGTATTGTAATGTCCTCTTAGTTAAGTCGATTCTTTATCTCATGACTAATTCCATTCAATCTGAGGAGGATGTTTTCACCTCTGAGACAATGAAACGATTATGATTATGGACGTCTAAAATATCATGCCCACTCCTTTCCCACCACTTTCCCCTTCCCATCCCACCTCCCACCCACAATCTTACGTCTTCACTTAAATAATAATTTTCTTCCTAAACTAAGGTCTTCTCAAATAAATCTAGTTTTCCTTGCTTTTCTTGTTTTGGTACTGCACGTAATTTGATTTGAGAAGAATGCGCTAGATTATTCCGTAAAATTGTTTAAAAGTTAACGACGGCGTCCCTCCCCCCCACCACACCTCATTTATGTATGTATGTATGTATGTATGTATGTATGTATGTATGTATGTAAGCCTATGTATGTATGTATTTATGTATTTATTTATTTATTTATTTATTTATTTATTTATTTATTTATTTATCTATCCTTTGCTTTCATTTTGTTTTGATGAATACTGTAAAGATAATTAACTGTATTCACTTGATTTGCCTCGCCTTCCGTTCTCTTCCAATTCCCCCACCCCCAACCTAACCCCGCCCTCATGCCTCTCTCCTTCGTACCCTCCCCATCCACCAACAGGTCCCCTCCCCGTTATTCGCCACTCCAAGCCAGCCTCTTTCGAAGTGGGGTTTCTTCCCTGATTTCTTGATCAATGGTGAGTCCTGTCAAAAGAGATTCAGCCGCAAACCCTTACTATCCAGGCCGGATCACGCACACGAATAAAGCCGTTCCCGCCAAGAAAAAAATGGCGCTTGCCAATTAATAGTAGTCAACTACATCCTTACTTAAAGGGAAACAACCCCTTGACAAGTGCTAAACAACAATCAAATGAAGCGAGGTCAAATGGAGGGCGATCCTATATGTGAAGACTCGACGCGCTGCCTCAGTTTTATTCCATTTGGACCTTTTTACCACCTTAACGCTTGTATCATCAAATGATAGGTCAGGTCAACAATTCTTATTCCAATTAAATGGTAGATGTGTGTGACATCAGTACAAAAATTACAAATACCATATTAATTTTAAAAAAATGTTTAAAAAAACAAACAAAAAACAATGATGAAGGTCAGTGATGGATTTTTGTTGATATGGGTGAGACTGTGTGTGTGTGTGTGTGTGTGTGTGAGAGAGAGAGAGAGCAGGGCCGGCTCCAGGGGGGGAGGGGGGTACCTGGGTTCTGGAACCCCCCTGCAAACTAAAAAAAAAAAATAAACTTCCTTTAATGCAAAGAGTTTCTTTTTTAAAATTGTTTTTTAAACATTGCAGTTTTTTAGTCACTTCTGGTCCAAGGTACAAAGAGTTATTTATAGACAATTCAACGGAAATCCATTTCAAGGGATCCGTTGAAACGTCCAAAGCGTTTTCCTGTTGAAACGACCAAGTAACCCAACCCCTAAGCCTAAATTAGTAATTGCAGCCATATTTTCTTGTTCTGGCCGCAAGCCTCCTCCAGCACCTTCACCTTGATACTGCCCTAATCCTTCAAAAACGACTTTTTAGAAATATTAAAAGGGCTCAGATACACCAATCGATTTGTGGAAAAAAATATTTTTAACACTTGTTTTGGGTAGTAAGATACCTGTATTTTCACACCTAGTTATTATTTTTTTTAAAATTGGTTTTATCATATTTTTGTTATTCTCATATATATGGGGGGTGTCTAAATGTAAAAAAAACGTCATCAATACCTACTTTTTTTCACGTCAAGATTTTTTCCGAAAAATGTCATTATCAGTCACTTTGGAAACTATAACTTTTTTGTTTCTTAAGATTTTGACTTGAAATTTTCTGTAAAGATTCATCACAAACAGGGATGGCTTGTAAACCTTTAAAAAGTGCATTTTTTGCATTTGATCTATTTTTTGTGATAGGTTAAAAAAAAAATTAACGGGTCACAATCCACACGTAATAATAATACCAAAACAAACTTAAACAAGCATTTCTGAGGTTCATCAGCCAGATATAGGTCTAAACGTAATATTTCAGAGACTTTTAGGTGGCCTAATTGACTGTTTGTGAAAATATTATTTCCAAAGTAAGCATACTGTGGCGTTTGCGAATTGAAATTACATTTAACTTCTGATTTTTTTTCATAACAAATATGCAACTCTTGACTTAAAACTGCATATTTTCTAAAAGTATAGCTATTTATAAATTTTATACAAAATTTCAAATCAATCAAAGCATTTTTACTTGTTTTATAAGCAAATTACATTAGATGCTAAGTTGATAATTATAACAATTCGTTGTAACGAACATTCGTTGAAACGGCCATCGTTGAATCGTCCAAAACATCGTTGGAATAGATTTCCGTTGAATCGACCAGGTACCCAAAAGAGCTGCTCTCCTTCAATGCACTTCTTTCCGAGAAAGATCAGAGAAAAGACGTCTGATGTTCAAAAAGCTCAAAGTCCCAGACCATCACAAATGGCTTTTTCAAGGTTCAGATTGCACCAAATTGCACCATTTTGCATCCGTGAAAAAAAAAAAATTCCGGGGGGGGAGTGGGGGGGGGGCATGACCCCTGACCTCCCTAGAAGGCTCGGCGCTTTGCGCCTTCGCTGAATCTGTTATCCCCCTCTCGACTACTACTACTACTACTACTACTACTACTACTACTACTACTACTACTACTAAATGCTGTTAGTGTATACGCAAGGTTCCCTGTACGATCAAGATTTTCTCTGGGAGTTTTGTGATGCTATAGTACTTGACGTTGATTTGAACTCTTTTGTATTATATCACGTGATTGTACCAGTTTATTTATTTATTTATTTACTTTTTATTTATTCATTTTGTTGTTTGTTGGCAAAAGTAAAAATAGTTATGTTATTACGAACGGAGCGAACGTCCTTTAAACTAGAACAACCTTTGAGTTTGTTTTAGATTACATTTACGTACTTGTACAAGGAAATCTCTTTTAAGAAAAAAAGCTTGCACAAAGATTTTTTTTCTCACTTTACTAGTTTTGTTAATGTGGTTTTCACGTGATGTTGTTCCATATAAAAAGTTTCCCGCCCTCCAAAATCCTTGCCCTCAATTCTGTATAATTATCATTGGCACGCATTGCAGAGAATTCCTCTTTCAAACCAGACTAATTTAATAAACATTTTTGTCTTTTCGTTTGTTTCAAATAGCTGTTTGCTTTTTTTTTTAATTTTAATTCCATTGTCCGAGGTGCACTAACTTTTGTTGTATGTGTTTATCAATCTGCCTGCCTGCCTGTCGGTCGGTCGGTCTTTCTCTCTCTGTCTGTCTGTCTCTGTCTGCCTCTCTGTCTCTGTCTCTCTCCAACTCCAGGTCCCCTTCCTCCCCCTCCTAATTCTCTCTCTCTCTCTCTCTCTCTCTCTCTCTCTCTCTCTCTCTCTCTCTCTCTCTCTCTCTCTCTCTCTCTCTCTCTCTCTCTCTCTCTCAAGTGAAAAGCTTGAGACTGGACAACAATAGCCTGTTAGCTCCTTAGACTGCGTCATAGACAAATGATGCGATGGCCCTATTCTTCACGCATTTTTGCCGTCAGCACCAAGAAAAGTACCCTCCAATTTCAGCCAAATGAAGCACCTTTCGAACATTTTTTTTTAAAAGGTAAAACTGCTGTTCTGACGTCTTTCTCGTAATTGATGACGTCATGCGCCGGAGTTTAACGAACGGCGTTTAGCCAATCGCAAGGCTTTGATCGAGCACATGTCGTCCAAGTCTGGCCAGCTTACTTACCTTTTCCACTTTTGCGAATGGAGTCTACAAAAAGGCTGTTAAGCATGTTGCCTCTTACAAGATCAGTAAAAGTTTATCTATCTGTTATTTTCCGTCTTGTTTGTTCAAGGTGTTTTCAACATCTGCTATACAAACATTACTTGTTTTATTCATATACGGTTTCTGCAACAGGCTTGTCTGGTCGTAATCTCTGATTTGCACTATGTATAGCTCAACAGAATCAGTTATAAAAAAAACTAATGTGAAGACCAATTATAATGTGTAAATATCATAGAAAAACATATTTAAAACTGAATTCGACGTTAAGGAGTGTTCGCAAGAGAAAACAACGTTGCTTGTTGTTGTTGTTGTTGTTGTTATTGTTGTTATTGTTGTTGTAGTTGTTGTTGTTGCCTTGTGTGGATGCCACCCCCGTTGGGGTGCCGGGGGTTTCAGTATAAATAGTATCCCCACTTTCTGGAAATTTAGTGCTTTAAATTCCCACTGTCGCTGTATTTCTCATTTGCTCTTTCTTATTCCTGCTCTGTTTTATCAATCTGCTATACTATCTACTTCTTCGCTAGACCAGTCACCTAACTTTTTCTTGAAAACTCTTCCGGGACAAGACTCCCTATTTGTGTATGGGGTCTGTTGGATCAGCTTGGGAATATTGGACGCTTTCTGCCAGGTGGTCACTAGGGCTTCCTATGATGTTAATATTTAGCCATGTAGGCATTTTATATGTATGTGTTTTGTTGATAACTTATAATGATGTTTGTATTCTATTTTGTTTTTGTAATCGGGGGTTCGATAAATTAGAGTACAGCCTCAGCGTCCCCTGCGTGGGATGTCTTTATTGTAAAGTGACTGGCTGGTGGAGAGCTTTCAGTTTTACCTCTAGGGTTGTTTCAGCAGATCTTTTATGCGGATCGGGGGTTGTCCGGTCCTGATTTGGCTCGGAAGAGTCCGCTGGACCTAAAGCAATAATCATGTAATGTAATGTAATGTGTGGATGCCGATTGTTTTGAAAAACAATTCATTTGTGTCCCTTCTTTGTACACAATTGAACTAATCAGTTTCTGTCTCCATATGACTATTTTGCAACGGGTGCGTGCGTTAATTTTGTTGTAACTCTTTCAAAGCTTTCTATGTGATCCTTGTGGTTTAAAACGTGTCTACAGCTGTGTGTTTCCTGGTATAGCTACTAATAAAAATATCTTTTATCCTTCTGACATTTGAATTTTTACTGGATTGATTTAGATGTACATATTTGACTCTTTTAATCGTTCTCACACATAGCGCTTTTCCAGTTCAAGAGGTGTTCAAGGCACTGGCCGATACAGGATCTAGCTCAAGCTGCTCAAGGCGCCTACTGTCAGCCTTTGGGAGCATAACCTGGCGCCCAGACGACAACAACCCTGGCCGAATGGGGTAGAATGGACCTCATGTTTGCTTGGTGTACTTTTGTAGCCGGCACGCACCCGACAGATTTGTTTTGGGGATCATCTCGAGAACTGTATGTTTTGTAAGATGAAAAAAAGTTTGGCCGATTTCCAGACATTTCCACTCCTTCTTTCCCCTCCCCCCCCCCCCCACCAACCCCTACACTCTTGATTGATCGTCGTAGTATTCATCATCACCCTCTATTTTCCTGAGATCCTTGGCAAGCACCACCCAAAGAAGAGACCGTGGATCACACCCGAACTTTTGAACCTGTGTGATAAACGAAGAGAGATTAAAAAGAAAATGAACACCTCACAAGGAAGCTGATGCCTACCGAAAAATCAACAATGACATCCCAAAAGGCATGCGCACAGCAAAGGAGAACTGGATAGAAGAGCAATGCCAGGAAATAGAGAACAGTCTGAATAAGAACAACAGCAAGAAAGCCTACCAGACTGTGAAGCAGCTGACAAGGGTTAAACAGCCCAAGGTCTCCACGATCCAAAGCAAGTCTGCCATATGCCTTACAGAAGAACAAGAAGTTTTGGATAGATGCACAGAGTACTGCTCTGACCTTTACAACCACACACCAAACGGAGACCCATCAGTTCTAGCATGTCCCCAGAACAGAGAGAAATAAAAATCCTCCCAATTCTCCGAGAAGACGTTGAGGCAGCAGTGCAATCGCTGAAGAAATGAAAGTCAGCGAGAATGGACAACATACCCGCGGAATTTCTTCAAGCAGGAGGAGAATCGATGATTGGCGCCCTCACAATTATCTGTAACAAAATCTGGCAGAGTGAGGAGTGGCCTACACCATGGACCCTGTCGCTTGTCATCACTCTTCCCAAAAAAGGTAACCTTCAGGAGTGTGAAAATTACCGAACCATCAGCCTCATCAGCCATCCCAGCAAGGTCCTCCTGAAAATAATACTCAAAAGGTTGAAAACCTAAGCTGAACAAATCATAGCCGAAGAACAAGCAGGCAGGGCGAAGTACAACTGAACAAATTTTTAACCCCAGAATAATCTGCGAGAAATACCTACAGCACTAATAATATCTATATAATGTTTGTAGACTTCAAGAAAGCGTTTGACCGAGTCTGGCATGGAGCTCTGTGGGTAACCATGAGAGTGTACAACATCAGCCCTAAAATTATTGAAGTCATCAAAACCCTGTGTGACAAGGCTACCAGCGCCATCGGTAACTGGTTCAGAACAACAATCGGTGTACGTCAATGATGCCTACTCTCTCCAATACTCTTTAACATCTTGGCATTGATGGCATTGATGGATTGGCTGGAGAGGAACAAGAATGTGCAAAGCTGGTACAGTGGCTTGACACCACCTCCAGAGCCTTTGGAATGGAAATAATTGCACATAAGACCAAAATGATGACCAATGTTACACTCAGTTTGATGTTGGAGTTTTCTATCAGTATCTGATTCAGCCCCGATGCTTGAATTCCTGATAGTTGTGTAACTCAGATTCGTTTATTCACACAGCCTGTCCAAACAGCATACAAATCACAAAGTCGACGTATGAAGTTTTCCACTTTTATTCAGCATACATCAACAACTGCATACAATTCTCAACTCAACTCAACAACTTTCACAGCAACTCTCCAAATCACTATCAACAACTTTACTATCTCAACAACAATCTCGGCACACGATTAAATAACCTCTCTCTCTTCCGGAAGAATTTCGAACAATGTAGAAATGACGCACTGCCACCAATCGAATAAAAGATCGTCATCACTGACTTACGTCATTACACATTTCTTCTCCTTCCGGATCGTTCCTTCAAATTTCTACAATTATCCCGAATCTTCGATCGATAGTAAACAAGCCGATCCAGAAGATTCTACAACAATATCGACTAACGGAAATTATCAACGTTATACAAAGCCTCCCCAAACAACAATGCAAACTCAAATCAAAGGTAAATAAACTCCATTATTGAATACTTTGCAAATCGAAACGATTAGATCTATCGTACACGCTTCAGCCATACTATCATTCGCGTTTCAACGTAACATAACCCCCCACTCAAGAAGAAATTTACCTAATTTCTTTCAACAACGTTGAAACGTAATGCACAAACAAAGTTCAGAATTAAAACTTACTTCAGTCTGTCCGAACACTGTCAATGTTCTCAGTTCATTCACACAGATTCAAAGTTTCTCATCTGCAAGTCTTTTTAGATATTGCCAATGTTCTCCACACAGTCAATGTTCTTTCAACCGCAAGGAAACGACGCCCTCGTCAGTTGCGGTCGTCATCGGCCCAGGGTCAAAGACGATGATCACGTGGGCTTCCCCGGAATCAGTGCGTCCTCCGTTGTCTCCTTCTTCCATCGGATGTCCGACGCAGTCGACGTTGTCAGCTCCCAGAATGCATTCGCTGGGTCTCACGGTCAGGTTGGCTTCTGCGGGACGGTGGAACAGCTCCCTCATGGTCTGCAGATGCTCCTTCCAGGTCTGGGTGTGGACTTCATGTTCGACCAAAGTCGTAGAACCTGGGACATCATTGAAGTTATGGGGAAACTCGCCCATAATGTCCTTGAGCTCCATCTTTTGACCTTCCGTCAAGCTTGGTCCTAGCTTAACATCATCGATGCCTTCTTTGCTGTGGAAGTCTCCCAGTTCCAACAGTTCCTCGCTGTCAAAGCTGTCGTCGGTCACAGCTGCTGTTGCTGCATGTACAGTCTCTGGCGGCCTCTCCATGTACAGCTTAAGGAGGTTGGCGTGGTATATTTTGGAATGCTGGCCGACCTTCACCTTGTAGTCGTTGATTCCCACCACGGTCTCCACTTCGTACGGGCCTTTCCACTGCATCAGCAACTTATTATGATCGGTAGGTAGCAGCACCAGCACTTTGTTGCCAGGTTTAAACTTCCTGTTCACAGCCCTACGATCATAATAGTGCTTTCCACAGTCCTGGGACTTCTTCAGGTTTTCTCTGGCTATCTCGAGAGTCTGCTCCAGCTTCTCCCGTAGCTCAAACACGTACTGGTAGCTGTTCTTCACCTCTGGGGTCTCTACTTCTTTCGTCCACAGTTCTTTTAGGATATGCATTGGCCCTCTGATGGTTCTTCCGTACAGCAGCTCGAACGGAGAAAAGCCGGTGGACTCCTGCGGTACTTCTCTGTAGGCGAAAAGTAAGGCGTTGATGTAGCGATGCCATTGTCTGGGCTGCTCGCTGCACAGTTTCTTCAGGGTGGACTTCAACGTAGCATTGAACTTTTCGACAAGCCCGTTGCACATTGGATGGTAGGGTGTCGTAGTCAAATGCCGGATGCTCAGCAGTCGGTTGACCTCCTTCATGCAGTCAGAGACGAACTGCGTCCCGAGGTCTGTCAGAATTTCTTCAGGCACTCCGAGCCTACTGAACATGTCCACCAGTGCCTCTGCTACAGTTTCAGTGTCAATCTTCTTCAGTGGCACTGCTTCTGGGTACCGAGTCGCATAGTCCACTAAAGTCAGTACCCATCGATGACCTTCTTCACTCGGAGGTCTTATTTCGCCGATTAAGTCTAAGGCCACCCTCTTGAAAGGTCGGTCGATCAGAGGCATCCTCTGCATAGGCACTTTCGGGACCCTTCCTCGAGGTATGGTCTTCTGGCAAATGTCACATGATCGGCAGAAACGGCTGACGTCCGCATGAAGTCCTGGCCAGTAGAACACCGCCTGGATTCTGTCCGACGTCTTCTTGATGCCCAGGTGACCTCCCATGATTGAGTCATGCGCTACTTCCATCACCTGGCGCCTTAGGGGTAACGGTACCAAGACTTGACGTAGTGGTTTCCCTCCGTTGACCCTCGGGTGCTGGAAGATTCGGTACAGGATCTTGGCCTTCACCTCAAAATAGACCGTGCCAATGCGTTTGGTCACGTGGTCTTGGCGGTTCCTGTACTTGTTTAAAGTGCTATCAGCTTCCTGGAGCTGGATCAGCTTATCTCTGTCCACGATGGCAGCTTTGGAGTTGTCGGCGACCTTCAGTGGCGTAGACGTCTTGTCTCTCTTGGCCTGGGCCCTGGTAGTAACAGCACCGACGATCTCTGGTCGGCAGGGCTGAGCCGGAGTAACCACATTGTCCCGTAGCAGCTCTGTAAGGTCTCCATCGGGAAATGGCAATGGATCCTCCTCCACAACTTCGACGTGTTGAGTTGAGGCAGGACTCCATTCTGAATCGGGGGCGTCGGGTCGTCTCGCGCCGTCGATATTCCCGATCATCAAATCGTATAGCGGCTTCTTCAGGCAAACCGCTTCGACTTCGCCTACGTAGAAAGGGGTGTTGACTTGAATCTTTGCAACTGGCGCTCTCACACATTTGCTGTCGGCCATAAGTGTCCATTTTGAATCGCCAGTGAACTGTTCTTTAGCGATTAGGTCTTCTCTGACGATGACCCCACTGCAGCCAGAGTCTCTTAAAACAGTCACTTCATGATTTCCGACGCGTCCCTTGGAAACTGGCATGTTCTGTACGGTCACAGCTGCGCTGGCGACGACGGGGATGGATTTCCCGTTGGCAAGGAGGAGTTGGCCATCAGTCATGCACTCTTGCACGTCCGCAGGGGTAGCTGTGCGCTCGGTCTCACTCGGAAGAATGACGCTCCCGCCGCACACTTGATGGTCAGATCTACTGGTTTGCCGTTGATTGGAGAACCGCCTCTGCCGGTTGCCCGCCGCTGCGTTGTCCGTACTGCTCCGCTGTCCGCTACTTTTGTTTTGAGGACAATTAGCCGCCCTGTGGTCTGTAGCGTTGCAGGTGAAACAGCCTCTTGAATGCCCTTCCCTGGGAGGTGGCGTGGAGTCAGTGTGTCTCTGGCTCGTCTGGCTTCCCTGGATCTGGTTCACATGGTTTCCAGTCTTCTGAAAATGTTTCGTCGCGCTGGGTAGCCCCAGGGTTTTCCCATGAGCGATGAGATATCTTTCAGCAGCCTCAGTCACATCTTTAAGCGTCTGCAGCTTTTGTTCTTCTAAGTGGGTCGCTAAGTCCTTGTGACAGGCATTGAGAAATTGTTCTTTCACAATCAGGTCATGGAGACTGTCGTAAGACTTCATTTCGCCTGATAACTCCACACACTTGTGTAGATATGACGACAGGCGCTCCACAAACTGCTTTGGCGTCTCGTCTGACTTAGGCCGGCATTCACGGAAGCGTTTACGGTAGCCCTTCTCTGTAAAGTTGTAGCACTGCAACAGGGCCTCTTTCAAGACGTCGTAGTTTTTGGCGTCATCGTTCGACAGTCTGGTGTAAACTTCGAGAGCTTGCCCCGTCAGAAGTGCACTCAGTCGAATTGCCCAGTCTTGAGGTTGCCAATTGGAGCTTTCGGCGAACCTTTCGAATCTCGCCAGATAGCTGTCGATCTGGTCCTTCCCGTCGACGAAAGCTGGCAATTTTGGAGCCGTATGGTCGTTGGTGACTTGTGGCGCATGCTGCTGTTGCTGGATACGCGCCATTTCTAGCTGGAACTCAAGACGCTTCAGCTCGAATTCTCTGTCTTTTTCTTGCCGCTGCTGTTCAATTTCTAGACGCTTCTGTTCTAGTTCTAGTTCTTTTTCTAGACGCTTCTCTTCCAATTCTCTTTCTTCACGCCGTCGCTCATCTTCTCTTTCTTCACGCTGACGTTGTTCTTCTCTTTCTTGTATTCTCTCCTGAGACTTGACGTACTCCGTCAGCTGTTTGCCTTTTAGATTCAGTTGCATCCCTTTCTGCCAGAAGTCAGCCATCTTGATGCTTCTGGAAAGTTCTTTTCTGTAAAGTTCTTTTTCTAGAAAGTTCTTGACTGTAGAGTTCTTTTTTTCTGGAAAGTTCTTGACTATGCTGTACCTTTCTAGACTGTTCTAGAACAGCACGCTTTCTGCAGTAGCGCTGATGCTTGTCACTAGTCGCTTTCGTTGACGCAGGCCCCGCTGTCCTCGTCGTATGCGACGCTGCACCACGCTGGTGTTGATGTATACGCTCCTGTGCTGAAGTAGACGCGACGTCCGCTCGCCGCTCTCTATAACACTGGCGATGTAGCTCCGAGACTGTCCCTCGACGTAGTCCTGCGGCAGCCACGTAGTCCTGATCTGTTGTTCGCTCACGAAGCAACTCTTCAGCGACCACACGCCCTTGCAGTCAACCCGAATCTATCGGATGTAGTCCCAGTATGTTGGCCCCTCTCGACGCAACTCGTTGGCGGCTACCCTCGATGACTGCCTCTCGTAACGTTGACTCGAGTTGTAGCAGTTGAACCCTTGGCTATGGCGTGAATCGCGGCTTGACCCCCAAAATGTTACACTCAGTTTGATGTTGGAGTTTTCTATCAGTATCTGATTCAGCCCCGATGCTTGAATTCCTGATAGTTGTGTAACTCAGATTCGTTTATTCACACAGCCTGTCCAAACAGCATACAAATCACAAAGTCGACGTATGAAGTTTTCCACTTTTATTCAGCATACATCAACAACTGCATACAATTCTCAACTCAACTCAACAACTTTCACAGCAACTCTCCAAATCACTATCAACAACTTTACTATCTCAACAACAATCTCGGCACACGATTAAATAACCTCTCTCTCTTCCGGAAGAATTTCGAACAATGTAGAAATGACGCACTGCCACCAATCGAATAAAAGATCGTCATCACTGACTTACGTCATTACACATTTCTTCTCCTTCCGGATCGTTCCTTCAAATTTCTACAATTATCCCGAATCTTCGATCGATAGTAAACAAGCCGATCCAGAAGATTCTACAACAATATCGACTAACGGAAATTATCAACGTTATACAAAGCCTCCCCAAACAACAATGCAAACTCAAATCAAAGGTAAATAAACTCCATTATTGAATACTTTGCAAATCGAAACGATTAGATCTATCGTACACGCTTCAGCCATACTATCATTCGCGTTTCAACGTAACAACCAACAACACCAATGGCATCAACAAGGACATCAAATTCCAAGGTCAGTTCTTCAACACAGTGCATAGTTTCAAATATTTAGAACCCATTGTATAAGACAATGAATCCCGACAGGAAGTTCTCTCCAGGATCGCACAAACAACTGCTGCCCTGACAAGGTTGAGACTCATTTCGAAAGACAGGACCATCAGTCTACATTCCAAGGTAAGATTGCTGCGCTCCCTTGTCATCTTCATCTTCCTATAGGCTTGCGAAACATGGACCCCGACAGCAGATCTACAACGAAGAATACAAAGCATGGAGATGAGGTGCTACAGAAGACTTCTGGGCATTTCCTATACCCATCACATCACCAACGACGAAGTCCGACAGACCATCAGCACACAAGCCATTGGACAACACGATGACATGTTCAGTAGTGAAGAAACGGAGACTCCGATGGTAGGGCCACGTCACCAGATCATCAGGCCTTGCAAAGGCCATTCTGCAAGGCACGTTGCTAGGAGGTAGAAGAAGAGGGAGACCGAAAAAAAGGTGGGAGGACAACATTCGAGAATGGACTGGCTTGACACTGAGCGAAGCCATGAGGGTTGTTGAGGACAGAGAAAGATGGAGTACCCTGGTGAAACGATCATCTGTTATGCCCCAACGACCTTCGAGTTACGGGATGGGATAGGATAAGAAAAAGAAATACACTTGTGTTGTGTCTCATCGCGCCGGAAATTAAATTTATTGTAATAATACAATTCTCTCTCTTTCTCTTTCTCTCTTTCCTTCCCCCCCCCCCCTTTCTCTCTCTCTCTCTCTCTCTCTCTCTCTCTCTCTCTCTCTCTCTCTCTCTCTCTCTCTCTCTCTCTCTCTCTCTTTCACTCATTCTCAAAATTGGATATTTTTATTTTCAACTTGAAACGTTTGGGAACAAGGGGCGAAAACACTAACACAAAGAGGTGGATGGTATTCTTACACCAGTCCGAAAAGTCGCTTTCTGTGATTTAAAAGAACAAAATCTTCTGTCACCACTGCAGATCGCTTCCAACATTTTGAACTGGGATACTACGCTAAACTTAAAAAGATGCCGAACAAACAGAAAGAAAGAAAAAGAAAAGACATTGACACTTCTCTCTGTCCCTTTGCAATAATACCAGTAATCAGTTTTAACATTGCAACGGAGGTTGCCGTTCCGCAAGATCTTCATATCCCTCACGAGACATCAAAAATCGTCGATCTTGTTTTGAACGATTAAAGTTATTGACCTCAGAGGAAAAGGCGTTTGGCACGTGAGTGTGGAGCCCTCTGCTTATTGCAACTGAAGAACGGGTGATTAGACTTGACCATGAATCGTACCCAGAATGATTACAAAGAAAGAGTAGTTTTAGTTATGCATTGACCTGGGGGCCAATGTTATGAAAGGGTGTTAGTAGCGAATATTAAACTTACGTCTCTAAGATATGTATAAAGTTAGAGGGTTCAGTCTTCTCTTCGCTCCATACACCCGTAAATAAAACTGGCCCCTGTAGTTATATTTTCCCGTTTTACACAGGTTTGCATAATTATGCTGTCACCACCATTGCAACGGGCCTAAACCGATTGGACTAAGCTATCAACAACTGAACTATTGTTTTATTAGTATTATTATTAGTTGTAGTAGTAGTAGGATTAGTATTAGTATTATTATTATTATTATTATTATTATTATTATTATTATTATTATTATTATTATTATTATTAGTATTATTATTATTAGTCAGGCGATGACCCCAAAGGCCGTAAGCGAGCGCTTCTAGCGGCTTGAGTTAGGTCCTGTATTGGCCAGCGGCTTGAGAAGCAGCTCTTGAGCTGGAAAAGCTCTATTATTATTAGAACTCTCTTCCCCTCTCTCTTCGCAGCTCTCCAAGCATAGCTACTTTCATATCCAACTTGAGAACTCATCTCTTCCTTAAATGTTTCTGATCTTGCCTCCCATCATCATATACCGCCACCACCCACCCAATAACCCATCCTTAGCTCTCCCCTCCGCCCTCCCTCCCTCGTCTCTTATTCGTTAGCAAGTGTCTGATTTTATTTTTTATGAAGCAGGATGTTTAGAATGAATGCGTGAGTACTGCGCTTTGAACTAATGTTGTTCCTTGGGAAAAAAACGCTATATGAATATCCTTATTATTATTAGAACGATGAAATAAAGAAAGAAAGAAAGAAAGAAATATTATTATTATTATTATTATTATTATTATTATTATTATTATTATTATTATTATTATTATTATTATTATTATTATTATTATTACTCGCTGCGCATAGGCGTGTTAATGTTAAAGTAACACGAGGTCGAATGGAAGATTCAGCAATGTGTGTGTGCGTGCGTGCGTGTGTGTGTGTGTGTGTTGACTAGCAAATATATATTTGCCGTTTTGTACAGTTCATCTGTTTTATGACTTTATCTTCTTATCCTTTTATTGTGATTTGCTGTCAGCTTGTTCACTGTTTTATATGTGCTGTTGTGTGGTGCTGCAGCGTTGACCAAATGCATTCCTTGTGTATTATTCACTTGGCAATAAATTATCTTGAATCTTGAATCTTGAATTATTATTATTATTATTATTATTATTATTATTATTATTATTATTATTATTATTATTATTATTATTATTATTATTATTATTATTATTTTTATTATTATTATTATTATTATTATTATTATTATTATTATTATTATTATTATTATTATTATTATTATTATTATTATTAAAGATCTTTCATTCTAATTGATGATTTTTTTTTACCAACACGCTAATTCAAAATGTTTTTTTGAACACTTTTAAGCTGTGTTTATATATTGAATGTTTAATCTTCGTTGTTTGTCATGGTGTTTTGCCTTCTGCTTGTGGATACATTGAATAGTTCTTGTTAAACATATGTAATACTAGTGGTTTTGTACCCTGGCAAGCCAGGGTACACAGGTTGCTGTTTAAAATGTAGACAGAGAGACAACTGTTGTCTGCGAGTTTCATTTGGACGATGATACCTCCCCATATCCCCCTTGATACCTCCCCATACCCCCCCCTGATATCTCTCCGTCCCCCCCTCATGATGCCTCACCATACCCCCTTGATACCTCCCCGAACCCACTTGATACCTCCTCATACCCCCTTGATACCTTCCGTACCCCCCTTGTAACCTACCTGTACCCTCCTTGATACTTCCCCGTTGATCGTTTCGCAGGAATGGATGAAAGGAATCGACCATCACCACACCCACTTATATATACCCGTATCCCCGTTATGCCTACCCATGCCCCTTTAAACCTACCCGTAGCCCCCTTTTACCTACACGTACCACCCCATCCCGATCCTTGGTAATAATACTAATAATAATAGGATAGCTCAGTGGTCAGAGCGCACGACTTATGTACGTGAGTCTCGAGCGACGTGGGTTCGAATCCGGACTTCAGCAAACTATTGTGTGATTGCTGGATAGTAGTGGCCAGTGCTTTGAGAAGCTCTCTGAGCTTGTTTGTGCGCTATACTTTAATACTAATACTAATACTAATACTAATACTAATACTACTACTACTACTAATAATAATAATAATATTGAATATAGAATAATACAAATAGAAATCATAAAAAACACCAAGGTTTTAAAAGAAAATTTGATATAAGATATAATAATAATAATAATAATAATAATAATAATAATAATAATAATAATAATAATAATAATAATAATAATAATAAATTAAAGGTAAAAAGCCTAAATTAAAAAGAAAAATATCCATATTGTAGTGTAAAAAAAAACATAAAAAATATGGCCCGCGTGAGATTTGAACTTGGGTCGCCCTGCACAGTAGGTGAAAGTTTTACTAAGTAAGCTACCAAGGCTTCGTAGAAAAATCATCAATTTTTTGGTCTATATGGGAAAACATGCTGAAACCTCAATTTGATTTTTAATGGAAGCGCGCGGAATGAGACTATTGCAGTTTGTGGACATTTTGTTTATTTATTTATCTCAGAAACGGTTAAACGTTCGGTAAGGAAATGTCGGCTATAACGATTTCGCTGGTTTTGAGCATACAGCAGGCCGATCCGCGGGGCCCAGCACCTGGCCAGATCAGCGTCCATACCGGACAAACTTTATAGTAGAGGCGAAGAAGGACTTCCGGCTAAGCAATTTATATATATAGATTCCACGCAAAGATACCGATAACGTATATTGACTTTGGCCCGCGATATCACTCCCATATCTTTCATAACATTATAATTGTATTATGCATCATAATGGCTTTTTTGGGCTGACTTTGGACTATATTATATGACTTTAAAAGTTAATAACATCAGCATTTGAGATCATACTTCAATAATTATTTATTTACTTTACTGTGCCTATTCTGAAAAAAATATGTTTTTATTTTGTTTTCTTTAATTTTATTTTTTTTAGGTTTGTTTGCGTTTTTTAAAACACTTTATTGTCTCTTTTTATTGGATATGTGGCGAGCCCAACCCAATCTGCCTAATATTAGTTGTGCCTTTTTTATTTGTTTAAATTTTGCAGGGGGAGCAAACCGGAGTACCCGGAGATACCCCCCGAGACGTTGCCTGAGTCGAAAGTAAGTAATAATCGGAGAATTTATTACTATTGATAAATCGAAAGAAAACAATTTAGGGAAATTAGCAAACTTTTGTCTTTCTAAGAATATTAAAAACAAGCTAGACATTCCTTTTATGTCTACGGAATTTGTACATAAAACAATAAAATAAGAAACCTCAAGCAAACAAATTCAAAAGTTGATGAATTGGCTATAAAATATTAAAATTTTCTGCGTCGTTTATTACTGACACTGTAACATAAATATACAATTTATGCATAGACAAATCATATTTTCCTATAATGTTAAACTAAGCGAAAGTTTTACCCCTTTTTAAGAATGGTGACAACACTGACCAATCGAACTATAGGCCTATTTCGATTCTTTCTACTCTCTCTAAACCTCTTGAAAACATATAAATAATAATATTCTTGATCATTTAACTGAAAACAGCCTCTTACATAAAAATCAATCTGGTTTCAGAACTAAACATTCTTGTCATACAGCTCTTACGTCTATGATAGAACAATGGCTAAATAATATTAATAAGGGAAAATTTTCTGCAACATTATTTGTTGACTTCGCAAAAGTTTTCGATATAATAAACCATGACCTTCTTTTACGTAAACTATATTTATATGGCATTAATTCTACATAACTTGAATGTTTACAATCGTTTATTTTGGACAGAGAACAGTGTGTTTATGTAATTAACCCAAAGTCATAATTTGACATTTTTACAGCTGAAGTACCGCAAGCCTCTATTTTAGGACCTTTATTTATTTTCTATCTACATACATGATCTCCCTCTTCATATCTCTACTTCTTGTGAACTCTTCGCTAATGACACTACATTACACTCTTAAAATACCGACTTGAATAATATATCCTCCTTATTACAAAAAGGAGGTAGAAAAATGCAGGAATGGACTGAATCCAAACCATGGCTCTCAATCCAGAAAAAACTAAATCAGTGCAAATTACATCAAGACAGTAAAGACAAAATGTATCTATAAAACGTCCTGCACTAAAAATTTGCAATAAAATAATTGATAAGTACAATGTCATAAACTTCTTGGTGTAACTGTAGACAATAGTTTGTCCTGGATGAAACATATTTTAAATGTTAGTAAAACTATTTCTAAAAGGACTTATCAATTATCAAGGATAAAACATCTATTAAATTTACCTTCTCGTAAACTGTTTTATTCCTGTCATACTCAACCATTTATTGATTATTCCTCTACTATTTGAGATACTGCAAGTGGCAATGCAATGAAGCTTTTACTTAGAATTCACAAACGTGCAATTAAACAACATAATGAATAATTTATAATTATATATAATATTTAATAATAATAATAAAATTATGTATAATTAATATATGCAAGTGTTACTAAATAATATATATCAGTACATTTACTAATACTATAGAATAATATTTTGTTCTCATTGAAATGAGTAATGTTAGCAATGCAAATTGAAAAATTAAACGATTAATTCAATTATACCATGCTAGAAGTCAATAATATTTTATTATGTAAATGTGTCCATTATAATGCTAATGTAAATGTATTGGTTTGCTTTTTTTAATGTAATTTGCTATAACTTTGAAATAATATTTAATTTTATAAAGTAACTTAGTCTAAGGCATAAATTATATTTTATAATGTATTTATTTAAATGGAATGGGGTGAGGAAATGTACATTATTGTCACGAATATAGGGGGGTGTGGGGATGTGGGTTAGCAATTACTCCCCCGCGCTGTATCTCCTCCCTTGTAATAGGCCGATGTGCGGTGACGTTCAGGGGAATAATGCTTGGGAGTGCTAAAGAATTATAAGGGACAGACGAGAGGTGTACAGAATAAAATAGTGGAGAACTTAAACAAGGGAAGCAGGGTAGTATAATACAATATCAGACAATTTATTATCTGGGTGTAGGTCAAATATAGTAAGTCGGTTTACAACTGAATCACAAGTGCTGGGCTAAATAGGTACAGAGTATCTTGGCGTTATTCGGGTTTAGATATATAGAGTCAATAGGGGCGAATATGGACTGCTTTCATCATGTGGCACGGGATAGCTGGTTGGCTAGCCAGATAGCTACAGAGTTTCTGCAGAGTTGTGGTATGCGCAGAGGACAAACTTAACTGAAGATAAGTCGGCAGTTGTAGCCTCTGGAGACTGGATGGCTGTGGTGTGATGGTTTGGCTAGGTGAACGCGTGGGTGGACCAATCTAGGTCACTGGGTCGAGTCGTTGTGTAATATTTGGCTTGGGTTGTATTGGTCAGCTGGGTGAGTCAGCTTCTTCTTCGCTTCACAGTGGCAGCCAGAGCATATGGGTGGCACGCAGCGAGGTGAGTCACGCAGAGGCCCGTATAAGAACCCGTTCTTGACCAGAGAACGGGTTGAACACAAGAGTACTAGCTGAGCTCAGAGGTCGCAACGTGGGTGCGGACGTGTCTACAGCAGGCGGTGTGCAGTCTTGGGCGTGCAGAAAGAGACTGACGAAACTATCTCTTAACTTCTCCAAGGTCCAGTCCCCGGGTCACGTGGGACTATACTGAGGGGCGGGGCTTGGATCGTGTGGTTAGCGGGCAAGTAGGGGAATTGCCGCGAGCAGGGCCAGAGGTAAAAAGTCCGCCTGTGACAGAGGCCCCCCCAAGGAAAAGGCGAGGTCCTCGGCCTCGACTTAGAAGCGGCCGATTAGCTCTGGGGTCTGCTGCGGTGCGGGATGATGGTGGAGGTGGTCCAGGAGATGTTGGGGCTATACAGGGTTCCGGGTGGTAGGTGGCGGATGCCCAAAGCTGGGGTCTGCGGGGCTTGCCGGGTTCCGGCGACGGCTAGTGGGTGGCGGCTGGGACGAACACTGGGGCGTCGGCCCTCAGTGGGGACTCGGTGGAGTCGGATGCGGGATGGCGGCTGAGGAAGTCCGCTCCGTGATTGTCCCTCCCTGGGATGTGCTCCAGCTGGAACGAATACGCTTGGAGCAACAGAGCCCATCTCATCAGCCGGGCGTTGAGGGATTTTGAAGTGGCTAGGAAGGATAGCGGCTGGTGGTCAACCTGTACAGTGAAGTGGGTGCCGTATAAGTTGAAACTTTTGCACGGCCCAGACGAGTGCGAGGCACTCCTTCTCGGACGTGGCATAGTTCTGCTCCGCTGGTTTGAGCTTCCTGCTGGCGTAGGCGACGGGGAAGAGCGTGGTAGTGTCCGCGGAGTCCCGTTGTAGGAGTACGGCTCCGAGGCCTACGTCGCTGGCGTCGGTACGCAGGACGAAGGGTTGCGTGTGGTTAAGGAGTCGCAAAACTGGCTGCGACGTCAGCTTCTGCTTCAGTTCTTGGAACGCGGCTTCGCAGGGCGGGGTTTAAAGAACTCGGTCCGGCGCTGACTTTCTGGTCAGGCCCGATAGGGGTGCGGCGATTCCATTGTACCCTGGCACGAATTTCTGGTAAAATCCGCTCAATCCCAGGAAGGATTGGACGTCCTTCTTAGTCTTGGGGCGGGGCGCGTCCCGTAGGCGCTGGATGGTCTTCTCCAGAGGTCGGAGCTGCCCATGGCTGATGGTGTGGCCTAGGAACTCGAGTTCCTGGTAGCCGAATTGGCACTTGGTCAGTCGGGCGGTGAGACCAGCTTCCTTGAGGCGGCGTAGTAACTGGCGTACCACTCGCAGGTGCTCTTCCCAGGTTTCCGTGGCGACGAGGATGTCGTCCATGAAGGAGTGCAGGGACGAGCAGTGGAGGGGGTCCAGTAGTTTCCTCATCATGGTGCTGAAAATGCTCGGCGCGTTGTGAAGGCCAAACGGCAGGACGTTGAATTCATAATGGCCGTCCATGGTGCTGAATGCCAGGTACTGTCGGGAAGATGGGTGTCACGTGGGGTTTATGGGCTCTGCACAATGGAATTATGGACCCTCACGTTTATTCGGTGGGAACTGCTAGTAAGTCACCCTATGAATTACTTTAATAAATTTATTTGTTTAGCTCGTTCTGTGTTAAGGTTGGGGTACAGAAATAGATAGAAAAATGGTAAGAGATTACTGTCACACTAGCTTTCACACGGCTATGAATCATATGTAGTCCAGCCACTTGATAACAGTTAAAATCACACATTTATTTCTTCTACTCTATACAAGATTCTCTAAGTACTAATCTAACTTAAAAAGTCTCTTTCAATGCTAATAGTTCGATCGCTGATAGTCTAGGCAGCTGTTTTTTCTTCCTCGGGCACTTGCTATAATATTTCATGTAGATTTGGACTACTGTGGTCCGTTTTACAGTTTCTGAAGAGTTGGACTACTGTGGTCCTGTTATGATCAGTTTAAGTGCACCTTCGCCTTATGCACTTAACTCATGTGTGGGGTGTTCGAAGTCCTTCTGTGAGGTAGCTTCTGGTCCACCTGTGTCGTTGTGTAGTTGGGTTCCCTTGCCACGCTGTGGGGTCTGACAGGGTGTTTCTTCGGGTAGCTCCTTCCGTCTTGTGCGGTAGAGTCTCCTCGACCAACTAGTCGTTTCTGTGGAGTGGGGTGCACAGGATAGCTCGGGATAGCTCGGGATAGCTCGCCTGCTCGTCTCATGTGTGGGGTGTTCGAAGTCCTTCTGTGAGGTAGCTTCTGGTCCACCTGTGTCGTTGTGTAGTTGGGTTCCCTTGCCATGCTGTGGGGTCTGACAGGGTGTTTCTTCGGGTAGCTCCTTCCGTCTTGTGCGGTAGAGTCTCCTCGACCAACTAGTCGTTTCTGTGGAGTGGGGTGCACAGGATAGCTCGGGATAGCTCGGGATAGCTCGGGATAGCTCGCCTGCTCGTCTGTAATATAAGAGACGAAATTCTGCACAACCCTGAATAATCGGTTTGTGCAGAGCGTCTCACTGAAAGCCAAGTAGCCCTCAGTGATAGCTCCACATCTCTATACATAAGCGACGAACATTCTGCTACTTCCGGGTTCCACTGGAATCTCACTCTAAATCCTATACATACATAAATATAAATCGTGTCTAACTATACACATACAGAATTAATAATAATATAAACATTCAGTGGTACAGCCACTGGTCTGCAAACATACATATAAGTTAAACAACAGTGGTTCCGTACGGGATACAACATGGCGGCGCAACCGGTCGTGTTTCGCCTCGTGCTCGGCTCTTCCACGTGGTCCCGCAAATTCGGATTAACAATTCACATTTATGCATAGCAAATTCCACAAACATAATTTCAACAATAATATAAATATATCACGATGAAACAGAAGGGTGTTCATTTACCTGTTTGACAAGTTCAGGCCCGTGATGACTTGAGAGAATTCTAAGATTTCAAAGTCCTGCTTCCTGGTCTATGAGTGTAGAGATTTCTCTAGCTGTGGAGATGTTGACTCTACCTCGTCACACACACGACTGATTCAAAACTGTGTTAGGCTCTGACACATTCAAAACTGCTCTACCCACTGAGCCTGCTCTGATTGGTTAAAACGGTCCGATTCAAAGCTCAAGTGCTGACTCACTGCGCTAGCGTGGGTCGGGCTCGCGGTGTGTGGTCTGCTGTGTACTATACTAACTCTCTACTGTTACAAATACTACACATGGCTAAATAGTCAACAAGCAGAGTTAATACTAGCCAGTTCGTGACAGGCTCCCTCAACTGAAAAAAGGCGATGACTACTGGATTCGACCTTTTTCTACTACCGAGCCTAGTTTAACACTGCACTATCCTAGGGTCCTATTTACACACTAGTTACGTTGCTCTACCTGAGCTGCAATGCTGTGCCAGGTAGCTATGGACACTAGTGACAGGGTTTTTATTGGGCGGGGGCGAATTCTGGTGCTGTGGCCCTTAGTTGTGTTGGGTGGGCGACAGCTGCTGTGTCCTCCACGAGATGGCGACTGAGGTAGTCGGCTCCGTGGTTCTCTTTGCCGGGGATGTACTCGATTTGGAATGAGTATGCCTGAAGGGTGAGTGCCCATCGCATCAGGCGAGAGTTCAAAGACTTGGAGGCTGCCAGGAACGATAGTGGTTGATGGTCCACCTGAACTGTGAAGTGGGTCCCATACAGGTAGAGTTGGAATTTCTGTATGGCCCAGACTAGTCCAAGACATTCTTTCTCCGACGTGGCGTAGTGGGTCTCGGCGGGTCTCAATTTTCTGCTGGCGTAGGCGACAGGGAATAGCGTCTCTGCATTCTTGGGGTCGCGCTGTAGCAGTACTGCTCCGAGGCCTAAGTCGCTTGCGTCGGTGCGAAGAACGAATGGCTGAGTCAAATCGGGTAGGTGGAGTACTGGCGCCGATGTCATTCTGTCCTTGAGTGTTTGGAATGCGGTCTCGCATTCGGCTGTCCATACGACTTTGTCCGGGGCGGTTTTCCGGGTTCCATTTGTCAGTGGTACGGCGATGCTGTTGTAGTTGGGGATGAACTTCTGGTAGAAGCCGCAGAGTCCTAGAAACGACTGCACTTCCTTCTTGGTCTTGGGCCTAGGAGCGTCGAATAGGCGTTTCACTGTCTTTTCTACCGGTCGCAGGCTTCCTTGACTGATGGTGTGTCCCAGAAATTCTAGTTCTGTGAATCCAATCTGACATTTGGTGGGTCTTGCCGTCAATCCCGTGTCTCTGAGGCGGGCGAGTAGTTGTTGTAGGAGCGTGACATGTTCCTCCCACGTAGGCGTAGCGATGAGGATGTCGTCCATAAACGAATGTAGGTGCTCGCTGCTCAGGGGTGCCAGGAGTTTTCGCATCATTGCGCTGAAGATGCTGGGTGCGTTGTGGAGTCCGAATGGAAGCACGTTGAATTCGAAGTGTCCTTCCATAGTGCTGAAAGCTAGGTACTTTCGGACTTGTGGTTGTACTGGTATCTGATAGTATCCTTTGCTGAGGTCGATGCGTGAGAAGTACTTCGCTCGCTGTAGCTTGGCAAATAGGTCTGTCTGGTCCGGGAGTGGTTCTGGCTGGAACTGCGTTACCGCATTCAGGAGTCTGAAGTCGATGCACAGTCGATGCTCTCCGTTGGGTTTTCGCAACAATACTGTGCCTGCGCTGTAGGGTGAAGTAGACTCTGAGATGATTCCGGCTGCCAGTAAGGTGTCTATCTCTTCCTTGATGGCTCGCTGCTGCGACAGTGGCATCGGGTAGAGCTTCTGGAGGACGGGTGTTGGGTCGGTCACCGTTAAGGTTACTTCGACGAGGTCTGTCCTCCCTGGTCGGTCTGTGAGCACAGTCTGATGTTGTCGAATGACCTGTAGTACTTGCTGTTGCTGTGTAGCGGCTAGGTCTCCGTTGAGTATCACGTCTTTGTAGGTTTCTTTGGAGTGCAGGGGGTACTCTACTGCATTGGTCTCCATGCTTTCTCCTTCTTCCGCGATGGCGATGGCTAACAAGTTGTGAGTGCTGGGGGTCGCTGGTCGGTCCGTATACTTCTTAAGGAGATTGATGTGGTGGTATCGGGCTCTCCCGTTCACCTCGACTTGGTAGACTGTCTTGGATTTCTTGGCAGTCACCCGGTACGGTCCTCTCCAAGCGATGTCCAGCTTGTTGGTTCCACTTGGAAGTAAGAGTAGCACTTGATCGCCGACTTGCAGTTCTCTGTCCTTCGCGTGGCGGTTGTAGTACTTCGCCTGACGGGCTCTTGCCTTCTTCAGTGCTTCACCAGCTTTCTTCCACGTTGCTTTGAGGGTTTCCTGCAGGTCTGCGACGTACTTGGTGGCACCTCTTGGTGTGTCGTCTATCTTGGCTTCCGTCCAACTTCTGCGTAGAGCTTCTAGCGGTCCTGCTAGAGGTCTGCCGAAAAGCAAAGTTGACGGGGTGTAGCCTGTGGCTGCATGGGGCGTTTCTCGGTATGCGAACAGTGCCGCATTCACGTAGGTGTCCCACGCTTCTGGATTGTCGTCGGCGACTTTCCTGAGGATGGTGAGAAGGGTTCCATTCAGTCTTTCTACTTGTCCGTTGCTGGCTGGGTGGTATGGTGGTGTGCGAATGTGATGAACTTGTATCAACTCGAACACGTCTTGCATCAGGCGGCCGGTGAACTGAGATCCGTTGTCCGTTCTAATGCTGTCCGGGAATCCGACTCTGGTAAAGATGGCGATGAGTGCATCTGCAATCTTCTTGGTGTCGATCGCTGGCAACGGGACTGCTTCGCACCACATCGTACATGCGTCGACGAGTGTGAGTAGAAATCTGTTCCTCTTCTTGGTCATGGGCAGTGGTCCTACTATGTCTACTGAGACTTGCTGGAATGGCACGCCGACTACTACTGATGGTCCTAAGGTAACTGGTACGGTGTGATGTCGCGGGGAATATCGTTGACATTGGTGGCAAGATTTCACGTAGCGCTTGACATCCTCCGTGATTCCTGGCCAATAGTAGTGTGCGCTGATTCTCTGCACTGTGGCTCCAATTCCCATGTGTCCGCTGAGTGGCATGCTGTGGCCTAGTTCTAGTACTTGGGCTCGAAGGGTGGCTGGTAGTACTAGTTGGGTGTGATCTCCATCTCCTTGACGATGTAGAACTCCCTCTTCCATGTAGAAGTCTCCCTTGTGCGGGGGTGTGTGCGCCTTGGGTAGCTTCTGGAAGCACTTCGCTATCGAGGTGTCTTCTTTCTGTGCTGTTTTGATCTCTTCGAGTCCTGGATTCGGAGCGAACTCGGGCTGGGGTGGTTGGGTTTTAGCTTGGGCCCTGGTTTGCACTGCAGCTATCTCTACAGTTTTAGGGGGCGTGCCTAAGAACACATACCTACAACCTAGCACTAGATCATACAGGGGTTTCTGTAAAACAGCTGCTTGGATTCGTCCTGTGACGTACCTACTCTCTACTTCTATCCAAGCTATTGGGCAAGTAGTCGTCGGTTTCGTCAAGTCTGCTCCTTGTAAGTCGACTGTCTTGTCTGTCAAGTCCGCGCGCGATACAAGAGATTCGCTAACTATCGCGTCGTATGATAGACCTGTGTCATACAGACAGTTCGCTTCTTTTCCGTTGACCTTGACCGTGTCTGTCACCGATGGGTGATCTTCGATCGTGTGTGGCTTGTTACCGCTGCTTTGAGTTAGAACTCTGTGCGCTGGCCGGCTTTCGCGCTCTTCCCTACGTTGTGCGGCCAACTTGAAACATTCTGCGGTGGAGTGATTGTTTCTGTTGCAGAACGAACAATACCGTCTCTGTTCTGCGGGACCTCTTTTCCCGAATTCCGCGTTGGGTCCTTTATTTTGCCCAGGTCTGGGGTTATTCGGCTTATTCGCGGTGCGCTCTTCCCGGTTAGGGCTTCGTTTCTGTGCCTCTTTCCCGTTAGGCTTTAGGTCTCGCCTGAAGCTCTTGGCTTCTCCGTGTGCGGCCACGTACCTATCTGCGACCTTGACCAGATCTTCTAGTCTTTCCGCGCCCTGCTCTACTGAGAATGTTCTCAGCTCGGGGGTCATGGTTTCCCGTAGCTGTTCCCATACTATCAGTTCTGTCAGTCCATCATACGTCTTAGCCGTGGCTGACTGGCTAATCCACTTATCCAGCATTGTGGACAACCGATCCGCGAACTGCGCATAGCTCTCTCCTTTCACTCTCCGGTTGGTGCGGAATTTTTGCCGATAGCATTCTCCTGTCAGTTCGAATCCCGTTAGGAGTGCCTCTTTTACTTTGTGATAGTCAGTCACTCTGTCAGTCGGTAGCTTACTGTAGATGTCATAAGCCTTTCCTCTAAGCCCTTGACTAAGCTTAAAAGACCAATGGGTGGGATCTAGTTTATACTCTGTTGCTAGACGCTCGAACCTAGTCAGATAGAGATCTAGACCTTCCTCTCTCTCATTGAATGTCCCCAGTGGAAACGACATTCCTTGTACAGGGTTGGATGCTACCTCTAGCTGATCTGAGTGGGGAGGGGTTGAGGAAGAACTTGAAGCTCCTGATCCCAATCTTCTCAGCTCTAACTCATGCTGTCTTTCTTTTTCCTTTTCTTCCCTCTCTTTTTCTTTTTCTGCCCTCTCTTTTTCTTTTTCTGCCCGCTCATAATCCCACCTCCTAATTTCTGCGTCTCTCTCTGCTGCTACCTTCTTCTGTTCTGCTTCTAGCTCTAATTTCCTCGTTTCTCTCTCTGCCTCTAATTTCTTCTGCTCTAGTTCTAATTTCTTTTGCTCTGCTTCTAATTTCTTCGCCTCTCTCTCTGCTTCTAACTTCTTTGCCTCTCTCTCTGCTGCTCTCTCTGCCTTAGCCTCCTGTTTCTCTACCTCTGCATTGATATACGCAATTAGGTCTGCCCCTGCTAAGTGTAAAGCTTCTCCCAATTCCTTGAAGCGCAATCTCAAGGCCACTGGGTCCGACATTGCCAAACGTGTCTATGAACAACCTCTGAATCAAGTGGAATACCAAAACACTAGCAATATTGCAATTCAATAACAACAATGCAATTACCATAAAATTCGTAATCAATAATAGAATAAACCAAGAGTCAAATGGCATACAACAGTTACTTAAGCAAAACCTGCAAAAGAACAATGCAACATACAGGTACAAAAATAATTGAAGCAAAAAAGTTTTTAACTAAAGAATAGTGCACCACAACTGATCAGTCCTTGTTACCACTATTCTAAGTTATTCTACCACTCCTACTGTTATCTAATTTTATTGTACTTAGATCCGGTTATACCCAATTCCTATTACACAGATCCTAGCTAGGCTCGCCAATTAAAGTGTCACGTGGGGTTTATGGGCTCTGCACAATGGAATTATGGACCCTCACGTTTATTCGGTGGGAACTGCTAGTAAGTCACCCTATGAATTACTTTAATAAATTTATTTGTTTAGCTCGTTCTGTGTTAAGGTTGGGGTACAGAAATAGATAGAAAAATGGTAAGAGATTACTGTCACACTAGCTTTCACACGGCTATGAATCATATGTAGTCCAGCCACTTGATAACAGTTAAAATCACACATTTATTTCTTCTACTCTATACAAGATTCTCTAAGTACTAATCTAACTTAAAAAGTCTCTTTCAATGCTAATAGTTCGATCGCTGATAGTCTAGGCAGCTGTTTTTTTCTTCCTCGGGCACTTGCTATAATATTTCATGTAGATTTGGACTACTGTGGTCCGTTTTACAGTTTCTGAAGAGTTGGACTACTGTGGTCCTGTTATGATCAGTTTAAGTGCACCTTCGCCTTATGCACTTAACTCATGTGTGGGGTGTTCGAAGTCCTTCTGTGAGGTAGCTTCTGGTCCACCTGTGTCGTTGTGTAGTTGGGTTCCCTTGCCACGCTGTGGGGTCTGACAGGGTGTTTCTTCGGGTAGCTCCTTCCGTCTTGTGCGGTAGAGTCTCCTCGACCAACTAGTCGTTTCTGTGGAGTGGGGTGCACAGGATAGCTCGGGATAGCTCGGGATAGCTCGCCTGCTCGTCTCATGTGTGGGGTGTTCGAAGTCCTTCTGTGAGGTAGCTTCTGGTCCACCTGTGTCGTTGTGTAGTTGGGTTCCCTTGCCACGCTGTGGAGTCTGACAGGGTGTTTCTTCGGGTAGCTCCTTTCGTCTTGTGCGGTAGAGTCTCCTCGACCAACTAGTCGTTTCTGTGGAGTGGGGTGCACAGGATAGCTCGGGATAGCTCGGGATAGCTCGGGATAGCTCGCCTGCTCGTCTGTGATATAAGAGACGAAATTCTGCACAACCCTGAATAATCGGTTTGTGCAGAGCGTCTCACTGAAAGCCAAGTAGCCCTCAGTGATAGCTCCACATCTCTATACATAAGCGACGAACATTCTGCTACTTCCGGGTTCCACTGGAATCTCACTCTAAATCCTATACATACATAAATATAAATCGTGTCTAACTATACACATACAGAATTAATAATAATATAAACATTCAGTGGTACAGCCACTGGTCTGCAAACATACATATAAGTTAAACAACAGTGGTTCCGTACGGGATACAACATGGCGGCGCAACCGGTCGTGTTTCGCCTCGTACTCGGCTCTTCCACGTGGTCCCGCAAATTCGGATTAACAATTCACATTTATGCATAGCAAATTCCACAAACATAATTTCAACAATAATATAAATATATCACGATGAAACAGAAGGGTGTTCATTTACCTGTTTGACAAGTTCAGGCCCGTGATGACTTGAGAGAATTCTAAGATTTCAAAGTCCTGCTTCCTGGTCTATGAGTGTAGAGATTTCTCTAGCTGTGGAGATGTTGACTCTACCTCGTCACACACACGACTGATTCAAAACTGTGTTAGGCTCTGACACATTCAAAACTGCTCTACCCACTGAGCCTGCTCTGATTGGTTAAAACGGTCCGATTCAAAGCTCAAGTGCTGACTCACTGCGCTAGCGTGGGTCGGGCTCGCGGTGTGTGGTCTGCTGTGTACTATACTAACTCTCTACTGTTACAAATACTACACATGGCTAAATAGTCAACAAGCAGAGTTAATACTAGCCAGTTCGTGACAATGGGTGCACCGGGATCTGGTAGAATCCTTTGCTCAAGTCCACTCGGGAGAAGTATCTCGCGGACTGCAGTTTCGCGAACAGGTCCGTTGGGTCGGACATGGGTCCGGGTACGAACTGCGTCACGAGGTTGAGCTGGCGGAAATCGATGCAGAGGCGGTGCTCTCCACTGGGCTTACGTGAGAGTACTATGCCGGCGCTGTAGGGGGAACGAGATGGAGCGATGACTCCGGCTTGAAGCAGAGCCTCAACTTCCTTCCGCACTACCTGCTGCTGGGATAGCGGGACGGGGTATGGTTTCTGGCGGACGGGTGTGGTGTCCGTCAGAGTTAGGCGAACTTCCTCGAGGTCCGTTCTCCAGGGCACGTCGGTGAGTACCTCTTTGTAGTCGGCGATGATGGAGCGCAGTGGGCGTTGCTGGCTGGCGAGGAGCGATGGGTCGAGAGATACGTCCCGGAAAGATTCCTTCCCTTGTAGCGGATATTCGGCGACGCCGGTCTCTGTACCATCCACCTCGACGGCCAGCGCGACCGTAAGCAGCGAGTGTGTATCCGGGGCGACTGCGGGCGGTTCCAGGTATCGCTTGAGTAGGTTGATGTGGTGGGTCCTGGGTTTGCCGTCTACTTCGATGCGGAAGGTTGTTCTGGAGAGTTTCTCCAGCACCTTGTAGGGTCCTTGCCAGGCGATGGCGAGCTTGGTCGTACCGCTGGGGAGTAGTAGCAGGACCTGTTCTCCCACTTGAAGTTCCCGGTCACGGGCGCGGCGGTTGTGATACCTGGCCTGTCTCTCTCGCCTTCTTCAGGTTGGCGGAGGCGGCTTTCCACGTGGCCTTAAGGGTCTCCTGGAGTTTGGTGACATACTTGGTAGCGTCGACCGGTGTTTCGTCGAGCTTGGCGTCTGTCCAGCTGCGTCGCAAGGCAGCTAGGGGTCCAGAGAGGGGTCTCCCAAAGAGCAACGTGGACGGGGTGTATCCGGTGGAGGTGTGTGGTGTTTCTCGGTACGCGAAGAGCGCTGACGTGACGTAGCTGTCCCACGCGGTGGGTTGGTCGTCGGCGATCTTCCGTATGATGGAGATGAGCGTCCCGTTTAGGCGCTCGACCTGTCCGTTGCTGGCGGGGTGGTAGGGTGGAGTTCGGATGTGCCGGATGCGGAGTAGGTTGAAGACTTCCTGCATCAGTCTTCCCGTGAACTGCGACCCGTTGTCGGTCATGATGCTTTCCGGGAATCCGACTCGTGTGAAGATGGCGACGAGCGCGTCGGCGACTCGGGCGGCGTCGATCTTCGGCAGGGGAACGGCCTCACACCACATGGAGCATGCGTCGACTAAGGTGAGCAGGTATTGGTTCCGCTTCTTGGTTCGCGGTAGGGGCCCAACTATGTCGACGGCTACTCGTTGGAAAGGCGTTCCTACGACGACGGTGGGGCTGATGGTTACTAGGACGGTATGATGGCGGGGTGAGAAACGTTGGCACTGGCGGCAAGATTTGACGTACCGTTTTACGTCCTCTGACATCCCGGGCCAGTGGTATTGCGCGCTAATACGCAGGGCGGTGGCTCCTATCCCCATGTGACCACTCAGGGGCATGCTGTGGCCAAGTTCCAGGACTTGGGGGCGAAGGGTCGCGGGTACGACCAGCTGAAAGTGGTCGTCCTTCTGGCGGTACAAGAGTCCGTCTTCGACGTAGAAGTCCCCGGTCTTGGGTGGAGTGCGCGCGGCGGGTAGCTTCCCGAAGCATTTGCGCAGGGTGGCGTCCTCTTCCTGGGCCTTCCGGATTTGCTCCGGCATCTGGTTGGGTATCGGCGGTGGGGTCGCGGCTTATTTTGGTTTGGGCGCGCGTCTGGACGGCGGCCTTGACTCCACAGGCTGGGGCGGCATTCCCAGGAAGACGTAGCGACATCCAAGGATCAGGTCGTAGAGAGGCTGGTCCATCACGGCGGCTTGGATGGATCCCGTGGCGTAGGGGCTAGCGACGTTGATCCGGGCGATAGGTAGCGTGGTGCTTGGCTGTGATGCGTCGGCCAGCTTCAGGGTGATCTTTTCGCCGGTCAGATCGCTGTCCCTGATCAGCGAGCGGCGGACGACGGCATCGAAGGTTAGGCCGGTGTCGTAGAGGCAGTGTGCAGGGTGGTCGTTCACGGTCACCTGCTCTGTGACCGCCGGGCGATCGGTGGGAGTGGCGACGGGGGTCACCGGGTTCCCGTCGGGCGTGACTTGGCGCAGGGCCAACACGTTTCCTTGTTTACGACGCTGGTAGCTGAGGCGGCGGAAACACTTTTCCCGTGTGTGGCCTCGGCGCTGGCAGTAGCCGCAGTAGAGCTCTCCGCTCCGCTTCCCAGGCTCGTTCCGGTGTTTTGGCGTCCTTTAGGCGGGGGTGGTCGATTGTTCGCTGGCGGGACGGGCCGGCGAGGTTGTTGGCGGGTTTCTGGTGGCGAGTGTGCTAGGGGTTCCCGGCGAGGCTGTCGGTCGGGGTGGGCGGTCAGGTAGCGGTCCGCGACTATGATGAGGTCCTCTAAGCGGGCGGCTCCCTGTTCGGCGGCGAAGGTCCGAAGTTCGCCCGACATGGTTCCCTTCAGTTGTTCAGCCAGCATCAGCTCGAGCAGCCCATCGTAGGTCTTGGGCTCCTCGGTCTGCTCAATCCACTTGTCCCTCATAGTGGCAAGCCGGTCGGCGAACTGAGTGAATTTCTCTCCCTTCTCTCTCCGGGAGTTACGAAAGCTCTTCCGGTAGTGTTCGCCGGACAGTTCGAATCCGTGGAGCAGCGCTTTCTTTAGGGCGGGGTAGTCGCCCTCCTCGGCTGTCGGCGTCTTAGCGAGGATCTCGTACGCTTTAATAAATTTGATAAGTAATAAGAAAGCATCATACACTTCTTCCCTCCCAAATAGTTTTCGTGTTGGAAGTTCAGATGTTACTTTCTCCTCATCTGCAAGAAACCTTGGATACTTTATGTCCGACGACATGTCGCTAGATACTCACGTTACTCAAGTCTGTCGGTCAGCCTACGCCGCTATACGTCAGATCAGTTCCATCCGTTGTTATTTGACGGTTGAAGCCACCAAAACCTTAGTCTGCGCTCTTGTGCTTTCCAGACTAGACTACTGTAATTCTCTTCTGTCAGGAAGCCCAAATCAGATTGTAAGTAAATTACAGAAAGTTCAAAACTCTGCTGCAAGACTAGTCCTTAAGGCCAAAAAGCGAGATCATATCTCGCCATTACTCCATAAACTACACTGGCTCCCAGTACAAGCCAGAATTGACTATAAATTATCTGTTCTTTGTCACAATTTCTTTTCTGATTCCTGTCCCTCATATTTATCTCAACTGCTCTCGGTCTATACTCCTTCCCGCCAGTTGCGCTCCTCTGCTGACTCGCGCACCCTGTGCATCCCTAGAATCCGCACGAAATCCTACGGAGCGAGAGCATTTGCTTATTCTGCCCCGAAACAATGGAACACTTTACCAGCACATATTCGACTTATTCCAACCACTCAAGCCTTCAAGCGAGCACTTAAAACACACCTGTTCCGACAATGCTACTCTGACTAATTACATTTTATTTTCTGATCCTGTGTGGCTCTCTGGGATAATGACTGTCTTGACTGATGTTCGATATGTGCTATCCATGCCTGATTTTTAACTTATTATTGTTGTATACATGTATTGTCATTGTCAATGATTTTAGTGTATGCCGCAGATGTGTCCTGATTGTTTTTATTGTGCAATGCATGGCTTTGTCACTGCTCCTGTATTATTGTTATGACTTCATTTTTAAGTGTGAAGTTTTTACGTATAATGTGTAACATATTTCTTAAATTAAGTTTTTACGTATAATGTATAACATATTTCTTAAATTAAGTCAATGATTTTAGTGTGTGCCGCAGATAATTATGTTTTGATTGTTTTTATTGTGCTATGCATGGCTCTGTCATTTGTATTATTGTTATGACTTCATTTATAAGTGTGAAGTTTTACGTATGTGTTACATATTTCTTAAATTAAGTTTTTAATTGTGAAGCACAGTGAGCCTGGGCATTGTTCAGGAAACTGCGCTATATAAATTTACGTTATTATTATTTATTATTATTACCTTTTAGGCCGTGGCTCAGTTTCCGAAACCAGTTTGCGGGTCGAGCTGGTTCTCTCCCGCGACTCGCTCGAAGCGTGCGAGGTAGACTTCGATGGATTCGTCGCGCTCGACGAAGGGGTCCAAAGTGAAGCTCATCCCCGGGATCGGCGGGATGACTGAAGATGTTCCGGAGCTGGCGGTAGAGCTGGAGGTGCTGAGGGTGAAATCGTCGCTCACGGGCGATCCAAGGCCTAGCTCGCGGCGATCGCGCTCGAGCTGGAGCAGCTGCCGGCGCCTCTCGATCTCCCTATCCTTCGCCTTCTCTTCTCGCTCTGCGGCCCTCTCGTCCTCCTCTCTCTTCCGTGCAGCAGCTCTCTCTTCCTCGGCTATCCTCTCCTTCGCCTCCTCTCTCTTCCGTACAGTGACTCTCTCTTCCTCCTCTCTCCTCCGCGCGGCTGCTCTCACCTCCTCGGCGATCCTCTCTTTCTCCTCCTCTCGCTTCCGTGCGGCTGCTCTCTCCTCCTCGGCGATCCTCTCTTCCTCCTCACTCTTCGCCTCCCGTTCCTTGGCCCTCTCCTCTCTCTTCAACTTCTCCTCCGCTATGTCCGCTTCCACGTTCGTGAGGACATAGTCCTTTAACTCAGTGCCGGCGAGCCCTAAGCTCTCGCCAATACCCTTGTACCTAAGGGCGAGTTCTCCCCGGTCGGCCATGGTAAGAGAAGCGACTTACCTCCAAGGTCCTAACCGTGACGAAGGGGCGCTCTCAGAGGGGTACTCTGACAGCAAACAAGGGGCGGGGTCGGATGAGGCTAAGGTGAAATGACACAGGGGCGATTACAGCATGACACGAACACACAGACAACAGGTAATCAATCAAAACATAGAAAATGGAAGCCAAAAAAAAAACTCTTTGTTCCACCACAACTCTGAAGTGCAAGCGGGGGACCTATGGGGCTAGGCTATACACTAACTAGACTAGGGGGCTAGGTCCTATCTCTCGTCGGGCAGGGGTAGAATTCTAAGGGGTGGACTGGGCAGGGGCTAGAAATCTAAGTCTTTGTCTCGTCGGGGTCGCCAAAATTAATGTCACAAATATAGGGGGGTGTGGGGATGTGGGTTAGCAATTACTCCCCCGCGCTGTATCTCCTCCCTTGTAATATGCCGATGTGCTGTGACGTTCAGGGGAATAATGCTTGGGAGTGCTAAAGAATTATAAGGGACAGACGAGAGGTGTACAGAATAAAATAGTGGAGAACTTAAACAAGGGAAGCAGGGTAGTATAATACAATATCAGACAATTTATTATCTGGGTGTAGGTCAAATATAGTAAGTCGGTTTACAACTGAATCATGAGTGCTGGGCTAAATAGGTACAGAGTATCTTGGCGTTATTCAGGTTTAGATATATAGAGTCAATAGGGGCGAATATGGACTGCTTTCATAATGTGGCACGGGATAGCTGGTTGGCTAAGCGTGGGTAGCCAGATAGCTACAGAGTTTCTGCAGAGTTGTGGTATAGAGGACAAACTTAACTGAAGATAAGTCGGCAGTTGTAGCCTCTGGAGACTGGATGGCTGTGGTGTGATGGTTTGGCTAGGCGAACGCGTGGGTGGACCAATCTAGGTCACTGGGTCGAGTCGTTGTGTAATATTTGGCTTGGGTTGTATTGGTCAGCTGGGTGAGTCAGCTTCTTCTTCGCTTCACAGTGGCAGCCAGAGCATATGGGTGGCACGCAGCGAGGTGAGTCACGCAGAGGCCCGTATAAGAACCCGTTCTTGACCAGAGAACGGGTTGAACACAAGAGTACTAGCTGAGCT
The DNA here is from genome assembly GCA_036898135.1 of Oncomelania hupensis. Taxonomy (NCBI): domain Eukaryota; kingdom Metazoa; phylum Mollusca; class Gastropoda; order Littorinimorpha; family Pomatiopsidae; genus Oncomelania; species Oncomelania hupensis. The sequence goes on along the minus strand of CM072511.1, from coordinate 139,542,857 downwards.
CAGAGGTCGCAACGTGGGTGCGGACGTGTCTACAGCAGGCGGTGTGCAGTCTTGGGCGTGCAGAAAGAGACTGACGAAACTATCTCTTAACTTCTCCAAGGTCCAGTCCCCGGGTCACGTGGGACTATACTGAGGGGCGGGGCTTGGATCGTGTGGTCAGCGGGCAAGTAGGGGAATTGCCGCGAGCAGGGCCAGAGGTAAAAAGTCCGCCTGTGACAATTATATATTTAGAAGACTTCATGAATGAGAGAATTAGATTTAGGGTGACATAAGTACATTAGAGAAGGAAAAAGACAGAGAGGTGAGAGAGGGAGGGGAGAGAAAGAAGGGGGGGGGGGGAGAGAGAGACAGACAGACTATTGAGATACTATGCCACTGAAATGTAATTTAGATTTTAATTTGTGATCATGCAACTATTAAATTATGTTAGACTAGTTTTAAATAGTATACTTAGTTTTGGTATTCTGAATCTCTTGAATGATTTTAGGAGTGAAACACTGTGCAATAACAATAGGTTTTTGAAAAGCAAAAGATCAGTCTTAATTAGTGATACAGTGAAAAGGGATGCATTGACCCACTTACCGCTGCTCTCTCTTGTTTTGGCTCAGTTTGTGCGATGGCAGAAAACTATACGTCCATAAAAGTTGCGTATAATTTCATGCTATCACAGTATTAACGCATTGCACCGTTCCATACTATCTGCAGCCCTTTGTTTTTAGTACCACACCATTAAAATACTCCAGCAATCTGAGTGATTGAGTCACAATATAGCAACAACACAGCATTTTATCAACCCCCCCCCAAAAAAAAAAAAAAAAAAAAAATTTTTTTTTGATTAAATTTAATACAAGATAACATGTATTATTGCAAAAAAAAATAATTCATTTTTAACATAAGGTGAAAACTTTTTTTTAAATAACCATTAAAGAAAAAACGCCGACTATGCATGTTCAGCTCTTTTTCCATTTTAGGTGACCGGCCGATGGCCTGCTTATATATTGGAGAGAATGTTAATTTAACGCTTTAATAAGTTAGTCCTTAATGTGATCTTTGTAAACAAATAAAAAAAAACTCAAACTTAATGTATCATGCTTTACAAATTATTTGTATTTTGAAGTGTGTAAGCATAAAATAGGCCTATCACTCAGGAATAACTCTATTTGTCATCACGGACGACAACTCTTGTCATGTGTTGATGCTACGTGCAGGAACTAAAAACCCCCTTTTCAAGTATTTTACGGTCGAATTTCAATTTTGTTTTTGCTTTGACATGGAAATAGTGCATTCGATTATCTGTACACAAAGTTTTAGCGAGGGGTCTTCTTATTTAATAACAATTATCACGATAAAACCCACCTTTTCACTTGCCATTTCAGCCACCAGGACGCGGACGTCTCCTTTTGCAAAAACCCCGAAGCTACAGGCTTTCATTAATAATTATTGCTTAAAATTATTTATTTCTGATAAGTTTTCGCTTAGAAATAGCCCGTAGTGTCATACTGCTGTTCTGTGGGCACACTTTGGGATAACTCTATTCGTCATCACGGACGACAACTCTTGGCATGTGTTGTTGCTACACAATAGCAATGTCAGGGCCATGTGCTGTACCTCCTTCGGTGACATAGCAATGGCCTTGGCTCTGGCGGTGGCGGTGGCCTTGAACCCCAGCAGCCATCGTAGTACAGGCGCCCACTTGAAGAATTTGAGATAATTGAGGTGGCGGCGAGCCGTGCTTCCTTTTTCACAGTCATTGTTAGTTTGAGTGCCATGTTATGCATATATGTGTGTGTATATATATGGGTGTGTGCACGCGTGTGTGTGTGTGTGTGTGTGTGTGTGTGTGTGTGTGTGATAGCGTCATTGTTTATGGATATTAATCACTGTAGATATCATCATCATTATTTTCAGTTTAGTGTTGATGTTACGGTTTTATTGCTTGAGATTTTAGAGATGGACATTGCACTAAGAATTTCCTTGCAGGTGCTTGTGGGGACAATAAAGATTCTGTATTCTGTATTTTGTAAACAATTTATTCTTAAACAAAAAATATCTCCGGATGACTGTAAACGAATTAATAGTCTACCTCTTGCCGACAGACTAAAATTAATAAAGGGGTTTTCATGCGCAATATCCTTTCTGACAATGCACCTTCATATCTTTCTTCTCAACCCCAAACAAACTGCCAGATCGTCTACAAAATTAAATGTCCCAATTCTAAGAATTGATTTCTTCAAAAATATCTTGCTTATTCCGGTTCCACTTTGTAAAATAACCTTCCTGAAGACCTCCGCACTCTAGCTTCTAAATTTACATCATTTAGAACACATCTCTTAAAACACAAAAAATTAAACGAACATTAGTTGTTGTTAATAGATGTTACCAGCGATATTTTTTTGAAAATGTTATTATGTATTGATTATCTTGTTTATTTGTTATTTTTCCATGATGTTAATGTTATAACATTAATTGTTGTAGTTAATAGTTATTGTTATAAGCACCAAGGGCAAGATGTAATAAAGCACATCCAGCGCTAACTCTTTTACCCTTGCAAAATAAAATTCTTATCTTATCTTATCTTATCTTATCTTATCTTATCTTATCTTATCTTATCTTATCTTATCTTATCTTATCTTATCTTATCTCTTTCTCATTTTGTGTATTCTTATATCGTTTAAACAGAATATGTTAGGCTTTCAGGAGGAATTAATTAAACCTGCTTCGGTTAATATGTAAGTGTGATGATGACGAAGATGATGATAATGACGATAATGCTAATAATGATGATTATGATGATGATGGAGATGATGATGATGATGATGATGATGATGATGATGATGATGATGATGATGATGATTATGGTGATTATGATGATGATGATAGCTAATGGAGATGATGACTTTGACTTTTGACCTTTGATACTTTATTTTCCCTTTTTATCGGGAAATTCTGGTGATGATGATGATAATGATGATGATGATGACGTTGATGAAGATGATGATGATGATGATGATGATGATGATGACGATGAGCAATTTCATATCCTTTCCCTTTTCCAACCTTTATTTCTCTCTCATTTACATCATCTCTAATGTTCTTTCTTTCTCGCTGATCGTCTAACATAAAAGTGTGTTGACCCCCCCCTCCCCCCTCCCACCCACTCCCTACATCAATCTCCTTCTCGCCCTCCCCCACATATTTGCTCACCCACCCCTCTTCTCAATTCTTATTTGACCCAACCTCAAACCCTTTAGAAATCTTACAAGCCAAAGCACAAGAGGGAACTGAAACCTAGCAAGTTAAATGGTAGTGATTGAGCACAAGAAAATCCCTCTCCCCCTCCTACCCTATCTATCTCTCTCACACACACACTCACATACACACACGCGCGCGCGCGTATACACACACAAACACACACACACACACAAGGGCCTTTCAGACATGAACATGAGTGGTCATGTTTCGTGGAAGGCAAAGGACACTATTGTCGCGGTACTCCACTTGGTAAAAGGTAAAGGTAGTCCCATAGCCTTGTGGCCGTAGGGGAGCGTGATGTTGGAGATCACACTTATCTTGGGCCAGCGTAATGAAGGTGATGCCCATCTCTCTCCCTCCCTGCTTTACCTTCCCCACCCTTAAGAGAGTAGGTACTCCGTCGCAGTTGAGTCAACTGGGGGCGTTGTTATTTGTCGCTTCACGTTTTGCGGTCACCCATCCAAGTGCTAACCGCACTGGACGGTGCTTAACTTGCGACACAGTAGCGAGTGCTCCAACCACTGCGCTATCCGACACCCCACGTGGCCACTGTTAAATCCTATTTTATTTTGCGCGCTGCCAAAGGTGTGTCCGCTGTGACCAATCAGAATGCTCAGATGCAAAACGTCCTCAATAGGCAGCCAATGAAAAACAATGCCAATTTTAGTAAGAGACGATTGGGGAAGAAAATCCTGCTGTTTTAGCACGTTACAAGAACAACGAAAACAACTGACGCCATTTTGTTACTATTTTGTTACTATGCTGCTTTCCCATACGGCTTTGCGAATTAAACAGCAACCCCCGCTCGGCAGTAATCTGTAATGGACGAATATTGAATATTGCTATTTGCACGCTCTGCACCGTAATTATACGTTAGAATTGTGCATGTTTGTTGACACTGGTAATACGAGCAAGTAGTTAATGTCTGTTACCTTTTGGTTGTTCGATCTATGGTGACAGACATAAGCTACAGCTCGTAATTTCTCGATCTAGCCTCAGTGCATAGTCTGTGTATGGGAGAGTATACTATTCCGTTTTCATCAGCCGTCCGAGACCTTGGTATTGTGATCGATGCTTCTCTATCAATGGAACAACAATGGAACATTAGATACACCCCATCCCTTCGCACCACAAGTTTATTAAGAGCTGTCAGAGTAAAACTGACCAGACAATTTTCTCTTTGAACGGAATAGACGAGTTCATCACTATTTTAAATATCTGTTCACGTGCAAACACGCAGTCTTGAACTATGTGTGTGTGTGTATGTGTGTATGGGTGTGTGTGTTTGTGCGCGCGCGTTGTTTTTATTTTACTTTCTATTTTTACTTGCACGTGATTTCTTTTTTAAATTAAAATTTTCCCTCTTTCAAACTGATTTTTTTTCTCTCATTGTTTTAGATTGCTTCAGGCATTTATTTACCTTTTAATCGACAGCTACTATATTGTGTAAAGTTTACTTATAGGTGCATGCGTCTGTTTCTCGTTAGTTAGTTCATTCATTTATTTCTTTATTACTTTTTTTCCTTTTCGATGTTATTGTATTTCTTGTCTCTTATACTATAGTTATATGTTTGTTTTCTTTTCATTGTTGAGAAGACTAATTAATGCACTTCTGTTTTTATTGCTTTGTACATGTTCCTGTTCGCCAGACATTTCATTGTTGTTATTTGTAAAAAGGGTAGCACTTATTTAAGCTTTGCTTTTGTGTGCCCCTTTATGTTCTCCATGCTTTGTTTGCTTGTTTTGTGAATAATAACATTCTGTTTAAACCAATGGAAAAACACGTTAATGCAGTTGTTAGTGCTTGTTACTTTCACTTACGCTGCCTTGGTAAATTGCGACCTTTCTTGACGGTTAGGGCAGCCAAATCCATTACAGTGGCCCTTCTTTTGTCCAGGCTATACTATGGCAATAGTGGCCTCTGGGGTCTCCCTGACAAGCACCTGGATCGTCAGCAGCGTGTCATGAATACTGCGGCACGAATAGTCAAAGGAACGGGACAGAGAGAACACATCTCCCCTGTATTACGTGAGCGTCACTGGCTTCCTTTCAAACAGCGACTTGATCATAAAATTCTTTCTATCTGTTTCAAATGCCTTAATGAGCTGACTGCACCTTCATACCTTCAGGACATTATTCCCCGTCACCACCCACAAAGGCAGCTTCGATCTACCTCTCAGTCTATGCTTGAGACACCAAGCGCTGACGGTCACAAAAAGAAGTCACAAGGTTACAGAGCTTCCTCCCATTCTTAGCCCTTGTTGTGGAATGCCCTCCCTTCTGACCTGAGAAATGTGGTCACAGTTGGCAGCTTCAAAAAGCTTCTTAAAACGCACTTGTTCATCTGATTGTGACAATTTATTATTATTATTACTTTTTTGTTGCGCCCTGAACATGCTTCCAGCGTGGAGTTGTGCGCGTAAACAAGTTGACATCATCATCATCATCATCATCATCATCATCATCATCATCATCATCATCATCATCATCATCATCGTCATCATCAACACCATCCGCACGTAAAAGCTGGTCGAATCTAAACATTAAATGACGCAAGACAGTGCATAGTTCCAGTGACGAGTTTTAGTTTGATTGGGTGTTATTGCGTCATGCTAGAATGTTCACACTTTTGTCTCCCGAGGTCTGTCAGAATTTCTTCGGTCTGTTGAACATATCCACCAGCGCCTCTGCCAGTTTCAGTGTCAATCTTCTTGAGAGGCACGGCTTCTGCGCATTGTCCACTAAGGTCAATTACCCATCGGTAACCTTCTTCAGTCGGAGGTTTTATTTCGCCGTTTAAGTCCTCTTGAATGGTCGGTCGATCAGAGGCATCCTCTGCATAGGCAACCCTTCCTCGAGGTATGGTCTTCTGGCAAATGTCGTTCCCTGAGAACAGTATCCTCCAGGACTATTTTCCCTCAGGACTGCATGCTATTTGCTTGAAGCAAGAAAATGAAAATAAATAAATAAATACATTTCGGGTCTTTGAGTCTAAGGACTGAGTTTCCCAAAAGATCTAGGCCTAGATTTAGGACAACGTATACCTGGCAGAATATAAGGATGGCCCCATCTTAGCTCTACCCCCTCTTCACCCTTTGAAAGCAAGTGCAAGAAAGCCAATAGCAGCAGGGAAGACTTGAGGTGGCTTTGCACAATAGGGGCCTGGCATGGTGAAGTGTGTGTTTGCGTGGGGGCAGCCACAAATGAAATAAAGAATGGAGAGCGAGCGTGCTTTATACACGTGGCTCGTAATTAAGGCTCCCAGTCCTCTCAGGCTTTGCAAACACACGACTTTCCGACATTTTGTTTTGTCATATCAAATACATCCTAGCCTAAAATGCAGCTACAACATTTCACGTTAACGTTTGTCACGCCGGGGGAAAGTTTTATTTAGTTTATTATATTCCAGAAAGGAGTAGACAACAAAATTATATTAGCACAGTTCTACTATTTTTGTTGTTGTTAGCCTACATAATGTGCATTTGCGGCAACGTGTTGAAAAGAAAACGTGTGAATAATGTCGTGTAGCAGTTTACAAAATTAGTTTTAAATTCTGTTATGCACAAACGAATACTATAAGGTTGTGTGTACTTCAGCAAAGGGGCTGTATAGTATAGTCTTTGTCACTTTTATTCCAGTTGAAACACATTTATGTTTGTGAATATATTTCCCAGCCCTTAGGAGTTTCACGCAGCACACTTTGAAAAGTGATAGAGAGCATGTTTATAACTATATTTCACAGCCCCAGGAGTTTCACGCCACACACATTGACAAGTCATGGAGAGCGGAGTGGGCTGGGTTTTTTTATACTCTGCGTATACCTACAAGCTCTCCGATTCCCTGTGAAAACGCACAAGTGCCGTCCTGCAAACACCCCATTACAGAAAGGAAGTGGAGGGGCAGAGCTCTCGGAAGGAGGAAGACGTTGTTGTCGTCATTATTGTCGCCGGTGTGTTGCTGTTGTTAATGAGGATTGAGGTGGTGGTGGTGGTGGTGGATGTTATGAAGGTGGCTGTTATGGCGGTAGTATTGTTGTTGCTTGCTTAGGTCTTGCTGTTGTTGTTGTTCTTGTTATTTTTGCTGTTGTTCTTCTTCTTCTTGACTCCGTATTTAGTGCTACTATATAGTTTATTTATTTATTTATTTATTTTTTCATGTCTCCTTCTTTTCCTCCCCCACTCCACTTTCTTCTTCCTCTCCTTCCCCTCCTCCTTCTCCTCATTCTCCTCCTTCTTCTTCTTCATTTCCTCTTTCTCTTCCTCCTTCTCTTCATCTCCCTTTATTGGAAAACAACCAGTCAGCTTCGGAGAAAACCCGTTCCCTTTTCCTTGTTAAAGAAATGGATAGAGTATGAGGAGAAGAACAGAGGGCGAAGATGTCGGAAGACTTCTTTCGTTTAATAAATTAAAGTCCCCAGACACCTGAGCGTATATGGGACAGTCGGAAGCCTGAAGTGTGACGCACATATATAGGTCCCGTGGGACGCGATCTGACGTCTGCCTCAGGACGTTAGCTAGACGAGACTCCGCACAAAAGACTCAAAGTATCAGAGACATTGGAGGACCTGCCCTTTGGTGATAATCAACAGTCAATGATACACGATAACTATCTCGGGTAATCTAAGACACCGCGAGGCGACTAATGTCAGTCTACTTCACAATCACTATCACAGCCCTCTGCGAGGCGACAAATGTTTGTCTACATCACAATGACTAGTAGGCCTACAATATCGGTGAGAAAAGAATGTACAGCTCAAGATGATGTGGACTTGTCCAGCGGCTTCGAGGTCCTCCAGGAGGCCACGCTCAAAGCTGCTTCACAACGCGTGTCATCATGTCACCCGATTCTCGGTGACACATAGTCTATTGCCAAATACCTTTGCTCAAAGTTGATGCAAGTGAGCGTTGCCAAGGCAATGCCCAGCTCCAGGAAACTATAGGCCAGTCGCACTACCTGGTGTTTGGAGCCACGCGAGTTGATTACAGCATTGAGCAATGATGCTGCTATTTACGAGGGATCTGTTTAGTTTCGCGGGTATTTACAATAAGTGCTGAAAACAAGCTCTGGGATCTTCTGATATTCAGGATACTGTCTACTGTTTGACGTCACGACGGCGACAGATGGGAGTGCGCTACTTTTTTACTTTAGTAATTCTGATTTTAGGGGGTCTCTTAAATCTTTGACCCTAAAGGTTAACGGTCATAATTATATAGCCACTAGCTGAACTTTATTATATATTTAACCCATTAGTAACTATCAATCAATGTCTGCGCCTCGAATCACTATGTCCTGTGAGAAGGATGCGAATAATAAATTATCGTATCATCATCATCATCATCAGCATCATCATCATCATCATCATCATCATCATCATCATCATCATCATCATCATCATCATCATCATCATCATCATCATTATTATTATTATTATTATATTATTATATTATTATTATTATTATTATTATTATTATTATTATTATTATTATTATTATTATTGTTATTATTACTGCATGTGATTGTGATATTTTAGTAACTTATATTGTCTTAAAACTTTGTTGTGCAATAGTTACTGTATTATTGATATTGTTATTTAATGAATTTATCAATAATGAAGTTTGTTTTTTTAATTATTTTTTTTCTTCTTCTTCTTCTTTCTTCTTCTTCTTCTTCTTCTTCTTCTTCTTCTTCTTCTTCTTCTTCTTCTTCTTCTTCTTCTTATTATTATTGCATTGATGCGTGATAGGATATAAAGTGTGTGTGTGTGTTGGTAAGAAGAAATAAAAGAATCTCGAAAATTATTTAATTTATTGTGTGTGTTAAATGTAAATTTAGATTTTAAGAATAATTGTCGTTTATTTTGCATGCTTTTGTCTATTCAAATGCGACGCAAATGGCTGTACATAATAATTCTTAGTTGGTAGTAGAGATTTGTATTTGAAGCTAGGCGGTCCCGACTGGACGTCCTCTCAGGATCGCACAAACAGCTGCTGCCTGAAGCCAATTTGGAAAGACAGGACCATCAGTCTACATTCCAAGGTAAGGCCGCTGCGCTCCCTTGTCATCTCGATCTTCCTATACGCTTGCGAAACATGGACCCTCACAGCAGATCTACAACGAAGAATACAAAGCAAGGAGGTGAGATGCTACAGAAAACTTCTGGGCATTTCCTATACCCAGCACATCAATAATGAAGTCCGACAGACCATCACACAAGCCATTGGACAACATGATGACATGCTCACAGTGGTGAAGAAACGGAAACTCCGATCGTATGGCCACGTCACCAGAGCATCAGGCCTTGCGAAAATCATCCTGCAAGTCACGGTGCAAGGAAGCAGAAGAAGAGGGAGACAGAAAAAGAGGTGGGAGGACAACATTCGAGAATGGAATGGTTTGACGCTAAACGAAGACATCAGGGTAAAATGGCAAGACAATGCGGATGCATTATAATTTTATATTACAACTCTAACATTTTTCATTATATATGCTCCACTGCCACCAACCCCCTGGACGATACCGCTTAAAATAACTTCTCGCCCTTCCATTCATCATCATCATCATCATCATCATTATCATCATCATCATCATCATCATCATCATCATCATCATCATCATCATCATCATCATCATCATCATCATCATCGTCGTCATTATCAATATCATCAATCCTCTTCTGCTCTCTCTCTCTCTCTCTCTCTCTCTCTCTCTCTCTCTCTCTCTCTCTCTCTTTCTCTGCCCTCCACTTCCTCACCCCCATCGTTATCCCCGTTGCGTGTTTAGCGCTGTGCGATGACAAGCATGAGGTTATTGGGGGAGTGGGATTAAGAAAATGGATTTCAATCAGTCGCAAACAATGAAGTCTTAAAACAGTTTGCAATTGCAAATGCAAAGGGAGAAAGGGTAGTAAGGAAGGGGACGGGGGAGACGGAAGAGGAAGAAGAAGAGCAATAGAGGGTGAGGAATAAAGAATTATGAGGGGAAGAGAAAGAGATGAAGAAGATGATAAATAATTGGTTGACGAGGGGTGTGATTCACAATGATGGCCACGATTAAGACAAGGAGAAGAAAAAAGAGGAGATGTGTAGGAGAGAGAGAGAGAGAGAGAGAGAGAGAGAGAGAGAGAGAGAGAGAGAGAGAGAGAGAGAGAGAGAGCAAGCAGAAAAGGTTGGTTGGTTGGTTGGTTTATTAATGTCTTGTTCACCAAAGATGATAAGACAAAAAAAAATAAAAGGGAAGGGGGGGGGGGAGAGACAGTTAAACAAATCTAGCTACTGTTGTATCAATTAGGATTTTTGCCACGACGGTGCATAAATCTAAATCAAAGTCTGCCAGACTTGTTTTCCTGTCTAAGCAAGCAGAAAAGGATTGATGATGATGATGATGATGATGATGATGATGATGATGATGATGATGATGATGATGACGATGATAATGATGATGATGATGGTGTTGGTGGTGTCGGTGGTGGTGGTGTTGGTTAGAAAACGAATCACTGAATGACGACGAAACAATATGAGCAATTAAAGAAGAAGAAGAAGAAGAAGAAGAAGAAGAAGAAGAAGAAGAAGAAGAAAAAGACGAGGAATAAAAAGGCAGCATACATAGAAGAAGAGGAAGAAGAAGAAAAAGAAAAAAAAAAAAGAAGAAGAAGAAGAAGAAGAAGAAGAAGAAGATTAGGGAGGGAGCTTCGGAATTGGATGGAAGCGTGATTTGTGGGGAGGGGGGGGGGGGGGGCATTTTACGCTGTCTCGTAAAACATTCTTTCCGTGCAAGCCTGCGTCTCTAGATCATTTTATCAATTCAGATCGGCTGGGAGAAAAAGAAGAAAGTGATTGCAGTGGGAAGATTATTTTCGCTTCCATTCCATGGGTTCCTCGCCATAAGGTGAGATTAGAGCGAAGATGGGGATGGTCTTTGCCAGGTAAGGGCTAGATGTCGCAAAGTTGCTGCAGACGTCATTATCGACTCCTCGTCACAATGTAAAGAGTGGGAAAACCATAATCTATTTGTCAATGTTCAGGCGGCATGGATAGTTCTATGGTCATAGCGCACGAAGAATACAAAGCATGGAGTTGAGGTGCTACAGAAGACTTCTGGGCATTTCCTATACCCAACACATCACCAACGACGAAGTCCGACAGACCATCACGCAAGGCATTGGACAACACGATGACCTGCTCACAGTGGTGAAGTAACGCAACCTCCGAGGGTATGGCCACGTCACCAGATCATCAGACCTTGCAAAGACTATTCTGCAAGGCACAATGCAAGGAGGTAGAAGAAGAGGGAGACTGAAAAAGAGGTGGGAGGACAACATTCGAGAATGGACTGGTTTGACAATGAGCGAAGCCATCAGGGCTGCTGAGGACAGAGAAAGATGGAGTATGCTGGTTAGGATAGGATAGTCTTGGGCGACGTGGGTTCGAATCCTTACTTCATCAAAATATTGTGTGATTGGTAGATATTAGTGGCCAGTACCTTGAGAAGCTCTATGTGCTTAAAAGTGCGCTATTGTAAAAGCAATCTCCCTTTTCGTTAGAAAGGGGTGTAAGCAAATATTAAAAAAAACCACCAAAAATAGACGAGCGAGCTGCTGTATATTATTGCCTTAACGAACCCAAGATCACACATTTCGACGTCACAGATCTTTTCAAATTGAGTGTTGCCCCTTTCTTCTCTTTCTTCTTTTCATCCGTGACCATGACTTTTGAAATTAGCTTATCATATAAATACATCGAAAATATTTTGCAACTCTTTTATAATTATGTCTCTGTCAAATACGGTCCCAAAATTCTACTATTGTTTGTTACTTTTGTTCATTGTACTTAAATACCAAAAAGCTTTAGAAGCATAGACCAGGAAAAGTATGTAACGCAGTCAAATATTTCTTTCTGTTGCCTTCCTCCTTCCCTGTCCACTAAATGAGTGAGTACACATGTGTATGACTGAGCTTTTCGTCTTTTTTGTCGTTTCCTGGTTGATTTAAAATTACATAGTGATTACCTAAAATTAAAAAAAAATACCTAGAAAAAAGACAATAAAAGGGCTGCTTCAAAACCAATGCTTTTGTTGCTGTATCAATTTTGATTCATTAAATTAACTTAACACAATGCTCCACTCGCTGTAATTATGTATGTCGGAGTACTATTTTAAACGTGAGAGAAATAAACGTATTCATGTCCCCTCCCAACCCTTCCGCCCCCCCCCCTCCCACAAAAAAAATTCTACTTGTGTTTTGTGCGTGTATGATTGAGGCCGTGTATTCAAGGAGAAATGGGGTGTCAAACTTGCCTTTTTATGCACAAAATGTGGCTTTTAGCTAACGCCCCACTTGATTTCCAACGCCCACTTTTATCTGAGTACATGGGAGTGCTGTTTTAGTACATGGGAGTGCTCTTGTAGTGCATGAAACTGTTTTAAGTACATGGGAGAGCCCTATCCGGGACGGGCTGATTTCTGGACAAATGTGAAGTAAAGGGTTAGGGTAAAGGTTATGTTTAGGAGGCGAAATAGATAAACGTTTTGACGAAAACAGCAATTTTTAAATCTAATACTTACATTTGTAGATGAATTTTGCCCTTTTTCCATTAAAAAAGAAACGAACAACAACAACAAAAAAAACGCTTTTCGATGACTACATTTCACCCAAAAGCCCAATTTGCAATCAATGCACGTATTTGTGTGTTTGTGTGTGTGCGTGCGTGTGTGTGTGTGCGTGCGTGTGTGTGTGTGTGTGTGTGTGTGTGTTATCGCGCTTCACCTTGTGACACACCATTCAAACATCCAGCCGCGTACCAACGTACATTTTCTTCCTCCGTCACTATCCTAAAGTTATTTCAATCTTTCGACTGGAACACCAAAAAGGATACAGAGGAAAATTTAAGTCAGAAGAGAGCGAGCACCAGAAAATGACATGCCTGATTGTTGTCTATGCAAAAGAAATTCAACCTTTAGTTGTTGGAGTATAAAACTGACGGTGCTGCGCTTACGTTTTTTGCCCGGTAAATATGCATGACTTTGGGATTTTCCGGACGCACAAAGAAGAAGAGGGCGAGTGCGGAGTTGGGGGCTGGAGGTTGTGGTGGTGGTGAGAAAGAGAAAAAATTTATTTAAAAGGGTACTAAAAGAAGAAATTAAAAAAGAACAACACATAACTGTCAAGGTCGAAGCATAAATGTTAGAATTATTAAAAACCTGTTGTTATTTATTTTTTTACTAAAAAAAAGAAGATGGTGTTAGGGAAAATGGCATTACTGATTCAGTGTACAGAAAAAAAAAGCTCCCGGAAAACCCCGAAAGTGCATAATTAAATGTATTTATTAATTTAATCTTATATAGCGCTCTTTCAAGTGCAATAGCTGCTCAAGGCGCTGACAGATCCTCAAGCCCCTCCCCTACCGCCTATCCCCTCTCCGAGGCGCCCACTTGCAACCTTATAGGGCGCATAGGCGGACGCCCAGAAGACTGAGCACTATCCTGGGCGATCAGGGATGGGGAGAAGGGACCTAGTGCTTGCTGGGTGTATTGGTGTAGCCGCACTCACCCGTCTAGGACATGAGCGCCAGGATCTTTAAAGTCCATGCGACGGAATGCGTGCGTGAACACACTAGTCTTCGGTTACTCTCATCCGAAGGAGTAGTGGCGCAGTGTCACAAGGTAATTTTTTTGTTTAATTTAAATATATTTTTGAATTACTCCAGACCGTGAACGGGGTTTGAACCACTGGCTGTACAGGCTGCGAGTACATTGCATATACCACTGAGCCAACTTTGCAAAAAGCATTGCTGACTTCAGGAATGGCTAGAAAGAAGACGCATAATGGAGAAGAACAGGAATCAGAAGCGCTAGGGTTAATAAAAGTGAACTGAATAATACAGAGGGTAGCGGTACTGAAATGGAATGTTGTCGATTTATAAATAACTACTTGCCGGAGGAATATCCAAGGGGATTAAGTTCGAATGGCCAGCCCCGGATGACTTTGGAATGGGTTAAATTCAGAGGAACGCCACAGGAGGTGAAGGTGACAGTACGCTGGAAATGACAAATGGAAGACATCAGCAAAACGAGAATGTTTAAAGTAGCAGGGTGGACCCTAGGAACTTCCACAATGTCGGCCATTAGTACATTTATATACTATCATTAGTACATTTATATACTATACATTAGTACATTTATATACTAATTTTATTCCTCAACAGAAAGGTTTTAGGTATTAATTCCTTGCAAGGCGGGAAGCGTGTTTATAGCACACAGGATTGCCAAGGAACCACGCAAGGCAAGACTGACAAGGGAACAAACTCCTAATGGCAGTCTCAAGGGGGACAATCCCCCCATTCATGGCCAATCCCCCCCCCATCTTCCCACCCCCCCCCCTAACTTGATATTTGCTGTTGACCATTTGTTTAATAAAAAGACAAAGTTCCAAGTCACCCCGATGCAGTGTTTAGGAATGGGTCAATATATTTGTATTCGATCTGATTTTGGATAATATTTGCTAAGTTCAGTGCAACAGCTAGCTAACTCTGAGGCACAGTTATTGAACCTCACTACAATTATCTCTGTGAGGAGGAAGGAATGTTTTAGAAAATGACGTTGTTGTTTTTGTTAGCGATGTATATGTGTGTCTGGATATGCATGTGAATTTTTCGCCATCTTGTCTAAATCAGCTTAATTTACTTATGCTGGTATTATTTGCCTAAACTGTCTAAATCCTTCTACAGTCAGGAAGTAGTCAAATCAATATATCCCGCGCGAAGCTGGGTTTCGAGAGACCGGCTACACAGCTGAATGTGACGTTGATACGTCTTGCAACGTGATTCGAATTTGAGCAGCATCTGAAGCTAGTTTTACAAGCATTGAAAAATAAGGTGGCAAGCCAGTCAAATATATTTCCATATACTCTCACACATAGATGAAAATCAGTATTTTCGAAAGTGTTCAGTTGCTTGGTGATGTTAATAATAATACTGTATTGGATGATGTGTATGAGTGTTTCCTAATATCACCAATTAACCTCAAAGCGCAGCGATTCGTAGCAACATACACGCCCACATGCTTCCCGCACTCTCACACACACAGGCAAACACACATCTATCACTAAAACATGTGGCGTAAAGGCAGGGAGATCGCTATTACAAGACAGAAAGGAAATCGAAGTCTTTTTTTTTTAATTTTAGATTGACTGCATCCCATAAAATTATTGAAAAGAGGGCCAATTAATGAACAAATTAAATCAAATCAAATCAATCAATAAATAAACAAATAAATAGATAAATACAGCTATTCATTAGTAACTAAATAGCACATAAATAAAAATACACCAAATTCGCTGAACTGCACTGATTTAGGTGAAACAACGAATGACAAAGTCCACAAGCTTTATTTCAGCGGAAGAGGTGACAGGCAAGAACATGGCGTTGGATTCTTGATCCACAAATACATTCTAGCCACTGTCAATATTCCAAGCCACAATTGAAGAAAAATTTGCACCACTGCTCATTTGGGGAGCTGGTGAAGTAGATATCAACACCGTGACCACCACCTTCAACTCAGCGGTGACAGATGCCGCCACTGAGATCCTTGGCAAGCACCGTCCAAAGAAGAAACCTTGGATCAAATCTGAACTTTTGGACAAGTGTGACAAAAGAAGAGAGATGAAAAAAGAAATAGAGCACCTCACAGGCAGCTGATGGCTATCGAAAAGGTGACATCCGAAAGGGCATGCGCACAGCAAAGGAGAAATGCATAGAAGATCCAGTATCCAGTAGATTCATTGCCATCCGTCTGAAAGCACCCCCTGTCAACATCACCATCATCCAGGCCTATGACCCAGCATCGGACTATGACGACAGCGAAGTCGATGATTTCTATGAACATCTGCAGGCTGTCCTTGACCAAGTGCCGAGGAGGGACAGAGTCATAGTGCATGGTGACTGCCAAGATGCGTACAACAATTGAGGAGACACATGTGGACTCTATTGCAACAGCAAGACAAATGACAGAGGTCTGAGATTCCTGGAGTTTGCCAGATACAACAATCTGATACTGGCAAACACGCTTTGTCTCCACAAAAAATCCAGACGAGGGGATCATCACAACCAGATTGACTGCAATTGGTCAAGAAACGCTTCAGATCAAGCATCAACATTGGCAAGACACGTACTTTTCCAGGAGCAGGCATTTAAAAGTGACCATGATGTCGTGATGTCTTTCCGGCTACATATAAATGACACAAGCTAAAAATATAATTGATTGTACATATGACAGTCATAAAACATTTAAATAGGGCATAAACATAATGCTCCAAATACAATTTAGGTTACAGAAATAAAATCCATTACGTATCGTTTAATGATTTTAAATTTTGCAACACGATTGGTGGTTGAAGATCCCTATATGGATCAACATCATCATTATAAAATCTTAGCGAACCAAAAACGCTCAATAGATCACTAAATTTCAATCTTTATATCACTCGTACTGCGTATTTATCATAGTGGACATTTTACATAAAGAAACAAGAGTAATCATAATATTTAAACGTTTAAGTTAAACTCGGTAAACAAATTAGTTAAAAATTTCTTTCTTTCTTTCTTTCTTTAATTTAACGCCTGTTCACCTAAGTGATTGTAGACTTGATGTGAGCAGGGGAAAATATTAAACAAATAAGGAATGGTCATAATGAATGGAGAAAGGGATTAAACAAAGTACACAAAACTGAACAATTAAACAATCAACATTGTAAAATAATAATTATTATAATTATAATTAGAACTTAATTAGTCATAACGGTCCACTAAAAAGTACAATGACTGAACGAATGAACATTGAAGTTTAACGTCTACACTTGACATTGGCAGACGAAGATAACCATCCCAGGGAAGAGGATATAGGGCCCTAAATCAATACTGAACCATCAGAGCAATCATACTGCTAAACTGGACAGTGAAAACTGACAGCTTTTATTTTCCCCTCCGCGAATGCACAATGTTTTAAAAAGAATAAAACAGAGGACTGCCAGCATTTTCAATTTACAATAATGAAAAACAAATGTTAATACATGACTCATGAGGCAAAAGACTTCTAATGTGAACAAAGACAAGACAAAATCACACAGTGCAAAAGTTGGGGCTAAGCTCTTTGTCAGTCGGACAGCACACAACACAAACAAAACAATACTTCCCAACGCAAGTCCAAGAAAGAATCAACCATATTAAAAAAAAGTGTTCAAAACGCTGCGGCTCGCCTCATTTCTCAAAAAGAAAAAAAAATATTCCCATCACTTCACTTCCTCGCCCACTCCGCTGGCTTCCCGTGCCGCAAAGAATTCTGTACAAAACCTGTCTTTTCTGCTCCTTCATAACTTGCCAATGAAGTCCAACGCTACATACTCTCTCGCAACTTGCTTTCTTCATCCGACACATGTTTTCCCCCTATACCCTGCTACATACTGTTTTCTGTTGGTTCCAGGTCGTTTTCTATATTTGGACCAACTGCCTCGAATTCATTATTATCACTGCCTCTCCCCAGCATATCAAATAACACCTTCAAAGCAAACCTTAAAGCTTCTCTAAAGTCTTCTCCTGATCTGATTTATCTTCAAGATGCTTCTTCCATATTGTCCGACCCATGGTGTGATTTTTTTTTAATAAAGATTTTAAGATTTTAATGCTTTATTGTCCCTTTTTATCGGGAAATTCTGGGCCGCCTCCCCAGTGGAAGGCGTAGTCGCAGCCTGTGGCGCGCCCAAACCCAACCTACCTAACATTAGTTGTGATTTTTGAAATTTAGAAATTCTTTAAATGTGTGTGTACGTGTGTGTGCGTGTATGTGTGTGCGCTTGTGGGGAATCATTTTGTTTATTCTGCCCTTCTTCCAACCCGCTTTGATTTGTATTGCCCTCAACTCCTCTCTATATGTCTTGTACTATAATGTTTACTGATTGGGTGAATGCGTGTTCTTCCTCTTCTTCTTCTTCTTCTTCTTCTTCTTCTTCTTCTTCTTCTTCTTCTTCTTTCTTCTTATTATTATTATTATTATTATTATTATTATTATTATTATTATTATTAATGTATTCATGTATTTATTATCTACCTGAGGTCCTGATTCGGTTTTTTGTAGTCAGCTGTGTAGCAGATTATTAATTATAATTAATGTGATATTATTATAATTAATGTGATAGCAGATTATTAATTATAATTAATGTGATATTATTATAATTAATGTGATATGTTTTGTGAGTAACGTTTGCTTGGTTATTTGTATGTGTGAATTTGTGTCATATGGTGAACTGTGTTCATTTATTCATCTTGTGTAAAAGCACAAACTTTGGGTTGATTAAAATCAGACTTACACTAGACACCAAGCTTGCCAAGTCTCTGCTTATACCTTTGTACTACCCTGTCTGTCTCTATCATCTACATGGTGTCAGATGGATCGCCTACACCCACCAGACCAACTGTCCCTGACAGGAAATGTTGCCGACAACTGGAAGCGCTTTAAGCAAGCATTTGAGATCTATCAAGCAGCAAGTGGGTTGGACTCCAAAAGCGAGAAGGTGCGGAGTATGACGTTGCTGCACGTCGTTGGTCCTGATGCTGTCGACATCTACAACACGTTCCAGTGGGAGGCAGATGAATGCAATGAACACTGTAGTACGACGACATCGTTTCATGCTGTTGACTGCATACTGACCAAGTTCGGGAAATACTGCATCCCAAGAAAGAACGTGACGATTGAGCGACATGTCTTCTTCAGTAGAGATCAGCAAACTGGAGAAACATTCGACATGTTTCTCACAGACCTGAAGCTTAAGGCAAAATCGTGCGAATTTGAGACATTGAAAGACTCCTTAATTAAGGACAGAATTGTCGGAGGAATAAAGAGCGACCAAGTCCGTGCAAGACTTCTTCGCGAACCTGATCTGACGCTGAGTAAGGCTGCAGACATTTGCAGAGCTGCGGAGGTTACAGAGGCGCAGCTCAAATTGATGCATGAAGAAAACAACAGCGTCAATGCCCTGGAAAAGACAAAAACGAAACAACAAGAATTCAAGAGAGAATCACCCAAGTGTCACTATTGTGGCAGACAGCACCAGCCGCGGAAGTGTCCCGCTTTCGGACAATTGTGCAAGAAATGTGGAAAGAAAAACCATTTTGCACTCGTGTGCAAGTCAGCGTCTGTCCGATCCATTGACGACGTTGTGTTTGACCATGAAGCATCGGAAGAAGTATTCGTCGGCAACGTCAACCAAACATCGGATGGTAAGTCCAAAGAATGGACTTCAGTCGTGGACATTGAAGGTCGTCGCATTACTTTCACCTTAGACACTGGAGCACAGGTCAATATCCTGCCTAACAGCTTATTCCAGCGGCTCAAGAGACGATTTCTGCAACGATCAAACGCGCGATTGACAACGTACAGTGGAGAGCCTCTCCATGTGCTTGGAAAAGCTTACCTCACCTGCGTCGTGAAAGGCAAAATGAAAGTCATAGAATTCCAGATCGTGGATACTAAAGCAAAACCTATTCTCGGTTTACCCAGCTGCGAAACATTAGATCTCATCCAGCGTGTAGACATCATTGGGGATGAGATGCTTTCATCCTATGGGGACGTGTTCACAGGTCTGGGTGCCATGGAAGAAGAATACTCGATCATGGTTGACAAGTCAGTTCCACCAGTAGTTCACGCTCCCAGGAAGGTGCCAGCTGCACTGCGCAGTGCTCTACAAAACGAGCTTGAGAGAATGGAGACTGAAAGCGTGATAGAAAAAGTGGATCATCCAACAGCATGGGTCAATTCGCTGGTCATTGTGGAGAAAAAAGGAGGAGGTCTCAGGTTGTGTTTGGACCCTCGAGATTTGAACAGAGCTGTCAAGCGTGAACATTATCAGTTACCGACCATAGAGGAAATCGCCAGCAGGTTGAGTGGCAGCAAGGTTTTCAGCGTGTTGGACGCTAATTCTGCCTTCTGGCAAATCAAGCTTAATAAGGACTGTGCAGACCTGACAACGTTCAACACGCCGTTCGGGAGATACAGATTCCTCCGCCTGCCATTTGGTCTTAACTCGTCAGCAGAAGTATTTGCAAAGCGATTTCATCAAGCGTTTGAGAAGATTCCTGGAGTGGAGACTTACATGGATGAAATGCTGATAGCTGGCATGACTGTGCAGGAGCATGATGACAGACTGAAACAGGTGTTAGACACAGCCAGAGCAAAAGGAATCAAACTGAAACCAACCAAATGCAGCCTTAGGGTCAAGGAGGTAAAATTTGTAGGTCACATCATAACAGCAGATGGCATAAAACCTGACGACTCCAAGGTGGAAGCGATTCAAGCAATGCCATGTCCAGTCAACCGCAAAGAGCTCGAACGTTTCCTAGGTATGGTGAACTACCTTGGGAAGTTCATTCCCAACCTGTCGGAAGTGACGGCGGCGCTGCGACAGTTGTTGAAGCAGGACACAGAATGGCAGTGGATGGATCAGCACCAGGCAGCAGTTGAAGAATTGAAGAAGCTGATAACTGTAGCACCTGTCCTCGCGTTCTATGATTCCTCCAAGCCAATAAGGCTGTCAGTCGATGCTTCTCAGACAGGATTGGGTGCCGTGCTGATACAAGAGGGCAAGCCAGTAGCCTATGCTTCGCGCTCCCTGACTGACTGTGAAAGAAGATACGCTAACATCGAAAGAGAGATGTTGGCTGTGGTTTTTGGCGTAGAGCACTTTCACTACTACGTCTACGGACGCCCTGTAACGGTGGAGTCAGACCACAAGCCATTGGAAGCTATAATCAAGAAGCCGTTGTCTTCAGCGCCACCTCGACTTCAACGGATGCTCCTTCGACTAATGAAATATGATATTGCACTCGCATATAAAGCTGGCAAGGAAATGTTCATTCCTGACACCCTCTCCAGAGCAGCTTTGCCTAAACAGTCTCCGGCTAGTGACGACTGGGAAGCCCAGATTCACCTGGTAGTCAACAGTCTTCCTGTCTCTGACGAGAAGATGGAGGTGTTCCAGCAGGCAACGTTGCAA
Source organism: Oncomelania hupensis (assembly GCA_036898135.1). Lineage (NCBI taxonomy): Eukaryota > Metazoa > Mollusca > Gastropoda > Littorinimorpha > Pomatiopsidae > Oncomelania > Oncomelania hupensis. The sequence continues at coordinate 139,521,571 of CM072511.1, read as the reverse complement.
GACGAAACTTTACAACTTCTGAAGCATCATATTTGCGAAGGCTGGCCACAAAGGAAGACTGATGTCCCGGCAGAAATACGTCCGTATTCAGGGTTCCATGAAGAACTGAGCGAGACAAACGGGCTGATATTCAAGGGAGAACAAATAGTTGTGCCCAAGTCTCTTCAGAGAGAAATGCTACAGCGGATTCACCAGGGTCATCTGGGTAGAGACAAATGCTTAGCAACGGCCAGAGAGGTTTTCTATTGGCCTGGCATGTCTTCGCAGATTGTAGACACTGTGGCAAAGTGCGCAACGTGCAACGAATATCAAAAGTCTCAGCAGAAAGAACCAATGATTGCACACGTCGTTCCTACGTTGCCGTGGGAGAAAGTCGGCGTAGACCTATTCCACCATGCAGGCAAGAACTATGTGCTTTCAGTAGACTACTACAGCAAGTATTTTGAAGTAGGCCTCCTGTCTTCAGTCAAATCTACAGATGTCATCGTACAGCTGAAATCGCAATTCGCACGTCATGGCATACCTAAAGAAGTGGTCAGCGACAATGGTCCCCAATTCAGCTGTTCGGAGTTTGCTAAGTTTGCTAAGTCATGGGGATTTAGACATACTACATCAAGCCCCAAGCATCCACAATCCAACGGCATGGCAGAGAGAGCCATACAGACAGTGAAGAATCTTCTGAAGAAAGCAGAATCGTCAAACCAAGACCCCTACCTTGCTCTCTTGCAATACAGAAACACGCCATTCCCTGACAGTCCATCGCCAGCGCAACAACTGATGAACAGGCGCCTACGAACGACGCTACCAGCAACAGACGCCTACCTCAAACCCCGAGTTCCAGACCAAAGGTTAACTCAGGCGAAATTAAACAAAAGGCACCAAGATTTGATCAACAACTACAACAAGACTTCACTTCCCACGTCACTGCCGCCGCTTCAGCCAGGCGACGCCGTCCGCGTGCAAATGGAGCGTGGTGGAGCATGGCGGCCCTCAGTTGTAGTTTCAGAGACATCTACTCCAAGATCTTACCTCGTCAAGACTCCAGATGGTGCAACTTATCGCCGTAATCGCGGCATGCTGAGAAAGACTAAAGAGACCTTCACTATGCCTGAAATGCATGAGTCAGACCCCGAGGATGATGTCAAAAGCCATGAGACGTCAGACACTGCTCAAGTTGAACCTTCACCTGCCGTTGTGGAACCAGCTCCAGCAGTGGTTACAACCCGCTATGGCAGACAAGTACGCCCTCCTGTCCGATATCCTGAAAACCAAAGGACTTGATGCATTATGAACTATATAAGTATTGCATAGTGTGTATTGGCCTGGCGACCTTAAGGACAGTTAATTCTAATACGCCATATCCTTGGTTTATTGTCTCTTTCACGTAACTTGAGTATCTCGTTAAAGATGCTTTCTTTAATTTATTGTTTTGTGTCTCTGATTAGGATTTTATTTTGATACTTCTTTCAATATTGTTTCATCTTTCTTAAAGCCGGTCGTTTATATTTTGAGAGGGGAGATGTAGCAGATTATTAATTATTATAATTAATGTGATATGTTTTGTGAGTAACGTTTGCTTGGTTATTTGTATGTGTGAATTTGTGTCATATGGTGAACTGTGTTCATTTATTCATCTTGTGTAAAAGCACAAACTTTGGGTTGATTAAAATCAGACTTACACTAGACACCAAGCTTGCCAAGTCTCTGCTTATACCTTTGTACTACCCTGTCTGTCTCTATCTTCTACAAGCTGGACCCTTTGAACAATGATTAACCAACCGTAACATTCTACATGTGCCTATAGTACACATGACGTCACAATATCTGACGTCATCTAAACACTTACGTCAGGACAATCTGTAAACTCTTTGCCAGTCATGGCCACCACCAACTCAAGCTGCTTAAAGTGGATCTTGAAAAAAACATCAGATGGTGTCAGAAGTGGGATAATTCTTGAAAATCTCTTATCTTGATCGTGTTGCAGCGAGCGCCTGTGTCAATCATGAACGCTATGTTTTAACCATGTGTTAACACCATCTGGACCTTTTTTTGAGTCAACCGGACCGAAGTTGAGAAGATGGTGGTTGGTTCGAGGTGTGTGCATGTTGTCTCGCTTTCTTCGTTGGCACACATTCTTCCAGTGATTGGGTTAGACAAGCACCTGCACTGCTCGACTACCGGACAACACCACTGGAAGGCATCAACCTGTCACCTACCCAACTGTTGATGGGACGTCGACCAAAAAACAAACTTCCAGCACCTATGAGTCTCAACCTACGTCTTATTACAATAGCGAAATCGTCAAACAGCGTCTGAATGAAGAGTAGATGAAACAGAAACATTATCATGACAAACCAAACTCCAAAGAACACACACCATTTCAAACAGGAGATCACGTACGCATGGCTCCGTAGGGCACTGTTAAAACTCAACAGCGGAAACTAGCAGCCGTTGTACGACCTCACACGTCTCCGAGATCGTACATTGTCAAATCGAGAGAACAAATGTTTCGGCGTAATGCGAAACACCTTCGGCGCTGCACTATCACAGCCAATCACTCGGAGTGATGTCGTGCCATCTTCGGCGCTGCACCATCACAGCCAATCACTCGGAGTGATGTCGTGCCATCTTCGGCGCTGCACTATCACAGCCAATCACTCGGAGTGATGTCGTGCCATCTTCGGCGCTGCACTATCACAGCCAATCACTCGGAGTGATGTCGTGCCATCTTCTGCGCTGCACTATCACAGCCAATCACTCGGAGTGATGTCGTGCCATCTTCGGCGCTGCACTATCTCGGGCAGTCACTTGGTGTGATGCCGTACATTTACATTATTAATATTTTCAAGTTAACGATGTTTAGTGTTAAGGCTTTCTGTTTGGAATTCTTCCCAAACTAAAGACTGTTTGTCAAACTCTTTTCTTCCATGGAAAAGAGAATGTAACATTCTACATGTGCCTATACATGACGTCACAATATCTGACGCCATTAAAAAAAAAAAAAAAAACACCAAAAAAACACCTTACGTCATGATAATCTGTAAAATCTTTGCCAGTCATGGCCAACATCAACTCTAGTTCCTAAAAGTGAATTTTGAAAAAAATCAGAACTAACTAACTTACAACTACCCCACCCCCAACACACAAGCCATTGTTGTCATCGCTGCTATGGTTGTTTTCTCAAAACAAAACAAATCGTTAAGTGTTGTTTTTTTTCTAGTCTAGAGCGGAATAATTACTATATTGTATGCTCCTCTGTCTCAAAACACAGAAAAGCAAATTAAAACACAACTATTCCCACAAGAATAAAATAATGTAAAAAATAACCTAAAATAAAATAAATGAAAAAGACGAGAACAAATACAGGCTGAAAATCAATATAGCCACTATTACATTATGAACTAGGGTTTTGTCTATGAAGGGTGAGAAGAGATTTTAAAAAAATCAATTCGTTAAAGTAAATCAGTAGTCACTTGCAGATATTATTCGATTATGTGATAAGTGTGTGTGTGTGTGTGTATGTGTGTGTGTGTGTGTTGGTGGGTGTGTGTGTGAGTGTGAGGATGTTTACACGGCGTTATTGGGACAAATTAGTGCAAGGTTGCATACGTTCTTTGGACAGACCTCCTTGTTGGGACGTCCATTTAATGATCCGTGAGGGTTAGGGTTAGGGTAAGGGTTAGGGTTAGGGCTAGGGTTAGGGCTAGTGTTAGGGTTAGGGTTAGGGTTAGAACACTTTAAAGTACTTAAAAACGGGGTCGTAGCACGACCCATTGTCCACAGAACGTATGTGGCGATAGAGGAAAGTCCAAATAACGGTGTCTGCGCAAGTATGTGTGTGTGTGTGTGTGTGTGTGTGTGTGTGTGTGTGTGGGTGTGTGTGTGTGTGTGTGTTTGTGTGTTTAATAATTTAATATCAGCATCATTATTGTGTTTTAATAATAATTTTAGAAAAATTATAAAATAAAAAATTACTTTACTACTACTACTACTACTACTACTACTACTACTACTACTACTACTACTACTACTACTACTACTAATAATAATAATGGAAGCTATATAGGCGCTTTTTCTCCAAATCACCTATTAGGCTCAAAGAGCGGCGATCTGTACCAACATACACGCTCACATGTATCACCGGCACCCACTCTCACATACACAACAAACACACATCTATCGTTCAAACATATGGTGTAAAGGCAGGGAGATCGCTATTACAAGACGGAAAGGAAATCGATTTATTTTTAAATGTCTGCATCCAATATTATTATTGAAGGGAGGTAGGAAACCGGAGTACCCAGAGAAAATCCTCGGTGACCTCAACAGTTTCGTATCTAAATCACAAACATTCGCCCTTTGCGGGAATCGAACCCGCGAACTTCGATAAAGGAAACCTACGACTAATCCTCTGCACCACGAGGTCACCCCATTCCCATTAAAGTCTAATTTATTTCACAGACGTAGCCTAGGAAGATCTTTACAATTTCCTCGATCACCGGTTCAGGATGGGACTCAATGTTCTCAGAGGCTATGGTCAGATCCCATGTGTCCGCAAACCACACATTGTTCATCAGACCTTGGAACTCATCTTTCCAAATCTTGATATACCTGTGAAACACAAATCAACCAGAAGTCTTAAACTCTTATCATATAGATCCATATAGGTCTAGAATTAATTATAAAACATTTTCTATATATCAGCAATTCTAGAAACCAAAATATATCATTTTCTCATTGCTACAAACCATGGCACTAGTGATGAAAGTTGGGAGAAACAGCAAAATCAGTCTGCATAATCCTACATTGATTTGTCAAATGCTGATCACGAACTCCTTACTGTTCAACTAGCGCTCAGATCGATCATTTCGGTCCCGTCATATTAAAGTGATACAATGGAAGACGCTTGTGTGACAGATTTATTGAAATAGGCACCAAATAAAAAAGAGAGTACGAAATCTGTCTTTACTCCTACGGATGAAAGTATAAACCAAAGTCTAGTCTGTGCACGCACGCATTTCATTGCATGGACTTTACAGGTCCTGACACTCATGTCCTAGAAGGGCGAGAGCCGGATACACAAAATACACACGCACTAGATTCCTTCTCCCCATTCCCGGTCACCCAAGATTGTGCGTCAGACTATGCACCCAAAGGCTGTGTTACGTTGAAACGCCAATGGTAGTATGTCTGAAACGCGCACGATAGATCTAATCGTTTCGTTTTGCAAAGTATTCAATAATGGAGTTTATTTACCTTTGATTTGAGTTTGCATTGTTGTTAGGAGAGGCTTTGTATAACGTTGATAATTTTAGTTGGTCGATATTGTTGGAGAATTCTTTAGATTTTGAGTATTTACTATCGATGGAAACTTCCCGATGGATATCGAAGTATGAGAATGTTCCCGGAAGGAGAAGAAATAGGTATGACGTAAGACAGTAATGACGAAGTTAGAAGCGATTGGTTAAATTGCCTCATACGAGATTGATCCAGGGTGTTCGGGAGTATCAAGAGACTATTTAAGTGCCGCAATGTTTCAAAAGAGTAGTGAAAGTTGTTGATAGTGAGTTGGAAAGTAAAAGTTGAAAGTGGAAAGCGATTGTATGCAGTTGTTGATGTGTGCTGAATAAAAGTGGAAAACTTCATACGTCGACTCTGTGACTTGTATGCTGATTGAGCGGGTTGCGTGAATAAACGAATCTGAGCTACACTCATCAGTACTTCAGCATTGGGGCTGAATCCACTACTGACAGAAAACACCAACATCAAACCGAGTGTAACAGGCTGCAAGTTGGCGCCTCGGGCGGCTTGAGTTACATCCTGTATCAGTCAATGCCTTGAGCGGTTCTTGAGCTGGTAAAGCGCTATATAAAAGCGATTAAATAAATTAAATAAATAAATAGTCTTGTTTACACTTTGTTATTCCTGTTAGTTTAATGGATATCGACAGATAAAATATAGTGCTTGCAGATACACAGCTCTTGCGACAAAAGCAAACTATATATGCCATAATTATTTGACACTTCCAATATGATTGGTAAATGAAGTTAAAGACATTATATTACAATTAAACATATTATATGCTTTCGATATCTTTCCATAGTTAATCTTTTTTAAAGTGTCGTGCATGAAACTGTCTTATCTAATACTTGTTGAGTTCTTAACTACGTTTACATATATTTTACTGTGATACTTCCTTTTCATTTATGCCTTAATTTGGCCGCATTCTATTTATATGACTGTACGGTACCTATAATAATAACATTTGCTTAATTAATAGTGTTTGGTTGCTGGAGTGTATTATAATGTGTATGTGAGTGAATGGCGATGCTTTATCTGATGTTTTATTCATTGACTACGATACTGTTCTGGTCATGTGTCCTGTTCATGTCATGTTGCCCACATGTCAAATATCCTCGTGTTAAAATGTGGACAACTTGTATCTATTTTTACTAAGGCATCAGATCTTGATGGATCAGGGATATGGAGGCGCGGTGGCTAAGCTGTGACAGCGACGGCAAAACAATTGAAGAGCTAAATGTTTAAGCGATAACACTGCAGGCCGTGGTGCAAAATTTCAAGGTTGACGAACTGGAGTGGCGGAAACATGACATGACTCTGATGTACAAGCAAAAGACCCCGACTCTTTCGATGAATGAATAAACCTAGGTTTAGTATGCAAGCACGCATTTCATCGCGCGTACTGTAAAGATCCTGACGCTCATGTTTTAGTACATATTAACAACACCCAACAAGCACTATTTCCCTTCTCCTCCATGCTCATTTTCCATAGTTGCCCAGGATTGTGCATCGCGGATGTCTGAGCAGTAAGTCGATGCGACGAAAGCAGCAAGTGCAGTTGTTTATTAATCTAAATGCATAATATAATTATGTACAGTTTATGTTTAGGATGCATGTTACCCATTTACTAACAGATACGAAAACTTTTTTTTTTTTTTATCAACTGACCATTGACAAAAGTTGTCTGACATATAAACTTGTCGTCTGATACCGATGTGTTTGCTGAAAGCGTGGGGGCCACGTATAACAAACTTGGTGTCTGGGTGCGACCGTAGATGCTGTTCAATGGTTTTTCGTGCCTCTTGCACCATGCGACGAAACACCTGCCCACGAAAATAATAGATTAGAGTGGATGGGTATAGGATAATTAGCTGAGTAAAAGAAATAATAGGGTCGAAAATCTTGGGCAATTGCAATACTGACTGGCCGGACTCTTATTTTTTTGTTTTTGTTTACCATTTCAGCTTTGTTTAAAATTTGTGTTAAATTGTCCCATCTTTGCCCCGCCTAACTAACCAAATATTCATCTTCACACTGTCCCCATTTACCCAAATTTTGCTAGTCTAAGATCACTTCGGTGAAAAAAACATTACATGAAATAAATAAACGATAAACAAAGGGACTGGTTTTCCTCTAAAACATTTCCTGTGTGAGGTCATTAGCTTGATGTTTTGCATTAAAGATTAATTAAAGATGGACTATGCCTTGCTTTGCAAAACGTTTAATAACGCCTTCGTATGGGAGGATAAACCGAGGTTAAGTCTATGTTACCATGCTTTCAATCGCACGGACATTAAAGATCCGAAAGTTCATGCCCTACATGGGTGAGTGACAGATGCCTCACATCGCTATGTTTCATGTGGTCCATGTTCCCCCAGGTCTGTATTACCCCAGATCTATATTACCCCATTCTATGGTCTACCAGGTCTATATTCCACCACATATTGTTCGATCATACAGTAATCGGTGTCTAACAAAGTAATATGTTGACAATATTCGTACCTACAAACGCACGCAAGCATACAAATAAGCAATGTCGTATGTAAAGATCAGGGAGGAACATAGACCTTTGGCAACATTGCGGCTTGGGGAACATCGATCTGAAAAACCTTGTGGAACATAAGACCTGGGGAAATTAATATCTGGTGTGAAGAACCTATTTTGTGGGAATGTAGACCTGGAAGATTAAGACCTGAGGAATGAAGACCTGGAGAATATCGACCTGGAGAATCATCAGACTGGCACCCTGCTTTGAATTTATTAAAAGTAGGAATTTGCAACGAACCTGCACTGGCAGAAAAACCAAATGCATAAAATAGTGTAGGAAGACGATCATCTTGTTTCCAGGTGCAGTGTAAGCTTGCAGATGCCGGAGAGCCACCGGCAAAGGCAAACCTATTATTGGAAGTAGCAGCGGGAAAGCGTGTACCCCAAACAGCATAGTCATGTTCAACTGTGGGTCCTAAAAATAACAAGGATGCATGATAGAAGTTGAGAATAATATTGCTGAAGTCTTGAGTTTCCCCAAAACACTAATATTTGTATCCATAAAAGCAATTTTAAGTTTACCAGATCAAAGCAGTCAACAACACAACATGATTGTGGCAAGGAAAAGTGGCAGCTAAGAAATAAACATGGATGTCAATATTAGGCCGGTAAATAACATTTATTTAATACAGAAATGGGACGCTCTGGTTTACTACTGAAGGAGTCCAGAAAAACACTATTAACTTCTTGCACAGGGCTGGCAACTTAAAATGTATAATCGCATGCTAATGCCAGTTTAATTCGCTGTCCAGTCATACAATATATATATATGTACTTCTGAAACGCTACATCGATCTGTGCCTTGAGCAAATCATATAGATATATATATATATATCGTATGTATATATATATATATATATATATATATATATATATATATATATATATATATATATATATATATATATATATATATATATATATATATATATATATATATATATATATATTATATATATATATATATATATATACACTTTGAGACCTTCGCTATGGCCAAGTTGCCGGAGTCACTCAAGGTGGGGTACCTTAGGGTGAAGGTGACGCCGTTTGTACCATCACCGTTGCGATGCTACCGCTGCCAAAAGTTTGGCCACGGTAGCAAGACCTGTAAAAGCAAAGAAATATGTCGTGACTGTGGTAAAGAAAAACATGAAAACGAATGCAAAAATCCGATTTGCTGTGTGAATTGCGCCGGGAATCATTCTTCCAGCTCCAAAGACTGTCCTCAGTGGCAGTTGGAGCTGGAAATCCAAAAGGTGCGGGCCACTGAGAGTTGCTCCTTTGGCGACGCAAGGAAAAAAGTTCTTGCAAGTAGGCCGGTGCTTAAAGAGAGGTCCTTTGCGGCTGTGGCGGGTTCCACATCTCATGTGGAACCTGGCGCACACCCGACAGTGGACACTGCCATGAGTAAAATAACACAGATCTTGGACACGTTGTGCAAACGGATGGATGCTTTAGAAAAGATGCTCGCGTTGTTTGCCCAGAAGGGGGTTTCTCCAGCCCCACCGATTCCACTGGAGAACGTGCCGACGGGCACGTCAAAAACCGTCACTCCAAGCGCGCAGACGGCCGCGCCAAAAGCCGTCACTCCTGCCACGAAGGAGGCTAGGCCTCATGCCACCGCACCAGCAACGACCGGTTTTAGCGACCGGGTAGTTGCTGGGGCGACTAAAATCCTAGTTACCCAGCAGAAGAGCGTCAGAGGAGGAGAGGGAAAGATTGGCAGGGGTGAAGGGGAGAGGGAAGATATAAAATCTGGTGCTGGGGAGAGGGGGAGGAAGTCCGCTGGCAGCTCGGGTTCCGGGTCTTTGACAAAGAATCAAAGGCCCGGACCCCTTTCTTCCAAGCCCCAGCAGCCTCTCGAAACGGAGAACCGTTTCGGGGGGTTGATGGAACATGAAGAGATGGACGAGGGTCCAAAAGATACAGAGACATAATTGTGCTCTCGGAGATGAAAATTTTAGCATTCTTTTACTTAATTTTTATGTCCATTTTACAATGGAACATCCGAGGGATAAGGGCAAATTATGAGGAGCTATGCTGTCTGCTGACAGAGCATCGACCTGAAGTATTGGCCCTTCAGGAAACTCTCCTGTCAGAAAAACATCCTATAGATATTACTGGTTATTCCTCTCTAGATTGTTTATCTTCTAGAGGCGTTTCACTCTTTATCCATAGAAATGTCCCATTTAATCCAATCTTACTTAATACAAGTTTACCAGCAGTTGCAGCTAGAGTATCTCTTTTTAAATCCCTCACAGTTTGTTCTCTATATTTGACACCATCAATAAATGTAACTAAAAGTGAACTTGAGAATTTGGTCCAACAGTTACCTCCCCCTTTTTTGTTGTTGGGAGATTTTAATGGACGCTCTCCCCTGTGGGGTAGTGATCGTACCGATTCTCAGGGTAAAATAATTGAAGACATTTTAGACTCGTTAAACCTAGTAACTTTGAACGAGGGTGCTCCAACTTTTTCCTGTTCTAGAACTGCTTCTTTGTCCCACATTGATATATCGATCTGTGATCCCTCCTTACTTTTGGATTTTAAATGGACAGTTTTAGAAGATCTCCATGGCAGCGACCATTTCCCGGTTTTATTAAAACATGATTCAGATAACCTTGAGCAAATTCATGGCAGGTGGAAACTGAAACAAGCTAACTGGAGTCTGTTTTCTAACCTGTCTGAGGCCCAGCTACGTGCTAAGAAACAGGAATTTTCAAATGCCTTAGATCCAATACAGCTTTATACTGACATAGTTATTAACAGTGCCAAGGAGTCCATTCCGCAAACTTCATCAAACCCTCACACACTTAAAAAACCCTGGTTTGACGATGAATGTAGAAAACTTCAGCAAGCTCGTAAAAAAGCTTTAAGAACTATGTTTTTACACCCAAGCACTGAAAATAAACAAAACCACCAACGTTTGCGAGCGCAATGCCGACAGCTCTTCAAACGAAAGAGAAAGGAATCGTGGAGAGGTTTCTGCTCCACGCTTAATTCAAAAGCGAAACTGTCGAAGGTGTGGAAAGTAGTCCGCAAACTCAAAAATAGAAGTAACAAACAGGTGAGCCCATGCCTTACTGTGCAAGGTGACGTAATCGGAGATAAAAAATTAGTAGCTGATCTTTTGGCTTCTTCTTTTGCTGCAAATTCTTCCTCTGAAAATTATTCTGTCCCTTTTCAAACAGTTAAAACCCGTAAAGAAAAACAACAGTTACATTTTACCTCCGATAATTCTGAAGATTACAACATTCCGTTTTCATTAGTCGAACTTGATGATGCAATTAACAAAAGTGCAGATTCAGCAGTTGGACCGGATGATGTACATTATCAATTTCTCAGACATTTAACAAGGTACTCACGGTCTCAACTGCTGGACATCTTCAATCAGCTCTGGATCACTGGCACCTTTCCTCCCTCCTGGAGAAAGGCCATTATTGTACCCATCCCTAAACCTGGCAAAGACCATACTAACCCGACAAACTATAGACCAATAGCCTTAACGTCTTGCTTATGCAAGACACTGGAAAGAATGGTTTATTCTCGTTTACTGTGGTATCTCGAAACCAATAATATCTTATCCAACACTCAGTGTGGCTTTCGAAGTGGTCGAAGTACTGTTGACCACCTGGTGCGACTGGAAACTTTTATCCGTAACGCGTTCGTCCAGGGTGAACATGTCGTTGCCATCATGTTTGATTTGGAAAAAGCTTATGATACCACATGGAAATATGGCATTCTTTCAGATTTACAAGAAATGGGTTTGAAGGGACATTTACCTCTGTTTATATCCAATTTTCTAACAGACAGAATTTTTCAGGTTAAGGTTGGGGGATCTTTGTCAGATACGAGAGAACAGGAGATGGGAGTGCCTCAGGGTAGCATCTTGTCTCCCTTGCTGTTTAATATTAAAATAAATAACATTGTTCGTTCCGTTAAACGGGGAATTGACAATTCTTTATTTGTCGACGATTTTGCATTGGTAGCCAAAGGTAAAACTTTGGCATCTGCAGAACGTCAGCTACAGTTATGTGTCAAGGCCGTTGAAGACTGGGTTTTACAAAATGGTTTTAAATTTTCGGAAGCAAAAACTGAATGTATTCACTTTTCCCAGCACCGGGGAATTATTCAAGACCCTACTATTCTCCTCAATAAAACTCCAATAAAGGCGGTCAAACAAGTCAAATTTTTGGGTGTTATTTTTGATCAAAAGCTATCTTTCATTCCTCATCTGAAAATTTTGAAAACTAAATGTCAACAGGCCTGCAATTTGCTCAAGGTTATCAGTGGTACAGACTGGGGTGCTGACAAGAAAACTTTATTGCTGTTATATCGTTCTTTAATTAGATCCAAGTTAGACTATGGTTGCATTGTCTATGGTTCTGCTAGAAAATCTTATCTTCAGATGCTAGATCCAGTTGCCCATCAGGCACTACGCATTGCTTTGGGTGCGTTTCGCACTTCCCCTTGTGAAAGCCTTTATGTGGAAGCTAACGAACCCCCGCTGGAGCTGAGACGTACAAAATTGTCAATGAATTACTATTTAAAATTAAAAACTGATCCTATGAACCCTGCTTATGACTGTGTTTTCAACCCAGATTTTGTTCAGAAATTTGAATCCAAACCTAACACAATCCCTCCGTTTGGCATCAGAATGCAAGTTCATCTGGAAAAAGCAGGCATTGATGTTGCTTCCATCAACGACGATGAACTTCGGACTGAAGCTCCCCCATGGAAATTATGTACCCCAAACATTAATTGGCAGTTGTCCGCTTTCCTTAAAAACAATACCTCTGAAACCGTATATAACCAACTTTATTTAGAACAGTGTGCATTATACCCAGGATATGAACAACTTTTTACAGACGGGTCAAAGAAAGGAGATTCAGTTGCTGCTGCGTCTGTCTCCGAGAGACACTTAGACCAGCCTTTGCAACAGCGTTTACCTGATTTTTGTTCTGTTTATACAGCTGAGCTCAAGGCAATTCATTTAGCTCTGAAACAAGTTTATCAATCCAAAAGAACCTCATTTTTAATCATGTCTGATTCATTGTCAGCACTTCAGGCTCTTTCCACGAGAAAGATATCACACCCTTTTCTGGCAGAGATCCACGACCTCCATACACAACTTGTTTCTGAGGGTAAAAAGATAGTTTTTATGTGGGTCCCTGGTCACATGGGCATCCGAGGCAATATTACAGTAGACAGGGCGGCTAAAGATGCTCTGCATCTCGATTTCCCTCCAGAGATTTTCCAGTTTGTGCCCTACTCTGACCTACGTTGTATGACTGGATCTTATTGTAAACGACTGTGGCAGACTGACTGGTCTAACCATGTCAACAACAAATTATTTCAAATTCTTCCTGATTTGTCCACTTCTTTGCCTAACTTTGCATCCACTCGCAAAGAAGAAACAGTGTTATCTCGCCTTCACATTGGGCATACTTATGTCACCCACAGTTTTCTTTTAAAAGGAGAAGAACCACCATGGTGCTTTGCATGTGATCAATCTTTTTCTGTTCGCCATTTTATGTCTGAATGTGCTGATTTGATTGAGGAAAGGGAAACATATTTCGGTTCCATACCTTTCAAAGAGATTTTTAAAGTATGTAATGGTCAACATCTGTTTCAATTTTTACATGATGTTGGTTTGTTCTATCGCATATAAATTGTATCGACATGTTTTGTTTAGTTTGGATTTTATTAGGACTGAATTTAGTGATTTGATTGAACAAAGAGAATTTATTTTTAATACATCAGTTTTAAAGAAGTCTCTTCAAGAGGCAGGTGAAAGTTTGTTTGTGTATTTAAGAGTAACAGGCTTGTTTTTTAAGACTTGAATCATTTTATAATATTTTAAGATAACGTCTCTCTGGTCCTGATTTGGCTCGGAAGAGTCCGCTGGACCTAAAGCAATAACCTTGTATTGTATTGTATTGCTCAAGGCGCAGATCGATGTAGCGTTTCAGAAGTAACTCCCTCCCTCCGCTCCCCCTCCATCTTAAAATACTCCCAGGGAAGTACTTTTGAGATATCCTAAAACTACTTTTCCCTTCTCCCCACTTTCTCAGAGGTATATAGCCACATCCCCTCCCCCACTGTACCAGTAAATGTTTATTTATGTTTGTTTCCGTGTTTTCACAACGGGGAGTACTTCTGGGATATCCCAGGTCCCAGAAATACTCCCCCTCCCTTAAGCGAGGGTGAAGGGGGAGTACTTCTGGGATATTTCAATAATACTCCCTTTCTCTTAAACGAGGGAGTGGAGAATACTTATGGGATATCCCCCAAAATACTCCCCCTCCCCTTGTGCAGTGTGTATTTATGTATGGTCCGCGTTTTCGCAAGGTGGAGTACTTTTGAGATATCCGCGATATACTCTACCTCCCCCAAATCCTTCTCGCTTAAGGATACCCCATCTCCCCTTCCATCCTCCTTCTCACATCTTTCTAACTTTCAGCCCGTTCTTGATTCTTCATAATTCTTTATTCTTCATCTCTCTCTGTACGTTTCCTCGTGTGTAGGTGCACTTTTGGGTATGCGCATGCGCGCATGCATATGCATACAGATAGAGAGAGAGAGAGAGAGAGAGAGAGAGAGAGAGAGAGAGAGAGAGAGAGAGAGAGAGAGAGAGAGAGAGAGAGAGAAACAGAGAAAGGGAGAGAAACTGAATCGTTTTCTGTGGGCGCGTTTTATGAGGACTTAAAACACCCTTTTTTAGTACTAATTTTTATTTTTTTCAATTATCTCAAAATTAACGCCCTTTAATCTGATTATCATAAACACCATAATCTTACTACCGCCTCCACTCAACACCACACTCTTCACCACATTGCCTTCCTCCCCCACCACCATCACCCATCCTTCGCCAGTAATGAGTCCATGACTCAAACCATTAAAAGATACACTTGTTATGTACATGTAGTTGAAAGTGTTTTCCGATCAATAGAACATGATATAAATTCGTTCCTTTTTTTTGGGGTCCAAAAAGCTTTTCAAGTTTTAAGATTTAGTTCGTCGGCTTACCTAGTCGTACTTGATACTCAAGACTACTTCGCTCAAGCCTTCTATTGTGGGAGTGCCGGTGTTTTTTTATATATTTTTTTTATTTTTTTAAAATAAATAGTATCCCCATTTTCTGGATATTTAGTGCTTGAAATTTCCACTGAAGCTGTCTTTCTCCTTTGTTCTTTCTCATTCCTAAACTGTTTTATCAATCTACTATACTATCTTCTTCGCTAGGCCAGTCATCTACCTTTTTTCTTGAAAACTCTTCCAAAACTCGTCATTTGTGGATGGGGTCTGTTGGGTCAGCTTGGGGATATTGGACGCTTTCTGCCAAATGGTCACTAGGGCTTTTTATGATATTATTATTTAGCAATGTAGACATTTTATATGTATGTATTTTGTTAATATTTTATAATTTCATTTTATAATGATGGTTATATTCTTTTGTGTGTGTGTAAACGGGGGTTCGATAAATTATAGTATAACCAGCGTTTCCTGCGTGGAATGCCTTTATTGTAAAGTGACCGGCTGATGGAATGCCTTCAGTGTTACCACTAGGGTTGTTTCAGCAGATCTTTTATACGGATCACAGGTGAGTCCTCGTCCAACCATGTTGTGATCCTGATTTTGTGGTCCTGATTCTGCTCTTTGCAGTCCGCTGGAACCTATAAACAATGAATAAATAACTAACTAATTAGCTCACGCCTAATGTATAGAAGCCACCCCTTATTTGACAGTTGAGCGCACACACTGAAAATGCTAAACATGGGACAATTTACCTACACCCTACTTTGCTATCATAAACACACAAGACTTTAGTATTTATTTTTTTAATTATTTTTTTTACCTCCTCACAAAATAACCAATTCACCAAAAAGAACTCGCTTTTTCATACTCAAGGAACTGGAGAGGGCGTGGCGTCATTTTCTTTACTAGGCGAATGAAGGCACATCTATTAGCGTCGTAGTCACGCCACTAAATGCAAAACAGAATTTCAGTGTTTTTTTTTTTTTAAACACTATCTGCTAAATAATCTTTATATATAAGCATATTTTCTAAATTATCATCTATTTACAACCGATGTAAGATTGATCTAAATATTTTTTTTCCCGTAAACAACTTATTATTTACTTATAACGCATTATTTACCACATTTTGTGAAATAATGTATTATTTATAAATGTTTCTAAATAGTGATTTGTTTATCTAAATAATGCATTATTTAGCAGAATTTAATCAATAATGTTTCATTTAGAAGATGTTCTAAACAATGCATTATTTACGTAAGCAATTTATTGTTTATGGACTGCAATTTTCATTATTTAGATGATTCCAGGATTCGCATGAAAACTTGGTTTGTATAACTTGACTGCTTTCTATACTTAAATGCAATGTCTTTCTAAAGATCGTGTATCCACAATTTGTGTTAATTATTTATTTTTTAACATTATTCACTCCATAAATTCGAAAATAAAACCTCTGTAACGTCCCGAACACCAACGAAAGGTCAGTGTCAGTTTGTGCGGGATTGTTCAGTGTTTCCAGTATCTCCAGCAGACAGAAAAACGTATGCTTTCTTTTTTAAAATATATTTTTAATCCTAAAACACAGAGATAGGTGTAGAATATGTGGCAGTAGCAGGAGTATAGTATTGAAAAACTGGAGTCAGCGCTTCTGCTATTTTGTTTCACAAGATCGCTGTTAATTTGCTAGTTCTCCATGTCTGTGTGAATTGTTTCAGAGGAAGGCCCTAGGCAAAGCTATTAGCATCAAGGACCATTCCACCCACCCTCTCTCTTTTTGGTTTGAAATTCCACCTTCTGGAAAACGCCTCAGGAGCCTTAAGACCCGCACAGTAGGCTTACGTTACCGATCCAGTTTTGTCCCCTCTGCCGTGGCCTTGATCAACTCAAACATGACGCGCTGATGGCTCTGCTTGGAGCTCCTTCCTCTGTTTGCTGTAACCGGCTCTATAGTGTATATGTGTGCGTGCGTTTGTGCGTTTGTGTAGTTTGAGAGGGGGATGGGGCGGGACGGAGGGACGGGGGAGTGGGAACCCGGAATAAGGTTAGATGTGTATTTTATGTATGTACCGGTTTTTTAAAATCAAATATCAAATGTTGTTCAAATGTTGTCTGTATGTACAGTTTAACTTTAATTTTATAGTTTTATTGGATTGTGATATCTGTTTGTAAACCTCTTTGTGTAAAGTCACTCTGTGATAACTGTACCCTGGCAATGAGCTGTGTTTGTGATTAGACAGAAACAGCCTCTTCTGTGAGATTTTGCTTTACATTCCATTACATAATTCACTATATAAATTAATAGCGTGTGTGTGTGTGCGCGCGCATAATTATGTAATCGTATCCTACATGTTGTAGAGATTTTAAACAAATATTATAAATTATAATAATATATTTAAATAATATATTTAAAAATTTTTACTTGTATTTTTATTTTTATATTGTTTATTTAAAGATAATAAAGATTTGTTGAATTGAATTGAATTATTTACTCTGAAGGCAATGCCGCCAATGCAAAAATTGTTGTTTGTTTGTATGTAGATTATAGTCACACGACACTTTCGCATATAGGTGACTACTGGACCGATTTATACTGACACCAGCGGGCCAGTTGTTGGTAAAGGGGAAAATAATATGATCACACATTGACCAATCCGGGATTCGAACCAGCGACCTTTCGGTTACTAGCAAGACGCTCTTACCAACTGAGCTACCCGGCCCCTCCTAAAAAATTGTTTGTTTTGTAGATTATAGTCACACGACACTTTCGCATATAGGTGACTACTGGACCGATTTATACTGACACCAGCGGGCCAGTTGTTGGTAAAGGGGAAAATAATATGATCACACGTTGACCAATCCGGGATTCGAACCAGCGACCTTTCGGTTACTAGCAAGACGCTCTTACCAACTGAGCTACCCGGCCCCTTTAAAAAATTATGGTGTATCCCTCTTTTTATAGAGTCGTTACCGTTACCGGTTCGTATTTTAACACTATTGGGAACATATAAGCAGTAGAGTGAAATAAAGCAGTTGCCTCATGTTAAGTAGCAACAACATCATAAAATCACGATATTCCTATTTTCTTTATCACTACACACAACTTCACAGTAATACGACTTGTATCGGAGAATCTCTCAATTGCAGTACAAGGAATTGTTTACGTAAATAATGCATTATTTAGCAACATCTCCTAAATAATACATAATTTACTCACAGAGTTCACAGAATTGTGTGGGAGAAGCCACGACGACCTGCACGGCGTTTTAACCGCGCAAACGACTTTCCAGGGTATTACGACTGGAAAGGGAATTTCTACCCGCACTCCATGATTCACTTCCCTACTAAATGGTACTAGTTAAGCCAGGACTGTTTGTTTCTGATTTCACAGCGTATTTTACAGACGAATCAGTGATTTTATTTTGTGTTGTTTTCCCCCTTCTCCCTCTCTTTTGTTACTGTAAGTATTTGTTAACAAGCGTCACTATACGAAAAGTGAAAAACTAAGTATTTTCCAGTGGAACTGTAGATCTATTTCGACTAACTTACAATATTTAAAGCAATACTTATGTGAAAAAGATCATCATATACTATATCGGCTACAGAGTTTTGACAAGTCACACATGCGTAAATGGCTACTTACTCGTGTAGCTTTCAGCGACTATCCTGTCGCCTTCATCAGCACAGACTATATACTATGTTTGCAGTCGTTACATGTAAACAAAAGTAAATTGCCTAAATTAAAGGGATTCTATTATCCACCTGTATATAATTTTAATAGTACCAAAGTGCAAGCTGCTATATACATTAGAAATGATTTAGACTATGACATTTTAACATCACCTGTTCCGAGGGATTTGGAAGGCGTCTTTTCGTCTGCTGTGAAATTAAAGGTGAATAAAGAACAGTGTATTAACACTGCATCAATATATTACCCAAGAGGTACTGACAATATAGACAGTGACTGGATAAGACATTTCGACATTTCAGATCAATGGGTAATATGTGGTGACTTTAATATTCATTCACCTTTGTGGGATAAAAGCTGTCATAGCACAAATAATAACTGTTTTAATGAAATTGTTATTGACTCCAACTTAATTTTGATTAATGATGGAAGGATAACTCGCATTCCTGACGTGTCTACACATCGTCCTTCAGCCATTGACCTGACTTTTATTACTCCAGATCTGGTTGTGGATTGCGTATGGGATGTTGAGACTGATTCCCTCGGCAGTGATCATCTTCCTATAATTATAATTCTTAATAACACTGTTGATATACAACTCGAAGAAGATTGTGTGCCAAAGTATAATTATAGTCGTGCAAACTACGTAATATTCATTCACCTTTGTGGGATAAAAGCTGTCATAGCACAAATAATAACTGTTTTAATGAAATTGTTATTGACTCCAACTTAATTTTGATTAATGATGGAAGGATAACTCGCATTCCTGACGTGTCTACACATCGTCCTTCAGCCATTGACCTGACTTTTATTACTCCAGATCTGGTTGTGGATTGCGTATGGGATGTTGAGACTGATTCCCTCGGCAGTGATCATCTTCCTATAATTATAATTCTTAATAACACTGTTGATATACAACTCGAAGAAGATTGTGTGCCAAAGTATAATTATAGTCGTGCAAACTGGGAAAGGTATCAAAGTTTACTACTGGAATATGATACTGATTTTGTGAACAATGATGATATCAGTTATGCATATGATAATTTTGTGCGATGTATTCACTTAGCAGCTTCTAATGCTATTTCCCAAAAAAGAACATCTTTTAAGAAAAAATATACGGGTAATATTATGGTGGAATAGTACATGTGAAACTGCTGTAAAAGAAAAACGGATTGCATACAAAAATTGGATAAAATGCAGATCTGAAGTAAATTTTAAAGAAATGAAACAGCTAAAATTAAATGTAACAAAATAATAGCGCTGGAAAAAAGAAACTTCTGGTCTGACTATTGTAAATCTGAAATTAATACTTCCAAAGATGCTATCAAGGTATGGAAGAAACTTTCAGAAATGAAAAATGGATTTCAGCTTCCACAGTGCCCTTTAATAATAGATAATAATTTCCCTACTCCTAAAGAAAAAGCTGAAGAATTTGTAAAAGATTTTGCAAAAATTAGTAATTCTAATAATTTGTCACATCATATTAAAAATGAAAGAGAAATATTAGAACATACTGAAGAATATAATGTGCCCCCACAAGATAATAATTTATATATTAATTCAGAAATTGGAATTAAAGAAGTTAAAAATGCTGTTTTAGACTTGGGAAGAAAGCGATCAGCTGTAGGATTAGATGGAATATCCTATAATTTATTAATGCATCTCCCTGATAAATGGATAACTGTTTTACATACAATTATTAACAAATGTTGGATAACTGGCAGCTTGCCCGATTCTTGGAAGTCTTCGTTGGTATTACCTATCTTAAAATCAGGGAAACCTCGGGCAGTTTCGTCAAGTTATAGACCCATTTCGTTAACATCTCACACTTGTAAAATAATGGAAAAAATTATATTACAAAGGATTTCATATTATTGTATTAAACAAAATATTATACCTGTAAATCAGGCAGGGTTTCAGAAAGGGAGGTCGACAACAGATCATATTGTTAAAATTACCACACATATAAAAAGACAATTTGCAAAGAGAAAAAGTGTTTTGGCTACATTTTTTGATGTAACAAAAGCATACGACCGAGTCTGGCATGCTAGACTGATGTATAAATTAAAACAAATTGGGTTGTCTGGTCGTATATATAATTATATTAGTACCTTTTTGACAGATAGAAATATAAAGGTTAAGGTGGGGAACTCATATTCTTCTGGTTTTGCAACTGATATGGGAATTCCACAAGGTTCTATAATCTCTCCAATTTTATTTAACATATTAATTTGTGATTTGCCAACAGTTTTAGGTAGTAGATTAACGCTTGCTCAATATGCAGATGATCTAGCTATATGGATGAATGTTAATTTAAAAAAGAAAACATATTTGTATGAAATAAAACAGATTGAAAAAGTATATCAAAAAGAACTAAACAACATCACCCAGTTTATGAATCAAAATGGTCTCGAACTATCAAAAGAAAAAACAAATTTGGTACTTTTTAGTAATGGTCAGGAACCAAGACAACTTCCAAAATTAGTACTTGAAAATGAAGATCTAAAATATGTTAAAGAGGTTAAGTTATAACCTATTGAAAATTATAAGCAAACAATCTTGGGGACAAGATAAAAAAAACATTAGTTCATTTAGTTATTGCTCTAGTGAGATCAAAGTTAACATATGGACAGGAAGCATATTTTTCTTCTCCAAATTGTTACTTTAAAAAGTTACAAAGTGTAGACAGGAAGGCAATAAAATTAGCTTTAGGAGTGCCTATTCATACAAAAACTACAGAAGCATATAAACTTGCCGGAATTATGACCTTAGATGAATATAGGAGATTATCTTGTGCGAAATATATAATCAGAGCTAATGCTGTAAACAATAGTACAGATGAAGAGATTTTTATTAGATCAGATGTAGATTTTCCAAAACATGCTCAAAAGGTGCACTCTTTTCAAACAATAGCAACATATACTAAAGATCTTATCGAGTTAGATATACCACATATTGATAAATTACGCAAGGATATAATATCACCAATACCTACATGGGAACTTGAAACAGCACATTATGATATACATTATTGTAATGAAAAAAAGAGTCAAAATCCTAATCTTCTTGCAGTTGAAGTTCGAAATCATTTATGTGAAAAATATTCAGGAAAATTAAAAGTTTACACTGATGGATCTGTTTTAGAAACAGGAGAAACAGGAGCTGCTTTTGTTATTCCAGATTTGAAAATATCAGAATCGTTTTATATAGGAAAAGGTTATTCTATTTGTACTGCGGAATTAATTGCTATACTAATGGCTCTAAATAAAATTTATAGTTTACGTATGAATATAGTTAGTATAGTTTTATGCGTAGATTCCCTATCTGTTTTAGAAGCTCTAAAATATACTATTAACAGTGAACGAAAAGAGGTTATTTTTTAGATTAATAACGTTATTCATGGATTAATAATTAGTGGTACTGAAGTGACCTTCTGCTGGATTCCATCACATTGTGGATTTATATATAATGATTGGGCTGATCATGCTGCGAAATTAGGTGCATTAAATATTAATTCCCTATCAGTTAAATTAAATCTGTCTTCTAAAGAAATTCAAAATAATATTGAAAATAATATTGTAAAGAAACTTCAGTTATATACAAACTATAAAAATCTTCATGAATTTCCAAGATCAGTTTCATCTATAGCGAACAGAATATTATTAAATTCAATTAAAACCAAATATTGTAAAAATGTAAACTGCATTTGTGATGAACCACTAACTTTAAAACATATATTATTTGATTGTATTCAGATTCATCCTCTTTTGCCCATTGATATAAATACTATAACATCAGTTAAAAACATTAGCAATGAATTAAGTTTGGGATTGGCAAAAGCTTTAATCAATTCTCCAGTAGCTCGTTTTATTTAAATGACAGTATTATTGTTATGTTATAGAGATAGTAATAGTATCTATGTGTATGTATGTGTTCATGTATGTCTGTTTAAATGCGTGAATTTGTATGTATGGTCTTTATCATCCTGATGAAAAAAGACGTTAATAAAACAACCAACCAACCAACCAACATAATTTATCAAATTCTGCTAAATAATTTATTATATAGGTAAACCGAGTTGTTCTCTTATCGTTATGTAATTTGTTTCTCAGTTCTTACTTTAAGTACACATTTTTGATAGCTTTTAATTTCATTTATTTATTTATCTTTTTTTTAAAATTTTACAGTGTGTATTGTTTCGCTGTGCAATAAACATGTACTCTATTCCACCCCCACTTCCCACCTCCACCCCCCACATTAGTGTGGGGAGTACTTTGAGATATATCACAAGTACATACACCACTAAAGGCCAGGCCACACTTGTGTTACGCATATGAACTCCTTATGTATTGCCTTGCGTACTGGCTAGCGTAAAATTTCACAAGAATAATGCATGTTTGATTTCTTCTGCAAAAATACATAAGCCGAGTTTACGAGGACCACTCAGAAGCGAGAGTGTGAGGTCCCGAGTTTATAAATCAACCTAAACTCCTCCCACACACATGATTACACGCAGCAAATGTCTGCTACGCACGACTTGGCCAGCTAAGGCAGTTGAATTCATTTGTTGCGTGTCGATCTTAGTAAAGTTGTTTCATATTATAGTCAAATCGTGGAAGAGTACATTAAAGCGTCATGAAAGAGTGCCTTGTTGTAGTGAAATTACCCAGCTACAAACGTTTATAAATTCGAACTGGGCCGTTATAAACATGGCGCGACTACCTCCAACCCAATGCGTAAGTCGAAAAACGTAAGCCAAATGTGGCCACTAAACTCGTAAGGTGTGACCACCCGTCAAAATGTGAAGAATCTCATAAACCAATGTATAAGCCGTAAAACGCAAGCCAAACGTGGCCACTACTTTAGAGATGGAATGAGCCAGAACTACTCACGGGAGTAAACCTAAGTACTCCCGGGGAGTATTTCTGGACAAGGGAGATGGGGGGGGGGGGGGGGTAGAGTAATTCTGGGCTGACCCAAAATTACTCCCCTCTGCATTTCTTTACAAAATTGTTATGTCTTGCTTGTTTGTAACGGTTGTTGTTGTTGCTGCTGTTTTAAATGCACCTTTTCACAGGGGAAGTACTTCTGGAAAAGATGAGTCAGTCTGGATTTACTCCCCGGGGAGTACTCCTGGGTTAGCCCAGAAATACTCCCCAGGGGAATACTTTTTTAGGGTGGGGACGCTACACCGGCTTTGGTAAGAAGGTATTTTTAGCTTAAGAGGGTTGGCTAGCGGCTGCTATTCAAATGCACAACAAAACTACGGTATGTATTTATTTTTTTTAAAGCAACAATTATGCTATCGAAAGTGTTATTGTTTGTTGTAAGCACTTTTTTTCCCCAGTAGGTAGCAATCGCTGTTAATGTTAAACTGATCTGTCGAGGGCTGTGTGGTCAAAGTGAGAACCTCTAAGCTACGAGGAGGAGCGAACCGCTGTCGACACGTTGGCCACCGTTCCGGCATTGTTAGCTTTGCCTTTTATTGTTTAGCACAACAAGGTCAGCGCGTGCTTTGCTTTGCTTTGCTTTGCTTCGCTTGGATAGATTTATCTCCCCGGACACAGACAGAGCGTACAGGGGACTACAGCGCGTGCTGAATGAATGAACATTGAGGTTTAACGTCTGCACCCACCATTGGCGATATGGCATCCCAGGGAAAGAGGGGTAGGGACCTGAATCTACATTGAACCACCAGATCAATCATACTGCTAAAATGGACACTGAAAATGGCCACTTTTTATATTACTCCACCAAGGGATTCGAACCTGGGTCATCGGTGTGCCAGGCGAACGCTCTACCACTTGAGCTACGGCAGTGGGACAGGGCGTGCTATAGATTTTTAAAAAAAATGCTATTTATAGAGCGTCTGAGTGAGTCAGGCAGTCAGGCCCACCGCCGTAGCTCAAGTGGTAGAGCGTTCGCCTGGCACACCGATGACCCAGGTTCGAATCCCGTGGTGGGCGAAATAAAAAGTGGCCATTTTTCATTGTCCATTTTAGCAGTATAATTGCTCTTGTGGTTCAGTGTTGATTTAAGTCCCTACCCCTTATTCCCTGGGATAGTTATCTACGTCTGCCCGATTGCCAATGGTGGGAGTAGACGTTAAAGCTCGATGTTCAATCAGAAGTCAGTACAATCAGTTAGTCAGACGTAACTGTGCGGTCATTTCGGTCGTCTTCAGACTGCTCTGTCAGTTTCCTGGTCGAGAGTTGAACGGTCTGCACAGTCTGATCTCCTGCATTCACCGCTCGTAGAGGTGTTGGGGACATCTCCTGCCTACGGGTCCATCGCCACATCTTATACGAGTCTTCACTGAGAAGAACCCCTCTCCTCCTTTGCGCGATTGCATTTACATATCGTCGCTGCCTCTTGCGCACGTCTCTTTTAGTCTACTACACCATATCTTATTCAACAAGTTTTCGTATTCACGTCCCCTATTTGCTCAGGTGTCCGAGGACATTAATCTAAAGAAGAAGAAGAATAGAGCGTCTGTTCCTAAGAATAAATCGGTTCAATTCACAAACCAAGCAGTTTTTAGTCATGGTAAAGACGTTTTTTGGCCAGGAATATTTTCGTTTGTTTATTTGCTATAAGCGAGTTTTATTATATATGGGTATTGCAGTATGATTATTCATAACATGAATTAGCTTACCTGATGTACGTATTTAGCGACTGTAAGTTTTTTAATAGGCTTGTTTTTAAGGTACGGTCTCAGGCTGCCCCATACAAGTTGCTGATTGGAGTCGCCAAGAAGAAGCAGGCTCGTGTTCCGTAAACATCTGAAATCGACAAGTACAAGAAGCGAAGCCACAGTGATTAATTAAATGAATGTAGAACTTGGACAAGAATGGTAGAATTGGGTTTGGGAGATCCAGGAACATGAGTGCTCTTGG
Organism: Oncomelania hupensis; assembly: GCA_036898135.1. Taxonomy (NCBI): domain Eukaryota; kingdom Metazoa; phylum Mollusca; class Gastropoda; order Littorinimorpha; family Pomatiopsidae; genus Oncomelania; species Oncomelania hupensis. Next base: position 139,496,102 of record CM072511.1, on the reverse strand, counting down.
AAACAAAAATTAGCTTCTACCTGGTATAAGAGTCTGTGACCCTGAAATGTGTCAAAGTGTTTTAAACACGGAATGTACCTAATACCTGTTCTCTTAACCACAGTCAAAGTTATCCTATATTAAACGTACTTGCGTAAAAGTTGTTTCATTGGTAAGGCTGGCAGTCTGCAGTTTCGTGGTACCCAGCTCCCATTGTTCAACCAGCCACGTGGAGTTGTCGTCAGCCATGATTCTTGTACCGGCAGCTTCCAGCAAGGGGATACATCAGGCTTCGTCACAGCTGTGCACAAATAAAAGGTGCAATTTTGTTAGTTATTTTCTTATGTGTAAAGGACTGAATGTTGTGTATATTGTTTCAATTGCATGCAGTTTCCATCAGCAAATCGTGTAATAATTTCTCATGTTTGTGATAAGAAAATGATCTTGAATCTTGCATCATTAACACACTTCAAGTTTTGGACATTTCCTACCCCATTGGGATTCTTCTTAGCACTGCTTATAAGCAGACACTTATTACACTTAATATGAACTCGACTTGTTTTGCACCAAATTTAAATTACCGAAATAAACAGCACAGAAATTAGGATCTCTTACCCACTGCTTGTGTATTGATAACTAAGTCGTTAATTATAAATCCCTGGTCTGGACTGCAGCACCTATAAGACATGACAAGTTCAATACGAATCCATTTACTGTGGTCATCAAACATAAAACACTTTTTTGTTGCCGACATAAGAGATAGATATATAACATTTAATTAAACCTATGACAGTATTCACAAAGGCGTTTATTTCACTGGGCAACAATATAATGATAACAGTAATTAATATAGGTAATTACCACACAGCACAGAACATAAAATAAAAATAAATAAATTGATTAATGAAAACAACAAGAACAAATTGCAGGGTAGCGCTCATTTAAGGTTAGCTTTAATATAATAATAATAATAATAATAATAATAATAATAATAATAATAATAATAATAATAATAATAATAATAATTTCTTTTATAAAGCGCAAATCCAAAAATAACAATCTGCTCTAAGCGCTCGCACGGATTTACAAACACACACATGAACTCGCAAAGATAAATATTTATGACATTTAAAAAAAAAAAACTAACACCAAACTTAAGCAGTAAAAACGTACATCAAGTTCAGTAAAGGCATGATAAAATACACATTGCCAATCATGGGCATACACATACACACGCACGCACATATAGCATATGTGACGGTGGGTCTACTGTTGCTGGGCTCTGCTCAATGTAATGCTAATACCCACTCGTCTTTCGTCTGCGGGGATCGGCTAGTTAAATCACCCTATGACTATAGGATAGGATGGCATGATTGGATTTGTTAAAAGTACAAGAAGCGAAGACTTGGATAAATTTGTGATCCAGACGTGATTACCTGTTTAAAAGCTTGATATATGTCTCCATTGGCTGCGCGATTGGGAGAGGTTCAACATATCCAGCTTGTTTAGCTGCTTTAAAATGACTGCAGTTCAGACCTGCTTTGGTAGGATGTCCGGTGAACCAAGGCCGACCACCGTTTAAGTCTGTGAAATTACAAGTCTTTGCATACCCGGGGATAGGCGTGTCTGCATAACCTGGTATCTCCTGCACAGCAATCAGAGAGAGGTCAGTGGAGGAAGTTACGTTTTCCCACTTACGTAGATATAGTTCTCCTAGTCTAATGCTACATATAGCACAGTTTTCAGTTGGATACATCTTAAACGTCTTTGTGCTCATGCCTTAGACTACATGGTTGTGGTACTTCAAAGAATATGAATGGAAATATATGAGTTATATATTTGGCGACGGTTCGATGCTGTGGAAAGTTCATACACGCTAAAGATTTTAAGAGATCCGGGAAAAAATAACGACAACAACGGTGAAAGTTATCATTTTCCGAATATTCCATCTGTATATTCTGCCCATAATTAGTAGTTCTTATTGACAATATTTCTTTATAAAGATAAATATGTTCGTTACCTCCTTAACTCCATGACCATTGCTAAAGATCTGATGTGTCCATCTCAAGGAGTGCATCGTGTGTTGAAGCTCCAGAACTGTTCGCAGGAACTCTCGCACGTATGTCAAGGACACTAGCACCAAAGTCGTTCCAGGCCAGGAGAGCACGCTGTCTGCCAGGTAACTTCCGTTTTTGAGGTCTGTGACCATGGCGGGTACTGAGGCCTCGCCAGCGGGATCTTTGAGCCAGACGCGCACCCCATCCCCGCCCCAGATTCGGGCCTCCCCACAAGCCAGGTACAAGTCCACCCGTATCTTGACATGGTCTCCCACGGAGTACACCCGATCAGGCTCTAACAGCAACACCTGTGTAGTATTAAGCCGATGTTTATCTACGTGTATCACACCGTATACCGTGGGTAACCCTAAAAAAAGGTCACCAGCCCCACCCCCTCCCAAACCCCTTCTCCCCCTTCCCACTCCATCCCCTCCTCTCCCCCCACCTCCCACTCTCCCCTTCCCCTTATCCCCCGGTAAACCGATTTTAGATCACGAACTGCGCTGTGCGCGGTGCTCTGCGAAATCGCCTTTAATGGCTTTTAAAATAAAAAAAATCTTGACTTTACTGCTGTTTGCACATTGGCATATCGTGCTATAGAGTCTTTCAATAGATTTTTACCGTTCTTCCGGCGTATGAGTGAACATAAAAACATGAATGATGACCATTTTCAAGCATATGAATGTGAAAACTTTAACTTTGCGCAGTTATTATGAACAAATAAAGGAGACTAGGGATAGTCTGCCTAATTCTACACAATGGTTGACACAAAACTTGACTTTGTTACGTCAGCGGTCCGCTGGGTGTGTTGATGCATTGGCAAGGGTTTTGCTGATAAAGATGGCTTTCAAAATAACCAATACAATTTTCTAAATTTAAATCATATAGACGTATACCCTAAACGTAGGCGAACTTGTCTCTAACTGGGGCAAGTCCGCCTACACTTCAGGGCTGGTCCGCCTTACTCACATTCTGGCCTGAAAACACACTTGTACTTAAAGCTTTCGCAGTTGTTAGTATGGTCATGAATAAATAGTGAATGTCTGGAATAGGAAAATTCTGACAACAATTTTTTGCGATCTCCAAACAAAACATGATTATTTTATTTAGTTCCTATACTATCCTATACCGTGACTCAAAAGTCGTTGGGACAAGACAGATGATCGTTTAACCAGCGTACGCCATCTTTCTCTGTCCTCGGCAACCCTCATGGCTTAACTCAGTGTCAAATCAGTCCACTCTCGAATGTTTTCTTCCCACCCCTTTTTCTGTCTAATTCTTAGAATGCCTCCCTGAAAAGTGCCTTGCAGGATGGTCTTTGCAAAGCTTGACGCTATGGTAATGTGGCCATACTATCGGAGTTGTTTTCGTTTTTTTCGCCACTATGAGCAAAGCATCGTGTTGTCCAATGGCTCGCGTAAAGGTCTGTCGGACTTCATCGTTGGTGATTTGCTGGGTATAGGAAATGCCCTAAAGTCTACTGTAGTATCTCATCTCCATGCTGTGTATTCTTTGTTGTAGATCTGCTGTGAGGGCCATGTTTCGCAAGAGTATAGGAAAATTGAGATGACAAGGGAACGCAACAACCTCACCTTGGATTGTAGACTGATTGTCATGTCTTTCCAAATGGGCTTCAATCTTGCCATGGCAGCAGATGTTTGTGCTATCCCGGAGAGGACTTCCTGTCGGGACCCATTGTTTGATACAATTTTTCCTAAATATTTGAAGCTATGCACTGTGTTGAGGGATTGGCCTTGGACATTGATGTCCGTGTTGATGCCATTGGTGATGTTGGTCATCATTTGTCTTATTTGCACTTATTTCCATTCCAAAGGCTCTAGAGGTGGTGCCAAGCCTCGGAATCAGCTGTTCAAGTTCTTATTCCTCTCCAGCCAATTTATAAAAACCATCCGCAAAACGGACGTTAGAGATTACTCTATTCCATATGCTGACTGCGACTTCATGATCTGCAGCGACATTTGGCATAATGCGCTCGCTTCAGGAATATATTGAAGAGTGTTCGAGTGAATAGGCTTCCTGGATGGAAACTTGTTTTTTCCAACATAGTTCCAGTCATTCGCCCAAAAAGGCAATCACCGAAGTCGAACGAAGCTCTCCGATGTGTTACGAAATGATGCTTGCATGACTACGACTAGTTGACATTAAAAATGATCGCTGTTGCTTTGCTTCTGCTGCGCTCCCTTGTCATCTCCATCTTCCTATATGCTTGCGAAGCATGGACCCTCACAACAGATCTCCAACGAAGAATACAAAGCATGGAGATGAGGTGCTACAGAAGACTTCTGGGCATTTCCTATACCCAACACATCACCAACGACGAAGTTCGACAGACCATCACACAAGCCATTGGACAACACGATGACCTGCTCACAGTGGTGAAGAAACGGAAACTCCGATGGTATGGCCACGTCACTAGATCCTCAGGCCTTGAAAAGACTATTCTGCAAGGCACAGTGCAAGGAGGTAGAAGAAGAGGGAGACCGAAAAAGAGGTGGGAGGACAACATTCGAGAATTGACTGGTTTGACACTGAGCGAAGCCATCAGGGCTGCTGAGGACAGAGAAAGATGGAGTATGCTGGTTAAACGATCATCTGTGGTGCCTCTACGACCTCCGGGTTACGGGACAGGATAGGATAGGATAGGGATAGGCTGTTGCTTCTAATTCTGTTCGATTTACACAGATTAGCATTTCGCAACGGTATACTTTGTTAAAATGAGCATAATTATTATCGATTATCTTTAATAGTTGCGTTCCTTGATTTGCATTTTGTTAGTTCTCAGCAGTAGGCTAATAATAGCCTACCCCATTTCCTGCCTAGAACCAAGTAGACACTGTTATAGAGTATACATAGGCTTAATCTACATTATATATTATAAGTCAGTCTCCGCGCAGCGAAGAAGTTCACTAGCTGAATATAAATATTAGACCTGTATTGTTTGTTTTATAGGTAAATAAATGTATAAACTATATCTATTCTAATTAATAATATTTAGGCTTATACTTTATGATATTCGAATCTTTAAATTTCCGGAGAAGGTCGAGTAGGCTAAGCGATTTTTTTTTTATAACTCGAGATCAGAGTTAAATTAACAGTTAGTTAGTTATTCATTGCTTACAGGGTCCAGCGGACTGCAAAGAGCCGATCCCCGCCCGAATCAGGACCACAAAATCAAAACAACTCGAGATCAGAGTTAAATTAATAGCTAATTAGTAATTCATTGCTTACAGGGTCCAGCGGACTGCAAAGAGCCGAATCAGGACCACAAAATCAAGACCACAACTTCGCTAGTAGTAGTAGTAGTAGTAGTAGTAGTAGTAGTAGTAGTAGTAGTAGTAGTAGTAGTAGTAGTATAGTTATTTAGTTAAATCTTTAATTTATTTGTTTTGTTTGTTATTATTATTATTATTATTATTATTATTATTATTATTATTATTATTATTATTATTATTATTATTATTACTATTTATTATTATTATTATTATTATTATTATTATTATTATTATTATTATTATTATTATTATTATTATTATTATTATTCCTACTTAAAAAAAAAAATAAAAGAATAGTGTGCTGCTGTGCGTGCTCAATGGTGTAAATATGGTCAGTGACGTTTTGTTTGTTTTTGCTGAAGTTGGGTGTAACCCGAAATATTCAGATGGTGTTACTGGTTATTTTTTCTTATAGATTTACCAAAGTTTTCACATGATTTATGGAAATTTCCGCCTGCCCCGCAACATTTTTAAAATACGTGTTTCTCATTAAAATACATATCATTGAAATACATATAACAAATCTACTGTATCAGTTAAAAAGAATAATATTAGTTAAATAAATAATTGCTTTGGTGCTTGCAATAAAAATGTCACTGTTTTTTGATACCATTATAAACTTGCTTTGAGTTGTGCTGAAGGGACATCAACGTATCCATAGCGCTTTGAAGTTTTGTCATGGTTTTATTGTTGATATAGATGTGAAATGGTTGTATGTGTGCATTATGTGTTATGTATTACATTTACTCTTGTCAGTATATTAATCACCATAAAATAATAATACTAACTGCTTCAAAATGCGAATCTCGACTTGACTTACAGGTTGAAGCTGTGCAGATCGAAACAGAATTAGATCTAGAAGCAACAGCGGCTATTTTTATGCACGGATGTTTCACCACAGGCTCTGAAGTCTTTTCTTTTGTCTTTGTAAAGTCGTGGGCCTCCTACGTAGTATTATATAGTATGTAATTGAGGCCTACGAAAGAAAAGACTTCCCAGCCTGTGGTTTCACGTAGTCCTGCCAGCATTCGTTCGTAAAACATCGGATAGCTTCGCTCGACTCGGAGAGCTTCGTTCGACTTCGGTAATGGCCTTTTTCGGCGAATGACTGGAACTAGGTTGGTAAAAACATGTTCGCTGGCTTCCTGGATGCACGCAGGTTGTTGTTCTGAACCAGTTCCCCAAGACGCTCTTGTGGAGGACTGCACTGGTAGCCTTTTCATACAGCCTTTTGATGACTTCAATAACGTCAGGCTGATGTTGATCACTTATAGTTTTGCACACACAGAGCTGCATGCGAGACTCTGGCAAACGCTTTCTTGAAGTCTACAAACATATGTAGGTATTATTGATTATTCTGAGGTTGAAAACCTGCTCAGTGGTACTTCGCCCTGCCCTGAATCCTGATTGTTCTTCAGCTGTGATTTGTTCAGCTTGGGATTTCAAGCTGTTGAGTATTATTTTCAGGAGGACTTTGCTGGAATAGCTGATGAGGCTGATGGTGTGGTAGTTTTGCCAATCCTGAAGAGGAAGAGTGATGACAAGCCACTGGGTCCATGGTATAAGCCATTCTGCCGTGATTTGACAAAACCGAGTAAGTCCACCTAAGGTCGAAAATGAGTTTTTTGCGCCATCAAACTGGCAAGAGAATGACGCATCTTACCTGTAAAAATCAAATCCGAACTATGTTTAGATTTGGAGATATCATAGAGTAAGTCCTTGTTAAAAAAATTTTAAGTGGGGGAATAAACTGATAAAACCAAGCAAGTCCCCTGCGATTTTGTTTCGGCGATCCTCTGGCTGATGCTCGAGTTGGCATGATGACGTCATTTTCTACAATAATCTGACAAAGAAAAGTAAGTCCTCCCGACCAATGAGAAAGCGCCTTAAGATAAAGTGGACCAGTGAGAATCCATGTTATTGCTGCTGTGCAATATTATTTTCCTGTGAAAATGATGACGAAATTTCGGTCAGCAAAGGACGTGTTCGGCTTTTTGAAAAAGAGTTTTCTTCATGTACTTTCCTGCCCACCATGAAGGATCCTGTAGATCTTCCGCCTACGCGGCAACTTCCACGAGGTGTGGAAATAAACAAACTATCCTTTCCTATCCTATCCTATCCTGTCCCGTAACCCTGAGGTCGTAGGGGCACCACAGATGATCGTTTAACCAGCATACTCCATCTCTATCTGTCCTCAGAAGCCCTGATGGCTTCGCTCAGTGTCAAACCAGTCCATTCTCGAATGTTGTCCTCCCACCTCTTTTTCGGTCTCCCTCTTCTTCTACATCCTTGCACTGTGCCTTGCAGAATAGTCTTTGCAAGGCCTGATGATCTGGTGACGTGGCCATACCATCGGAGTTTCCGTTTCTTCACCACTGTGAGCAGGTCATCGTGTTGTCAAATGGCTTGTGTGATGGTCTGTCGGACTTCGTCGTTGGTGATGTGTTGGGTATAGGAAATGCCCAGAAGTCTTCTGTAGCACCTCATCTCCATGCTTTGTATTCTTCGTTGTAGATCTGCTGTGAGGGTCCATGCTGCGCAAGCATATAGGACGATGGAGATGACAAGGGAGCGCAGCAGTCTTACTTTGGAATGTAGAATGATGGTCCTGTCTTTCCAAATGGCTTCAACCTTGTCAGGGCAGCAGTTGTTTGTGCGATCCTGGAGAGGACTTCCTGTCGGGACCCATTGTATGATACAATGGCTCCTAAATATTTGAAGCTATGCACTGTGTTGAGGGATTGGCCTTGGACTTTGATGTCCGTGTTGATGCCATTGGTGTTGTTGGTCATCATTTCGGTCTTCTCTGCACTTATTTCAATTCCACAAGCTTTGGAGGTGGTGTCAAGCCTCTGTACCAGCTGTTCAAGTTCTTGTTCCTCTCCAGCCAATCCATCAATGTCATCCGCAAAACAAAGATTGGAGATTGCTCTACCCCCTATGCTGACTGTGCCTTCGTGATCTGCAAGAGCACCTGACATGATGCGCTCTAGGAAGATGTTGAAGGGTGTTGGAGAGAGTAGGCATCCTTGACGCACACCGATTGTTGTTCTGAACCAGTTCCCGATGGCGCTGTTGTGGAGGACTGCACTGGTAGCCTTGTCATACAGGTTTTTGATGACTTCAATAATTTTAGTTCTGATGTTGTACGCTTTCATTGTTGCCCATAGAGCTGCATGCCAGACTCGGTCAAACGTTTTCTTGAAGTCTATAAACACATGATATAGATGTTGTTGGTGCTGTAGGTATTTCTCACAGATTATTCTGAGGTTGAAAATCTGTTCAGTGGTACTTCGCCCTGCCCTGAATCCTGCTTGTTCTTGAGCTATGATTTGTTCAGCTTGGGGTTTCAACCTGTTGAGTAATATTTTCAGGAGGACCTTGCTGGGATGGATGATGAAGCTGACGGTGCGGTAATTTTCACACTCCTGAAGGTTACCTTTTTTGGGAAGAGTGATGACAAGCGACTGGGCCCATGGTATAGGCCACTCTCCACTCTGCCAGATCTTGTTACAGATAATGGTGAGGGCATCAATCATCGCTTCTCCTCCTGCTTGCAGCAGTTCCGCGGGTATGTTGTCCACTCCCGCTGACTTCCCTTTCTTTAGCGATTGCACTGCTGCCTCAACTTCTTCCCGGAGAATTGGGAGGATTTCTTCTTCAATGTTCTCGAGGGACATGCTAGAACTGATGGGTCTCCATTTGGTGTATGGTTGTAAAGGTCAGAGCAGTACTCTGTCCATCTGTCCAAGACTTCTTGTTCTTCTGTAAGGCATAAGCCAGACTTGCTTTGGATCGTGGAGACTTTGGGCTGTTTGAAACTTGTCAGCCGCTTTACAGTCTGGTAGGCCTTCTTGCTGTTGTTCTTGTTCAGACTGTTCTCTATTTCCTGGCATTGATCTTCTATCCAGTTATCCCTTTGCTGTGCGCATGCCTTTTCGGATGTCATTGTTGATTTTTCGGTAGACATCAGCTCCCTGTGAGGTGTTCTTTTTCTTTCTTTTTTTAAATCTCTCTTCGTTTATCACACAGATTCAAAAGTTCAGGTGTGATCCACGGCTTCTTCTTTGGTCGGTGCTTGCCAAGGATCTCAGTGGCGGCATCTGTCATAGCTGAGTTGAAAGTGGTGGTCATGGTGTTGACATCTACTTCACCAGCCCCCAAAATGAGCAGTGGTGCAAATTTCCCTTCAATTGTGGCCTGAAATAGTTCTGCCACCTCCGGGTCTTGCAGTTTGTCCAGGTCGAACTTCAGTCTAGTGCAGTATTTACTCTCTTCAAGTGGAGCCGGAAAGACATCATCAAGAGATCGTGGTCACTTCCGATGTCTGCTCCTGGAAAAGTGCGGGTCCTGCCAATGTTGATGCTTGATCTGAAGCGTTTCTTGACCATGATGTAGTCTATTTGGTTGTGATGCTCCCCCCTGGGACTGTGCCATGTCCATCGTCTGGAATTTTTGTGGAGACCGAGCGTGTTTGCCAGTACCAGATTGTTGTATCTGGCAAACTCCAAGAATCTCAGACCCCTGTCATTTGTCTCGTTGTTGCAGTGGGGTCCACATGTGTCTCCCCAGTTGTGGTGCGCATCTTGGCCAACCTTGGCATTCCAGTCGCCTTGCACTATGACTATGTCCTTCTTCGGCACTTGGTCAAGGACCGCCTGTAGATTTTGATAAAAATCCTCCACTTCGCTGTCGTCATAGTCTGATGTTGGGGCATAGGTCTGGATGATGATGTTGAAAGGGGCTGCTCTCAAGCGGATGGTAATGAGTCTACTGGGCGGCAACCCATGACAGTGGCTAGAATGTTCTTGTGGACCAAGAATCCAACGCCGTGTTCGTGCCTGTCATCTCTACCGCTGAAATAGAGCTTGTGGCCTTTGTCTGTCGTTGTTTCACCTAGGCCTTTCCAGTGCAGTTCGCTAATGCCTAGAACGTTCCATCGATAGCGGTCCAACTCGTGGGCCAGTTCTTCTAATTTTCCTTCCGCAGTTAGGGTCCTGACATTCCAGGTTCCTATGACGATGTTGTTTCTCGTGCGGATCTTGCTAAATTGTCCATCAGTAGCATACTTAACACCTCCGTCCTGGTGGCCAACGGAAGGCGCGGTCCTTGAGCCGGGCGACGACCTATCCGGTATGGAATTAGTGGATAGTGTCATCATGCATGTAGTGTGTCTTGGGCAAAAAAGGACCTGGCGGTGCCCAATCCTCTCCAGGCTGTTGGGCACAGCCGAAATCCACGAATACAGTGTGGCTCGCCTTGGCCCCGAGCACGTGGTCGTTGAACCTGTAGCAACGTGAGGTTCCTCGCCCTGGCCAGTGACTTCTGTGTAGAAGACTTTCGCCCAGTGATGCCGTGCTAACATTACCCCTGTTAGTCGCCTCTTACGACACGCCGGGAAACATTGGGCCTATTCTATTCAGTGCCCGAACCCACAAACAAACAGCAACAAATATATTACAGACACACAACAAGGGCAACAAAATACAAGACATACACGTGGTATAAAGGCAGGAAGATCGCTACAATAGGAAACTGAAAGGAAAATAGTTTTGTATTTTTAAAATTAAATTGGTTGCATCTAATATTATTTTGAAGCAGACATGAGATTCTTCCGACTTTTGGCGGAAATCCGATTTTTCAGAGGTCGCCAGGGTCATTTTTAAGATCGATCCAAATCCGGTGAGAAAATTTGGGGGGGGGTGGGGGGGGGTAAGAGAAGAGCAGACCTGCCTACCCTTCCGTAATCTTCCGTAATTTTACGGAATTTGACCCTCTAGTACGGGAGTACGAAATTTTATGCAAAATTACGGAAAAAACAATTTAAAAACTACGCAATTTTTAGAGCCGTGTAAACTTGTTAAATTGTTGTCTGCTAGGCCTAGAAGCCGACTGAGTAACCGCCCTTGCATGAGAGCAAATGTTTCGAGAGTTGTGATTGGACGTCGTGAACCAATGAACATGCTCGATCGTTACGAGCTTAGATTGTCGCGCCGATCTTGAGTGAAAATGGCGAGTGGAGAAAGTTCTCATCGAGCTAAAGTTGCACGTTTACATGAGACAGACTACGAATCAGAAGAGTCTGAGTGTGTAGAGATTGCTCAAGTGCAGAAGAAGAAGAAAAAGCTGTAGTTGCAAGTATTTCGTTCGGATTACACGCGGACTTGGCCTTGTCTTGTGGCTTCAAAAAACATGGCCCAGAATTATAGTTTATATACGTGTACTGTTCTGTGTGCGATTCTGACTTCTCAGTTGGGCATGGAGGAGCAAACGTCTGTAAGCGGCTGGTCCTCAAATCTCGCCATGAAGACACTAGATATGTCAGGCCAGAAGAGCTGGACCATCTCAAATGTGCCTACTCCAGGCAGCTGGCACAATATTTATAAGGACCAGTTAAAATTTGTACAGGGTACACTGTACAGTCTTTTCAGTGTGGTCGATTTCAACTGTAATTAAATTAACCCCACAATGTGCTATTGTTATTGGTAAACGTATTCACAGTTACAAGTCCTTATTTTGACAGCTGATGAAACTAAAAAAATTTTTTTAAAAAGGCAAACTTTGAATTCATAATTTAGGTGTAGTGCCTATTCCTGTGAATTACACATCTTTATCATGAAAATGGCATTTTGAGTCAATCACCTGTAATGTAAATAAAACTCTGGGACAGTTATCCTTCATCACAATCGGGTCAGTGATGTGCAGGTTTATCTTTTGTTGCATGCCATGGTCTCTCATGATACTAAGTAATCATTTTTTTAAATCTGTTTGATATTGTTTCCTTTTTTTTGCTATCCTTTTAAAAACTGTTTTTTTTTTGTGCTTTTTAAGTAGTAAACGTGCCGTGAATTTATTCATACCTTGGTTATTCAGAAACACCGCGTTTACTCATGTCTGTAGAATTACTGAAGGAAAATGCAAAATTACTGAAATTCACAGGGAAAACTACTGATCAGTAATGCGTAAGGTAGGCAGGTCTGCTTGAAGAGTTAAAAGATTTAGGGCTGACATCGCTGAGTCTCAAACTCAAAGGAAGACAAAACCATTAACACAAGCGGGCATTCACTCCACTGAATCACGGCGTCAACGATGACAAAACTGCATGAAACTTGAAAGTGATTACTGAGACGGGCATAGTTTTAGTTTGAATGTAACCCTGACCGGGAAAGACAAAACTTTTGTGAGGCCCTATAAGGGTCGATTGAGAAAGATGCTTCAAAGCTTCAAACGATGATTATAATTGTATCCCTTACAGTGCCTCACTAATATGGAAAATTCCACTGTTTGTCGCGTCGAAGATTGCCCCCCAGACCCCTGCCAACATTTCAGACTTTTTCAACTTTTCGGAATCTCATGTCTGTGAAGGGAGAGCAAAAAACAGTGAAGAATGGCTAAAAACAATAAACAGACACACATATACACTCACTGTAACTGCCGCACCCACATCTTACAAAACCCAACTTATGTGACTCATCTCGTCAGACTTTTTAACAAAGAAACGAAACGGCCTATGGGACTTAATTGGTTTGGTGAATTTTGAAAACAAGGATTTACTTAATAATAAACTGACAAAACCAAGCGGATTTGACTTACTTAGTTTTGTGAATTTTTTTAACAAGGATTTAATTCAATAATAAACTGACAAAACCAAGCGGGTGACTTGCTTGGTTTTGTCATGTTCTCAACAAAGATCTATCTCAAGAATAATCTGACAAAACAAAGCAAGTCCACAAATAGTCTTAAAACATCAAATCTATCAAACATTTCTTTAACATTCAAGGTATGCACTCTTAAATCGAGGAATTGCATTATAATATGCCCTTAAACTTCCAGAAACGATCGCGTAATATAGCGCAACACAAAACGTCGATTTTCTCGAAAGTAGGTTTTGTGGACTTGCTCGGTTTTGTCAGTTCACGGCAGCATTCCCTACTCAGCCAGATCGTGTTACAGATTATGGCGAGGGCGTCAATAATTGCTTCTAGTCCTACTTGGAGCAATTCTGCGGGAATGTTGTCCATTCCGCTGACTTTCTCTTCTTCAGCGATTGCACCGCTGCCTCAACTCCTTGGAGAATTGGGAGGATTTCTTATTCTTCTCTGTTCTTGGGACATGATAGAATTGATGGGTCTCCGTTTGGTGCGTGGTTGTAAAGGTCAGAGCTCTGTCCATCTATCCAAGACTTCTTGTTCTTCTGTAAGGCACAAGCCAGACTTGCTTTAGATCGTAGAGACCTTGGGCTGTTTAACACTTGTCAGCAGCTTCAAAGTCTGGCAGGCCTTCTTGCTGTTGTTCTTGTTCAGACTGTTCCCTATTTCTTAGTATTGATCTTCTATTCAGTTCTGTTTTGCTGTGCTCATGCCTTGTCGGATGACACTGTTGATTTTTCGGTAGGTATCAGCTTCCTGTGAGCTGTTTTCTTTTCTTTTAATCTTTCTTTGTTTGCCACACATGTCCAAAAGTTCAGGTATGATCCACGATTTTTTCTTTGGGCGGTGCTTGCCAAGGATCTCAGTGGCGGCATCTGTCACTGCTGAGTTTAAAAAAAAAAACAGAAAGAAAAAAAGAAAGATATTTCTCTTATATAGCGCACTTACAAGCTCAGAGAGCTTTTCAAGGCGTTGGCTCGTAGTATCCAGCAATCACACAATAGTTTGCTGAAGTCAGGATTCGAACCCATTCGCCCAAGACGCACTCACACAAGTCGTGCGCTCTGACCACTGAGCTATCCCTGCCGAGTTGAAGGTGGTGGTCATGGTGTTCACATCTCTACTTCACCAGCTCCCAAAATGAGCGGTGGTGTAAATTTCCCTCCAAATGTGGCTTGGAAAATTTCTACCACCCCCGGGTCTTGCAGTATGTCTACGTATTCAGCCTGGTGCACTTTGCTTTATTTACTCTCTTCAAGTTGAGCCGTAAAGACATCATCACGAGATCGTGGTCACTTCCGAAATCTGCTCCTGGAAAAGTGCGTATCTTGCCAATGTTGACGCTTGATATGAAGCGTTTTTGACCATGATGTAGTCAATCTGGTTGTGATGCTCCCCACTGGCAGGTCATCGTCTTGAATTTTTGTAGGGCCCAATCGTTTTTGCCAGTATCAGATTGTTGCAGCTTGTTGTAGCTGGCAACCTCCAAGAATCTCATACCTCTGTCATTTGTTTCGTTGTTGCAGTGAGGTCCTCCTCAAATATGGTACGCATTTTGGCCAATCTTGGCATTCCAATCGCCTTGCACTATGACTATGTCCTTCATCGGCACTTTGTCCAAGACAGCCTGCAGATGTTTGGCAATCAACCACCAATGTTTCAATGTTTTATGTTCAGCAACGTCGGGAAGGGTTAGTTTTTGAATAGGTGATCATGCTTGGAAATCAACCTCCAAACGACCAAAAAGGATTGAAACAAGCGCACGACACACCCCAATCCACCCAGATGTGAATGGGTACTTGGATCTGTACCTGGAAAGGTAAAGCGGCGAGGGAGAGCAGATAAGCCCCGTCATCATTAAGCTGAAAGGTCTCAAAAGCTTCCCTCCCCAACTACCAAAAGGTTTCGTGGACACCTTTTACCTTTTTACTACTACTACTACTACTAGTTATTACTACTGCCACTGCTACTAATACTACTACTACTGCCACTACTACCACTAGTTATTACTACTGCCACTGCTACTAATACTACTACTACTGCTAGTACTGCCACTACTACCACTACTACTACTACTGCCACTACTACTACCACTACTATTACTACTTATTACAACTGCCACTGCTACTACTACTATTATTGCCACTACTCCTACTACTTATTACTACTGCCGCTGCTACTACTACTACTGCCACTACTACTACTTATTACTACTGCCACTGCTGCTACTACTACTACTACTGCCACTACTACTGCTACTACTACTACTACTGCCACTACTACTGCTACTACTACTGCCACTACTAATACTACTTATTACTACTGCCACTGCTACTACTACTACTGCCACCACCTCCACCACTACTACTACAACTACTACTACTGCCACCACCGTCTGTACTATTAAGCTTACTACTATTACTACTACTACTACTACAACTAGCGTGCGTTGTGACCGCGTGGTGTAAGGCGGGACTAATTTGCCTTTTCCACAGGCTAGAAACCAGGCGCCTGACAGATGTGGGATCCCACATCTGGGTGTCTTGGGGTACTCCGTTTTGCTCCCAGTTGGCTCCCCCAGCAACATCTCAAAACTCGACTAATATTAGGTAAGGTGGGTTTTGGCGCGCCACAGGCTGCGACTCCGCCTTCCCCAGAGGAGGCGGCTCAGAATTTTCAGGTAAAAGGTGACATTAAAGTGTCAAAAATCAAAATTACTACTACTACTACTACTACTACTACTACTACTACTACTACTACTACTACTACTACTACTACTACTACTATTACCACTACTACTACTACTACTACTACTACTACTACTACTACTACATTTTAAGGCATTGCTGACAAAAACCTATATGTACCTTTGAGTAGTTTGTGTCGGGAAGGCAACTCAGATCTTTGAGGGGCGGGTACTGGAAGATGGGCACCTCTAGCTCAGGGTCTAGACGATCACGACGTCTGGCCAGCCCTCGAGCCACTTGGAACTTTTGACGTCGAAAATACGGGATCAGATATTTCTCATTTGTCTCTAGTTCCATGGCAACGTCCTTGACAAGGTTAGAGCCGCACTGGGACAACTGGAATTGGTTTACGGCCGGTTTAATGCTCATAGTGCTGTTGGATATATGCGCTATATCAAATTTTCTGTAATAAAATAAAATATAATTATTGCTGTGTGTAAAATTATTTGTTTATGGTTGTGACCGGCTTTGTGTTACCGGACTAGATCTATAGTCTTGATACTACTACCACTAATTAGCCTACTTTTCTTGTTTTTTAAATAAATGGTGTTGTGCTGTTGTCGCTGTTCGTGTTGGCTGCCGTGTGTATGTGTGCGTATCGTGTATGTGTGTGTGTGCGTGTGTATGTACGTGTGTAAGTTTGTGTGAGTATGTGTGTGAACTAGCCACAACGCTATTACATGTAACTCAGGCATTCGTAACAGTGAACTCACGTCAGCAACCATCCATATCCAAGAAGTGCAACAAAGGAGAAACATGCGAATAGCCCAAATTTCCGAACAGACGACATTTTTCCTGAAAAAAACAAAAACAAAAACAAAAACTTTCGTGTAGTGATCTTATTTTCCATGTCAAGCTCAAAAGTAAGTAAGCTTAATGACAAAGAACAGGTTACACAAGACACCAGTCACCATCAAGTCGTTTCCAAAAATACACCAGTCAGCTCGTAATCTGTAGTGTTATAAACACCATAAGTCTACATGCTTTAGAACATGGGATTCATTGAGCATCAACTTTAAAAAACAACATGTTTTCATTGTAAATTGCTAGTAGCACATGTTATTGTCTGCAAAGTAGCACATATTATTGTCTCCACCACCATCTCTTCGAGCTGCTTCCATCTGGCAAAAGGCTCAGAACTATGAAGACCCGTACCTGCCGCTTTAAGAATAGTTTTTTTTCCACAAGCAATGACAAACCTCAACTCCCACAGGTGCCTATGTCTGGATACTGTTTGTTTTATTCTAGCTTTGGGCGTTTTAAGCTAATACAGTGAACATTGAAAATGGTAACAAGTCTATGAGACTTGGCATATAAAATCAAAATGCAAAGACAAAAGCCTCAAGCGTTCATACACATAATTAGGCATACACACAATCATGCCACCTAACAAACAGAATTTCGTGCGTTTAATACAAAGATACATTCATACAAACAATCATGTACAACAGCGTACGCAAATCCGAATTGAACGCACTGAACCCATCATCGCATATGACACCAAGGCAGTGAACCTGCAAAGATGAAAAAAGCACACAAAAAACACAAACATGAACAACCAGGGAAATACTCGCACACGCACACACACATACACACACACATCTACACACACACATTGCAAATTTAATCAGGTTCTCTAATGCACATTATAAATACAATGAGACATCACGCGATTCAGACAAAATAATTTAAAGAACCAGAATCAAGGTATTCTGCTCAAACACGGGAAGTAATTATTCTATCATTTCATTCAGTTCCTCATTCCTTACAGTTCTCACTGCGCATGAAACATTACATTACATTACATGATTATTACTTTAGGTCCAGCGGACTCTTCCGAGCCAAATCAGGACCGGACAACCCCTGATCCGCATATAAGACCTGCTGAAACAACCCCAGTGGCAAAACTGAAAGCTCTCTATCAGCCAGTCACCCCACAACAAAAACATCCCACGCAGGGGACGCTGAGGCCACATTCCAACCCATCAAACCCCCGTTTACAAAAACAAAATAGAATACAAACATTATAAATTATCAACAAAACACATACATATAAAATGCCTACAATGCTAAATAATAACATCATAGGAAGCCCTAGTGACCACCTGGCAGAAAGCGTCCAATAGTCCCAAGCTGATCCAACAGACCTCACACACAAATAAGGAGTCTTGTCCCCGGAAGAGTTTTCAAGAAAAAAGGTAGGTGACTGGTCTAGCGAAGAAGAAGATAGTATAGCAGATTGATAGAACAGAGCAGGAATGAGAAAGAACAAATGAAAAAGACAGCAACAGTGGGAATTTAAAGCACTAAATTTCCAGAAAGTGGGGATATTATTTATACTGGAACCCCCGGCACTCTAACGGGGGACGCCTCTACATAAGCTTATTAGTATAAACATGTCGTGCACTAACCAACTGGACAAATGTGTGGGAACAAGTAACATTATAACAGGAAAATATAAATACAAATGAAAGATATTATTTGATTTTAATTACCTACCATTGATTGAACCCTTCCCCAACACACACACACGCACGCACACACACACACACACACCTTCACAAACACATACAAACACCAATCGCCATTGAAAGACCAATATTTTTTTTAAAATTATTAATCTAAGTAGCAAAACAAGTCAATTAATACACACACGCTCACACGCGCACACACACACACACACCCACACACACACACACACACACACCACGTTTTATAACATTCAACACTGCATACATTTACAGTCTATGTATTCAAAAACCAGACTGTGAAGCGGCTGACAAGTGTCAAACAGCCCAAAGTCTCCACTATCCAAAGCAAGTCTGGCATATGCCTTACAGAAGAACAAAAAGTCTTGGACAGATGGACAGAGTACTGCTCTGACCTTTACAACCATACACCAAATGGAGACCCATCAGTTCTAGCATGTCCCGAGAACAGAGAAGAAGAAGAAATCCTCCCAATTCTCCGGGAAGAAGTTGAGGCAGCAGTGCAAGCGCTAAAGAAAGGGAAGTCAGCGGGAGTGGACAACATACCCGCGGAACTGCTACAAGCAGGAGGAGAAGCGATGATTGATGCCCTCACCATTATCTGTAACAAGATCTGGCAGAGTGGGGAGTGGCCTATACCATGGACCCAGTCGCTTGTCATCACTCTTCCCAAAAAAGGTAACCTTCAGGAGTGTGAAAATTACCGGACCATCAGCCTCATCAGCCATCCCAGCAAGGTCCTCCTGAAAATAATACTCAACAGGTTGAAACCCCAAGCTGAACAAATCATAGCTGAAGAACAAGCAGGATTCAGGGCAGGGCGAAGTACCACTGAGCAGATTTTCAACCTCAGAATAATCTGTGAGAAATACCTACAGCACCAACAACATCTATATCATGTGTTCATAGACTTCAAGAAGGCGTTTGACCGAGTCTGGCATGCAGCTCTATGGGCAACAATGAAAGTGTACAACATCAGCCCTAAAATTATTGAAGTCATCAAAAGCCTGTATGACAAGGCTACCAGTGCAGTCCTCCACAACAGAGCCATCGGGAATTGGTTCAGAACAACAATTGGTGTGCGTCAAGGATGCCTACTCTCTCCAACACTCTTCAACATCTTCATAGAGCGCATCATGTCGGATGCTCTTGCAGACCATGAAGGCACAGTCAGCATAGGGGGTAGAGCAATCTCCAATCTTCGTTTTGCAGATGACATTGATGGATTGGCTGGAGAGGAACAAGAACTTGAACAGCTGGTACAGAGGCTTGACACCACCTCCAAAGCCTATGGAATGGAAATAAGTGCAGAGAAGACCAAAATGATGACCAACAACACCAATGGCATCAATACGGACATCAAAGTCCAAGGCCAATCCCTCGACACAGTGCATAGCTTCAAATATTTAGGAGCCATTGTATCAGACAATGGGTCCCGACAGGAAGTCCTCTCCAGGATCGCACAAACAACTGCTGCCCTGACAAGGTTGAAGCCCATTTGGAAAGACAGGACCATCAGTCTACATTCCAAAGTAAGACTGCTGCGCTCCCTTGTCATCTCCATCTTCCTATATGCTTGCGAAGCATGGACCCTCACAGCAGATCTCCAACGAAGAATACAAAGCATGGAGATGAGGTGCTACAGAAGACTTCTGGGCATTTCCTATACCCAACACATCACCAACGACGAAGTCCGACAGACCATCACACAAGCCATTGGACAACACGATGACCTGCTAACAGTGGTGAAGAAACGGAAACTTCGGTGGTATGGCCATGTCACCAGATCATCAGGCCTTGCAAAGACTATTCTGCAAGGCACAGTGCAAGGAGGTAGAAGAAGAGGGAGACCGAAAAAGAGGTGGGAGGACAACATTCGAGAATGGACTGGTTTGACACTGAGCGAAGCCATCAGGGCTGCTGAGGACAGAGAAAGATGGAGTATGCTGGTTAAACGATCATCTGTGGTGCCCCTACGACCTTCGGGTTACGGGACAGGATAGGATAGGATAGGAGGTATTCAAAAACAGGGTAGTTAATTAGTAAACATTAGTACCGTTGAAGTATCGTGGGGTATTTATTTATTTATTTTATTTAACGTCTATTCACATCTGTGATATTAGACAACATATTAAATTATAAACAGATTAACTTAAAATTAAAATAAAGGAGTTAATATGAACAAAAATTAATATAACGACATAATGAGTCAATGTTGTAATTTCCATATTTGAGCGCCTGTGTTACGTCATAAATAGTGTATTTAAAAGCACGTGACAATATTTGTGCACAAATGACGTATTTCCTTTTTTTTTTCCCCTTGGGTGATGTCAGTAGTAGACTATCATCACGTATTCATGTTCCTATCCTATCCTATCCTGTCCCATAACCCGAAGGTCGTAGGGGCACCACAGATGATCGTTTAACCAGCATACTCCATCTTTCTCTGTCCACAGCAGCCCTCATGGCTTCGCTCAGTGTCAAACCAGTCCATTCTCGAATGTTGTCCTCCCACCTCTTTTTCGGTCTCCCCCTTCTTCTACCTCCTTGCACTGTGCCTTGCAGAATGGTCTTTGCAAGGCCTGATGATCTGGTGACGTGGCCATACCATCGGAGTTTCCGTTTCTTCACCACTGTGAGCAGGTCATCGTGTTGTCCAATGGCTTGTGTGATGGTCTGTCGGACTTCGTCGTTGGTGATGTGTTGGGTATAGGAAATGCACAGAAGTCTTCTGTAGCACCTCATCTCCATGCTTTGTATTCTTCGTTGGAGATCTGCTGTGAGGGTCCATGCTTCGCAAGCATATAGGAAGATGGAGATGACCAGAGAGCGCAGCAGTCTTACTTTGGAATGTAGACTGATGGCTCTGTCTTTCCAAATGGGCTTCAACCTTGTCAGGGCAGCAGTTGTTTGTGCGATCCTGGAGAGGACTTCCTGTCGAGACCCATTGTCTGACACAATGGCTCCTAAATAATTGAAGCTGTGCACTGTGTTGAGGGATTGGCCTTGTACTTTGATGTCCGTGTTGATGCCATTGGTGTTGTTGGTCATCATTTTGGTCTTCTCTGCACTTATTTCCATTCCATAAGCTCTGGAGGTGGTGTCAAGCCTCTGTACAAGCTGTTCAAGTTCTTGTTCCTCTCCAGCCAATCCATCAATATCATCCGCAAAACGAAGATTGCAGATTGCTCTGCCCCCTATGCTGACTGTGCCTTCGTGATCTGCAAGAGCATCTGACATGATGCGCTCTAGGAAGATGTTGAAGAGTGTTGGAGAGAGTAGGCATCCTTGACGCACACCGATTGTTGTTCTGAACCAGTTCCCGATGACGCTGTTATGGAGGACTGCACTGGTAGCCTTGTCATACAGGCTTTTGATGACTTCTATAATTTTAGGGCTGATGTTGTACACTTTCATGGTTGCCCATAGAGCTGCATGCCAGACTCGGTCAAATGCCTTCTTGAAGTCTATGAACACATGATATAGATGTTGTTGGTGCTGTAGGTATTTCTCACAGATTATTCTGAGGTTGAAAATCTGTTCAGTGGTACTTCGCCCTGCCATGAATCCTGCTTGTTCTTCAGCTATGATTTGTTCAGCTTGTGGTTTCAACCTGTTGAGTATTATTTTCAGGATGACCTTGCTGGGATGGCTGATGACGCTGATGGTGCGGTAATTTTCACACTCCTGAAGGTTACCTTTTTTGGGAAGAGTGATGACAAGCGACTGGGTCCATGGTGTAGGCCATTCCCCACTCTGCCAGATCTTGTTACAGATAATGGTGAGAGCATCAGTCATCGCTTCTCCTCCTGCTTGTAGCAGTTCCGCTGGTATGTTGTCCACTCCCGCTGACTTCCCTTTCTTCAGCGATTGCACTGCTGCCTCAACTTCTTCCCGGAGAATTGGGAGGATTTCTTCTTCTTCTCTGCTCTCGGGTCATGCTAGAACTGATGGGTCTCCATTTGGTGTATGGTTGTAAAGGTCAGAGCAGTACTCTGTCCATCTGTCCAAGACTTCTTGTTCTTCTGTAAGGCAAATGCCAGACTTGCTTTGGATAGTGGAGACTTTGGGCTGTTTAACACTTGTCAGCCGCTTCACAGTCTGGTAGGCCTTCTTGCTGTTGTTCTTGTTCAGATTGTTTTCTATTTCCTGGCATTGATCTTCTATCCAGTTCTCCTTTGCTGTGCGCATGCCTTTTCGGATGTCATTGTTGATTTTTCGGTAGACATCAGCTCCCTGTGAGGTGTTCTTTTTCTTTTTTAACTCTCTTCGTTTATCACACAGATCCAAAAGTTCAGGTGTGATCCAGAGGACAATAATAAACCTCCGGTATAAGACCGTCCAAAATCTGAGAAAAAACGGTCTTATAATAGAGGAGGTCTTATATCAGAAATAGGGGAGGAGGGGAAGGGTGGGCGATCAGGGTCGGAGGGTATGTAGTCATAATTTTTGTATCCTTTATAATAAGCTGAATTTGTGTCTTCCCAACGTCTAAACTTCTAGCAATAAACAAACAATTCTTCCTCTTTTCACTTCTTTCAATCACTTTCATTCTCTTTGCCAAACTCAAAACTTTCCTCTTGCTCGACGCCATTTTGACAAGGCAGTGTAGGCGAGTAATGTCCCTTACTTGCGCGAGTAGTGTCCCTAACTTGCGAACCGGAACTAGCAGGCAACAGCAGGCGTAAACTAACATAAGAGAAAAAAACAACTAAAGAACCAGTCAATAATTTAACTGATAGATCTTTTAAATTGTCTAAGACGGTCGTATAAAGGGCTTAAGACACGGTCGCTGGTCGAATAAACGAGGTTGTCGCATACCAGAGGTCATTTATTATTGGAAGTGAATCTGTCAGAAGTTTTGAAGTCACATAACCGAGGGAGTCGTATACAAGAGACACGGATACAGGAGATTCCACTGGCTGGGTTTTTTGTTTCTTTGTTTGCTTGTTTCTTTTTATCCTCAACAGCCGTACAGCGTTTATATCAACGCCGTGGCTTGAAGTAAACAATCGTTAGTCAGTATGCATCCAAACAGAGCCGTACAGTTAAATACCGCGTGGTGGCAAATAACTCCGTAGCTGACGTTAATTAGGATCCCAACCAAAACCATTAAGGTGGCTTGAGTGGTCTGGGCTGTAGAAACTCCATCTCTGGCACCCACAAGATGGCCAAATGCGTCACGGCCCAAAATGGAAGATGGCCCGAGGCGCTGAGAACATCCTGGCTGTCACAGATGAACACTGCCAAACTAGGGTAGCGCGTTGACTCATTGGTAGAACCCAGTTTGCCTGGCGTGCAGTTTTGGATTCTAAATAGTGATGCCTGGCGCAACTGTTTGAACTGAATAGCATCATCATTATGGAAGGTTTCTTCTTCTTCTTCTTCTTCTTCTTCTTCTTCTTCTTCTTCTTCTTCTTCTTCTTCTTCTTCTTCTTCTTCTTCTTCTTCTTCTTCTTCTTCTTCCCACCGCCGTAGCCGAAGTGGTAGAGCATTCGCCTGGCACATCGATGATCCAGGTTCGAATCCCTTGAAGGAGTGGGGTGGGAGGAGGGAAGAGGGGAGGCAAAATTTTAAAAAGTGGCAATTTTCACTGTCCATTTTAGTAGTATGATTGCTCTGGTAGTTCAGTGTTGATTTAGAGCCCTATCCCTTTGTTCCCAGGGATGATTATGCCCGTCTGCCATATCACCAATGGTGGGTGTAGATGTTAAACTTCAATGTTCATTCATTATTCTTCTTCTTCTTCTTCGATTAAACTTTGCTAGTGCTATTAGCTTCTGAGATCCTGACAGTGTGGAGCGTTTGAACGAACATATGATACATAGATGTTGTTAGACTTTTTCCGAAGCTTGTTCAATCAAAGTGAAACATAAATTAGGCTATGGGAAGGAAGTCGAGTCACACAGGTTTAGGGTAGCCGCGGACAGAGAACGTTTTAACAGGCCACTAAGAGGACCTACAAATGCCCCAAGGCGCCACTCTTTCTACTCCTGCGTCATGGTAAGAACTTAACGAAGTTTGTCCTGCTCTTGTCTGGGTCCTCCAATCCTCCGCATCTGAGACCATAAGAGCCTGTATTAATGTAAAGACATTAGTTGGTGTTGATGTATTATTTGGTGCGGGGACTGTCATGTGCCTTTTCAAATGTCCAGGAATACAGCCTGAGCTGTTTTCTGCCGCGCTTCCTCCCATGGTCTGTGATCACAACCGAATGATAGTAGTAGTAGACGCGACACTTCCCGACATGACGGCCTACTAGCGCCAAAACCTGATAATTACAAATATCGTGAGATAATAACAAATATCATGGGATGATTACAAATAGCATGGTCTAATTACAAGTATCAAAGTATAAGTACAATTATCATTGAAAAATAACAAATCTCTTCGTGTGATACTGTTTAATTTTCAGTTTTTACACAAGCAATCTACATGGAAATGCGCCAAAACCGAACATTGTAATTATGATATAATAATAACAATTTTCACTTGATAATTACACTTTTTACGTGATCATGCTTAATTCTGGCTAAGGCGGCATACTAGCGCCAAAAATCTGTTTAATATATAATATTTATATTATAATCAGTGATAATGGTAATGAACACCTGTTCCGGTTTAATTCACATATATGACGGCCTACTAGCGGCAAAATCTGATAATTACAAATATCATGGGATAATTACAAATATTAATTACATATTTACAATTAACACGTAAATATTGTAATTATCAAGTGAAACGGAAATTCCGATGGTATGGACACGTCACCAGATCATCAGGTCTTGCAAACACCATCCTACAAGGCACAGTGCAAGGAGGTAGAAGAAGAGGGAGACCGAAAAAGAGATGGGAGGACAACATTCGAAAATGGACTGGTTTTACACTGAGCGAAACAATCAGGGTTGCTGAGGACATGGAAAGATGGAGTACGCTGGTTAAACGATCATCTGTGGTTCCCCTACGACCTCCGAGTTACGGGATAGGATAGGATATGATAGAATAGGATCAAGTGAAAATGACAATTTTCGGTTTTGGCGCATTAATTTTCCAGACGAGATTGCTAGAGCCAAAACTGATAATTAAACAAGAGCACGCTAATATATTTGTACTTTTTAGTGGTAGTTGTAATTATCTATATATATGAATTGCTTAGCCGGAAGTCCTTCTTCGCCTCTACTGTAAAGTTTGTCCGGTATGGACGCTGATCTGGGCAGGTGCTGGGCGCTGCGGATCGGCCTGCTGGGCGCTCAAAACCCGCGAAATCGTTATAGCCGACATTTCCTTACCAAACGTTTAACCGTTTCTGAGATAAATAAATAAACAAAATGTCCACAAACTGCAATAGCCTCATTCCGTGCGCGATTTCGATTCAACCCGTGTCAAGAACGTGCCGTTCCGTAATACCGCAAATTTTGTTTTATTTCCATTCAAAACACTTTTGCACTCATGTCACAAATCTTACAAAGTTTTGTGTTTAACTAATTAAATTTGATTAATTAAAAATCGAATCGAGGTTTTAGCATGTTTTCCCATATAGACCAAAAAAATGATGATCTTTGTACAAAGCCTTGGTAGCTCACTTAGACATTTGCCCACCGTGCAGACGACCCAAGTTCAATTCTACCGCGGGCCATATATTTTTTATGTTATGTTTTTTTACACTACAATATGGATATTTTTCTTTTTAGTTTAGGCTTTTTACTTTTAACTTATTTATTATTATTATTATTATTATTATTATTATTATTATTATTATTATTATTATTATTATTATTATTATTATTATTATTATTATTATTATTTATATACTACTACTACTACTACTACTACTACTACTACTACTACTACTACTAATTATTATTATTATTATTATTATTATTATTATTATTATTATTATTATTATTATTATTATATCTTATATCAAATTTTATTTTAAAACCTTGGTGTTTTTTATTATTTCTATTTGTATTATTCTATATTCAATATTATTATTATTATTATTATTATTATTATTATTATTATTATTATTATTATTATTATTACCAAGGATCGGGATGGGGTGGTACGTGTAGGTAAAAGGGGGCTACAGGTAGGTTTAAAGGGGCATGGGTAGGCATAACGGGGATACGGGTATATATAAGGGGGTATGGTGATGGTCGATTCCTTTCATCCATTCCTGCGAAACGATCAACGGGGAAGTATCAAGGAGGGTACAGGAAGGTTACAAGGTGGATACGGAAGGTATCAAGGGGGTATGGGGAGGTATCAAGTGGGTTCGGGGAGGTATCAAGGAGGTATGGTGAGGCATCATGGGGGGACGGGGAGATATCAGGGGGGGGGGAGGGTATGGTGAGGTATCAAGGGGGATATGAGGAGGTATCATCGTCCAAATGAAACTCGCAGACAACAGTGTTGTTTCTCTGTCTACATTTTAAACAGCAACCTGTGTACCCTGGCTTGCCAGTGTACAAAACCACTAGTGTTATAATATTTGTAACTATCTCACGATAATTGTCATTACGCGAAATTGTAATTATTAGGTTTTTGGCGCTAGGAAGGCGTGGCAAATCTGATATTTATGAAATAACACTGTGGATTACCGGTAACTCAGTAAATTACACAGAACACGTGTTAATTTAAATTATCTCGTGATAATAATAGCTGTCGGATTTGGTGCTAGTAGGCCGTCATATGCCCCCGACAGTAAGCAGACAAGAAATATCTCCAAATGATAGAGAGAGAGAGAGAGAGAGAGAGAGAGAGAGAGAGAGAGAGAGAGAGAGACAGAGACAGAGACAGAGAAACAGAGAGACAGAGAGAGAGACAGAGAGAGAGACAGACAGAGAAAGACAGAGAGAGACAGACAGACAGATAGAGAGAGAGACAGAGAGAAGAGAGAGAGAGTAGCATGGCGTGATATAACTTTATTTTTATTTTGCGCTTTGAGCTGATATTGTTCCTTAGGAAAATATTATTATTATTATTATTATTATTATTATTATTATTATTATTATTATTATTATTATTATTAATTAATTAATTAATTAATTAATTAATTAATAATAATAATAATAATAATAATAATAATAATAATAATAATAATAATAATAATAATAATAATAAATTAATTTAGTTTTTGACATGTTATTATTTTAAAGGTAGTGGCAGCCGCTATGCGTGACTTGTGGCCTTTCTCCCCCAAATAGCTTGTTTTCAATCGCCTATAAATACTCCAAAACATCCCTGAAAATTTAAAAGAATCATTGCAAAAGACAGGTGGACTCTTTCTTATTTGCGCAATGTAATTTGTTGTAAGCTTGTTTTGCAATTCTGATTGGTTGATCCACGTTGAGGTGACGGGGTTTTCTGTATAAATAGTATCTCCACTTTGTGGAAATTTAGCGCTTTAAATTACCACTGTTTCTGTCATTCTCATTGTTCTTTCTCGTTCCTACTCTGTTCTATCAATCTACTATCTTCTTCGATAGTCCAGTCACCTACTTTTTTCTTGAAAACTCTCGCAAAACTCATCATTTGTGTATGGGGTCTGTTGGGTCAGCTTATAAATATTGGACGCTTTCTGCCAAATGGCTACTAGGGCTTACTATGGTATAATTATTTAGCAATGTAGGCATTTTATATGCATGTGTTTTGTTAATATTTTATAATGATGTTTATATTCTATTTTGTTTTTTTGTAAACGGGGTTCCGATATCTTAGGGTACAGCCTCAGCGTCCCCTGCATGTGATCCCTTTATTGTAAAGTGACCGGCTAGTGGAGTGCGATCAGTTTTACCATTAGGGTTGTTTCAGCAGATCAAGGTGAGCCCTCTTTCAACCAAATTGTGGTTTGAGAGAGAAAGAGAGAGAGAGAGAGAGGGAGGAAGAGAGAGGGAGAGAGAGGGGGGAAGAGAGAGAGAGAAAGAGAGAGAGAGAGAGGGAGGAAGAGAGAGGGAGAGAGAGGGAGGAAGAGAGAGGGAGAGAAAAAGAGAGAATAATTCTTTATTTCACGAAGGTAGCAGAATAAACAGTTTTTACATCTGACCCACGCCATAAAGAGGGACTAGTTGACTGAAATTACAAAACAACATTAAAACGATTACATGAGTATAGATACACGTGAACTAGAACCCATGTGTGTATACGAAATGCATTGCTATGAATAATGGGTGGGGCTGCACATCAAGTTTATAGTTACATTTTACATGTATAGTATTCTAAAGATCAATATTGGTTTGTAAGCAACAAACCTTAAACTAACTAGCACATATGCATTATGGTGTTGTTGTTGTTGTTTTGTGTTTTTTACAAAATCAATTCAACGAAGTGCAAGGAGGTAGAAGAAGAGGGAGACCGAAAAAGAGGTGGGAGGACAACATTCGAGAATGGACTGGTTTGACACTGAGCGAAACAATCAGGGTTGCTGGGGACAGGGAAAGGTGGAGTACGCTGGTTGAACGATCCTCTGTGGTGCCCCTACGACCTCCGAGTTATGGGACAGGATAGGATAGGAATTCAACGAAACAATACAGTGAACTCCGGCTCTAGTGAAGTGTCTGTGGACCTGGAATTGACTTCAATGTAACATCAGCTATATTGAATTTATACTGAAGAAATTCAGTATAACCCACGATTATGTCATTCTGTATTGCTTTCTCAATATTTGATAAAACATAGTTTTATTGTTGTTGTTGTTTACAGTATGGCGTTCGTGTACCTGATGAAGGTTTTGACATAAAGCCAACATATTGGGGTTTAAAAAAATGTGTTGTGTTTGATTTTGTGGACTGACTAGGGTGCAACTTGGATTTTGAATACTGGAAATGCTTGTAGATCTCCAAATTAATAAAACGCATTAAAATTACATATACCAAAGTAAACAGCAACAAAGACGTGCTTCCCTGATGCTCCATTAAATACAATATATCTTGATCTCAAAAGCCTCAATTTATGTAGCAGCCTGAAAGGCATGTTTAGGCCTATTGAGGGTAGGTAATATACTAAACGCCTCAGTCCACCCAGCTGTTAAAAGGGTACCCGACTGCATTTAGAACACTGGAAGATAATGCAGTGAGGGAGGGGACATGGGCATCGCTGTCATGAAGCTGGCACAGAGAAAAGAGAGTCCTTCAAACGTCTCTCTCCTCAAAGACTGAAAGTTACAGTGACGCCTTTACCGTTACGTTGTTTTTGCCATACTGCTGGTTTATTTTATGAGAAGTATCTTCTTTGCTAAAAGTGAATTTATAACGTTTCAAGTTGTTCTAATATTATTTTAACAAAACTATATGTTGACGTGTCGCCATCACATTCACGACAGTTGGCTGTAAAATTACAGACTAGACATAAATTTATGTACAATTACCTTTTAGTAAAGCAGAGAGGTTTGTAAGAATACACTATGCCAATTTAGACCACCTTTTAAAATGTTTGATGTCTAATAGGCCTATTTTCACAATTGTAAACAAACCGAGTTTTCTCCCTTTAGTATTCCTAATGTTCCTAGTGTGACCGAATGTATCATAGATGATACATAGATTTTGGCTTTTAATATAGATCTGAAAAGAATAAAATAAATTTGAAATGTTTTAGTATCAATTTCATTTTAACACAACCTGCAAATATTTAATAATACTAGAAGGGCAACTCGCAATATTTAACATGAAAATGAATGCCCAGGAGAAACAAAAATGAAACATGGCATTAAAATGTAAAGTAAAACCGACTTATGCTCTTGACCTTGAAATGACCTTGACCTCCGGCTCCAAATACACTCACGTACGATAAAATATACTACAGCATAAATTGTATTATTCCAAACAAGTGTGATCTTGGAATGACCTTGATTTTGGGATGACCTTGACCTTCACGTGACATCTCATACAAACCACAAATAACCCAATGTTGCATAGTATGGGTTAAATATAGCCATTTCACGGTACAATGAACTATTTTTTGTATGTTTTTGCAAGGCCTAGAATGACCTTGACCTTCAAGATAAACGCAAAAACGGAACATTTGTGAAATATCAATCTATCTTCTCTAAATACAACAAGTTTGGACTTTATATCTCTCATAGTTTAGGGTCAAGGTCACTTCAAAGTACTTATAATAACTGATTGGACATCTCCAGTGATCTTGGCCCTGGAGTGAGGTTGACCAAATGTGCATAGGATGTGTGTTTTACTGCATCAAAGAGTCATGTTCAATATTAATAATTTAAGAAACAAGTTAAATTTTGTGAATATTTGTCATTTTTTAAATACAAACATTTGTTGACCCTGTGACCTTGACCTTGAAGTGAAGTCATTCATTCACTGATCATGTATGAGGTCTTATGGATATACATCATCTTACCAAGGTTGGTTGTGATAGTTGAAATAGGTTCTGAGTCTTGGACGTTTTGCATGTCCCGACGGCGGACAGATGGACAATAATAATAATAATAATAATAATAATAATAATAATAATAATAATAATAATAATAATAATAATTATTATTATTATTATTATTATTATTATTATTATTATTATTATTATTATAACAAATTATTTAGGAGTCGTCTCGAACAAATTTGCAAAAATCTGTTTGTTTTGTATTTTGTTGTTGTTCGTTTTTTTTTTCTGTTTTTATTTTTCTTTTTCCTATTTTTCTTTGGGGGGTGAGGGGGGGGGGGGGGTGAGGGGTGTGTACATATACTGCATTGCTATGCATGTGAGTCGAATAATAATTGCTATGCATTTATTTCAGTAACATTGTTGTCCAAAAACTAGACCTAATTTTCACTGTTTTGCTCGCTCTAGTCATGTGAGAAAGACTTAGATCTGAAAGTCTGCGCCAAACGTCGGGGGTAGCATATACTAGTGGCAGTAGGATACATTATTTATTTATAAAACCGACGAAAATCTCTCAGGGGCCGTGTTACCGTGCTTCAATACAGCCGTATATTCAATAGGGCTGGACGGTTTTACCGATACGTAACTGTATTCAGGTTCGGAAACGCGACGGTACGGTGCGGGTGTCCAAGGTCCGGTGTACTGAGAAATCTCGACAACACATAACGATCGACAGTGGGCGACATCTTGTCCGCCCAGAGAGCGAGCCTAAAGCCCAAACACGTGGATAGGCAGCTGTTCTTGAAGAAGAACTTATAAGAACAGCAGCTTATCCACGTGTTTGAGCATGGTACCAGTCGCCAATCCTTCTGAACTCTTAAAGTTCTTAAAGACCTTTCCCGTTGAATGTTTTTGTTTTATTTTGATTTTGTGGTTTAAAGTTTGCTGTTGTTCTAAACAGTGATTTATCATAATTTGTTTTGAAGGCATTCAAGCAATAATAAAGCTTCAGTTTCTATGGAAATGTGGTTCTTTGAAACTGTTTTGAAGTGTATGACATTCTTTCTTTTGCGTCGGTCACTAGACTACTGTCGGTGCCATATCCCATTTGATTGTAACACTGAAAATCGCGGTATACCGGTATGAAATACCGATACGACCTAACGATACCGCGGTATTGTCGGTACGACTTTGACCCACGGTACCCACCCAGCTCTAATGTTCAATAGAGCCGAATTCAATAGATGCTACGTTTTTTAAACACATAAAAGAATACGTTTGTGCGGGAACCTAGCCTGAGTTTCAATAGAGCCGAATATCCAATACGGCTGCATAATAGTCCGAGCGTGCAACTTTTTCGAAGCGGGAAAAAAGCAACAGTTTGTTTCTCAACTACTTTATGTGCAAAAATGTATGTATTTTTAAAATCCGATGAGGTTACCACCGGTCGACCCTGGAATAATAAGTGCATTTAGAGAAACCGTCTGCACATTTTCGTTTCGCGCATTTACCCTTTTTTTGGTGTGTGACGTCTCCGCGGAGTGATCTAAAAGTTTGTTTGACGCAAATTTCAAATATGGCTGCGCCCAGCTGCGAAGCGATTCCAGGTAAGAAATGCATTATTTTGTTATAAATTTAGATTGATTGATAATTTTTTGAACTGTTGCATTACTTTGAAGGGGTGTACAGATGTCTGACAATCATAATTACGCCCCGAATAGCCACACAAATGCGTAAAACTAGAGCAATGATGTGCAGCATGTTTACTATCTTTATTGAAGAAGGATGCAAGCAGCATAAATTGTCGAAACGTAAACACACTGAATTTTATAACCTGTTGGATTGTTTTCTCTCTTTTTTTCTTGTGTACATCTGGTTTTAATTTTTCAAATTCTGTCATTGTGATGTAGGCCTTCATAAAAAAACCCACTGTAGCATGAGTGTGCCGCTGTGGGCTAAAATCATGTAGGACGGTAACGTGATCATGATTATTTTGACATTATTTTGTACAAACTTGGAGGCTCATGCTTAATACATACATGTAAGAAAGAAAGACAAATATTGGGATTACAACATTTAGCTACTGTTTACTCCTTTTAATACATGCATGTAGTTAAAAAGAAAACAGAGTATGAAAGACAAAAAAAGCATTTTCTAGAGTGTATGCATACCTTTCAGGCTTTGTGTTGATAGATTTGTAGGATCGGATTCAGGGGTGGAGGTATGGCGGTGTGCTTTAGTACTCAAGCACCCGTTCCATTCAGTCCAGTTAGTTTTTAGAGTCAATGCTGTATGTATTTATGTAAGTATCTATCTATCTATACATCTATCTATCCAGCCCCACCCCATTAATCGTTTATTGAGTTGCTTATTAATTTGTTACTTAATTTTTTTGGCAAAAAAATCTGTTATCTGCTATCTGATATCTGTAACGTATGCATGAATGCATGTATGTATGTATGTATGTATGTATGTATGTATGTATGTATGCATGCATGTATGCGTGTATGTATGTATGTATGTATCTATCTATCTATGTATCTATCTATCTATCTATCTATCTATCTATCTATCTATCTATCTATCTATCTATATCTATTTTGTAAAATTAAAAGGCAAAAGTTAGTTATCTGCTGATAGCAAGGTGTTTTTTTTCAGTTGAAACGCAGCCGGACAAGAGTGACCTCTGCATTTTGTGCAATGATCCACTTAGTAATGGTCGACAGTGCACAACTGTGACAAGTAAAAGAGGTCTAGCAGGCTTACAGAGAGCTAGTCGAGAGAGGGGTATTAGCAGCGCTCAATTCTACATTGGCCAAGTTCTTCATAAGAAATGTCGATCAGACCACCTGAATTCCAAATATATTGCTCGTGACAAAGAGGCCAATTCTCAGCAAAATTCTGCACCAGGACGTAGATCTACTAAAATAAAGTTTGATTACCGAAATAATTGCATCCTCTGCGGCACAAGTGTAGAAAAAGACAGGCGTGCAGAGGAAAAAAGCTATGGTAAGAAAACGGTTTTTCCTGTGAGGTCGTTTGCTTTCCAGAGTGCACTAGAAACAGCCTGTTTACAAAGAAATGACGATTGGTCCCATGAAGTGCAAGGTAGAATAGAGTTTATAAATGACTTGCATGCAGCTGACGCAGTGTACCACCAACAGTGCAACGTTAACTTTAGGACTGGAAACGGTATTCCCCGGGCATACAGTCAGGGGTTTAGAGAAGAATCAAAGCTTGGACGTCCAACTGAAAGTTCAAAAACTGCTGCATTTGAAAAGGTGATTGCATACGTAAAAGAAAATGACGAGGAGCAAGTAACAATGAAACAACTGTGTGAGCTGATGGGACAGTATTGTGATGACCCATACACAGAAAGGCATTTGAGAGAAAAACTGACAGAAACTTTAGGGGATGATATTATAATTACATCTCTTCGCGCGAAAGTCAACACTGTTACATACAGAGAAAAGGTTGAGAAAATTTTGGATCAATTTGCTAAAAGTACAAGAGAAAATGACCAAAAGAAAGAAAAACTGAGAATTGTAGAAACAGCAGCTAGACTGGTGCTTTCGGACATCAAGGAAATGAAGTCAACAAAGGAGGAGTACCCATCTAAAGATGATATCAGTGACTTAGGAAACAACCTTAATTACCTCACACCTGCGCTTCTTTTGTTTTTGGAGACATTGTTCCACAACAGGAAGGATGCGAGTCTTGCCACGGCGTCAATTGGACAGGCAATTATGTCAGTTGTTAGACCCAAGTCCTTGCTGCCCCCTCTTCAGATTGGTCTTGCAGTGGAGCTACATCACTTGTATGGATCCCGGTATCTCGTGGAGCATCTAAACCAGATGGCCTTCTGTTCCACATATGCAGAAGTAAAGCTGTTTAAACAGTGCGCTGCTGCTACCCAAGGCACTGACCTTTCAGGAGTGACCCCTGAGAGCCATGTAACCTTTGTTGCTGACAACGTCGACCACAACGTCAGAACCATTGATGGAGCCGGAACATTCCACGGGATGGGCATTATTGGAACAGCTACTCCTGGAAAAAAAGAGACTCGCAAAATACTCCGCGACACCAACATGACCGCAAAAAATGTCATGCGCCTCGTTGGAGAGATTCCTCAGCGCTTCTACAACACATCTTCCATTGACTTGTCACTCAAATATCAAGAGCTGCAAGACTTCAAAGTTGACGACCCAACCAGAAAACTGGACCTTCTGTGGAAAATCTCATGGCCCCTTCGCTCCCCTCGACCAGGATGGTCTGGGTTTATGCAGGCAGTATCTACCGGGGACTACCCAGGTCGGACCGAGGTAACGTTTCTGCCTATGATCGACCTTGACCCCTCCAACTTGAGCTGCATCTACTCAACTCTGCATTTTGTATGTGACATGGCGCGTCGATACAAGGTCACTCCGGTGATAACTTTCGATCAGCCCCTGTGGTGGAAAGCTCAAACCATAATCGACAGTGAGCCAGATGAGAGCCCTCTTCGATCAATGGTGTTGTGCTTGGGAGGATTTCATACCCAGATGAGTTTTCTGGGATCGATCGGGCATTTAATGTCTGGATCTGGATTGCAACAGCTCATGGAAGTTGTGGTGACACCAAACACTGCCCTGCAAGTACTGTCTGGGAAGAGCGTCAAAAGAGCAGTTCGTGTCAATATTCTTGTTGATGCTGTCTTGAACGCACTATTGTCGTCATCCGCTCTTGGCTTAAACCTCCCAGATGTCTCTCATGTTGAACAAAATGCAAGCAAGACACACCATGAAGGTGCCAGCATACATGGTTCACCAGAGACAAGCGAACAAACTACAGAAGAGCACACAAGTGAACGCACGTCACAGCTGGACACAAATCAACTCGCACTCGCATCAGATGCATGGACAAGTGAACATGCACCTGACATGGACACAGATTGGAGCAAACAAGACAAAGAGATAAGTGAATGCATGTCAGACTTGGTTACAGGTGAACGTGGTCAGGTCAATGGGACAGGTCAAGGCACACAAAGAGCAGAGGTAAATGAACAGATTTCAGATCAATTTCATGTGAACACAGGTGAAGATATTGTAAAAGTTGTGTCATGTTGTGTGAAGCTATTCGATAGTCTTCTAGAGAAGGCCATTTCACCAGCGGAGGTCGCTAGTAACAAAGAACTTGACATCATCGACAACAAACTCTGTGAACTGAAAAACCAACTCGCTACAAAAAGTCGGACGTCCTGTTTGTGGCTGCAGTACATGAATACTGTCGAAATCCTTAAGACATTTATCAAAGCAGAAAGAACAGGTGACTGGGCTCTGCATTTACAGGCAATGAAAGAAATGCTGCCATACATGGCAGCTGCGGGGCATAATTTGTATGCAAAGTCTATTCACATCTACCTGCAGCAGATGCAGTCCCTTGGCCATCATAAGCCGGACGTGTTTCAAGCCTTTCAAAAGGGCTTCCATGTTCTTCGTATAAGCGATCGTTATTGGGCAGGCCTCTCTCAGGATTTGGTGATAGAGCAAGTGCTTATGCGGAGCCTGAAAACAGCAGGAGGGCTGACACGTGGGAGAGGCATGGGCGAAAGCCAGCGCACACAGTGGTTGCTGTCAATGCCAGCATGCGCTGACGTCAATGAGGCGATGCAGACAGTGACAAGCAGTAACTACACAACGAGTGACCAGCATATTGAAAACACTGAACCGCGACAGAAGCGAGATGACAAGGACATGCAATCACTCCTGAGCTTCCTGATTCCAAGAAACCCATTCTCCTGTGATGAATCTCTAAGAAACATAAGCACCGGTGCCACAGCGGACAAGCATGTGAATGCTGACAAGGCAAAAGAGGTGGGAGAAGCGATTTTGGAGAAGATTAAAAATACAAAAGTCCAGGACATTTCTTTCAAGAAAAAAGATCAAGTTGTGACAATGAGTACCAAACCTTCCGCTAAGGTGACTGGCCCCCAAGTTGATCCACAGATGTTGTTTCAGCGTCTAGTGGCTGCTGCCCAAGCGCAGTCAGCTCTGGACTTGCCAGGATTCTTCACGTACGATCTCAGCTGCCCTCCAGCGGCACTGTTTGATGCATGTGGTTTAATGCGAGAAGCTGCCAAATCACAACTCGTTGATGCGTTAGTATCAGAAGCCACACGACAAGGCAGTCAGCCTTCTGTGGACATCAGTGATTCTCCTGTGTACGTCATCGACGGTGGATCTCTTCTCCACAAAATTCCATGGAAAAAAGGAGACCCATTTGCCAGCATTGCCGCGACCTACGTGGAATACATAACCAGAAAATACAGCAACGCTCACGAGGTTGTAGTTATCTTTGATGGCTATGACAGTGGACCGTCAACTAAAGATGCGGCTCATGCTCGGCGTTCTAATGGTATTGTTGGCCCATCGATAAACTTTGCACCTAACATGCTGTTCACTTCAAGGAAAGAACAGTTCCTTGCCAACAATAGAAACAAACAATGCTTCATAACTTTTCTAGGTGAACTTTTGGAGGCAAGAAACGTCAGTGTGCTACACGCATCAGAGGACGCAGACACACTCATTGTTGACGCTTCAGTCAAGTATTCTTCTTCACATACCACTATCGTGTTGGGAGAAGATACAGACCTGTTCGTCCTCCTTCTTGTGCATGCAAAGACGGATGGCAAGCCAATTCTCTTGCGATCTGATATCAAAGGGAAAAAGCACCCAGAACAGAATATCCTGTACTTAAAAGAACGTATTGGGGATACACGCTGCCGCCAACTGCCGTTTTTGCACGCTGTGAACGGCTGTGACACGACTTCTCGCCTCTTTGGGATTGGTAAAGGCGTCCCTCTGAAAAAGGTCGTAACATCAACAACGTTGGAATGTGCGGCTGAAACATTCTCTACTGCAGGACAAACCCAAGAAGCCATCATCGCCGCCGGCGAAAAGGCTATAGTTTGTTTGTACAATGGACAGGACAAAGATACCCTAGATTTCCTTCGGTACAAACGCTTCAGTGAGAAAGTGGCCTCGTCGATGACTGCCGTTGCTGTCCAGTCTTTGCCGCCAAGCTCAGGGGCAGCCAAGTATCACAGTCTGCGAGTTTATTTGCAAGTTCAGGTGTGCCTCTTTATTATGTGTATCATAGTGGCATCTCATTTCGGGTATTTCTCTGTTTTCAGCTGTAACGTGTGGTGTGCCTTTCTGAATCGGTTGAGTGTAGTCGTACCTTCCTTATTCCCACACCATATATCTTTAATTAATCCCAAACTATTTCATTGATTAGATTATTTTCTAAGTTTTGCAATCTGCATGAAATCAATACATGGTCTAGTCTGGAAATATTTGTTTTCAAATCGTTAACAGTTGAAGAACAGTAAATTTTGTTTTCATATTAGACTGCTCATGTTCAAGCTATCATTTAGGAAGATCACTGACTTTTTAAAAATTTGTAATGAAATATTTCTGATATTGTTCTAGCGCTGGCTGGACTTCGGCTGCGACCTTCAGCCAGAGGAGTGGGGATGGCAGCGTTCAGCCCAACGCTTGGAGCCAAAAACCACAGATCTGGGACCGGCTCCTTCCCTACTCATGAAGGGCATCAGGTGCAAATGCAAAACTGACTGTGGCAAGGGAAGCCGTTGCACGTGTCGAACTCTTGGACTTGAGTGCACTCTGGCCTGTGCGGACTGCAAGGGCCTTGCCTGCAGCAACGCCCCACCAGCGGAGATGTTTCAAGAGGATCCGGCAAGTTTTTAGTGGCGTGGGGAACTGTAGTAAGTGCCTGTGTCTGTGTGTGCAAGTTGCTGTTGCTCACTGTTTGTGCGAATGCACTGTCTATGCGTGAGTTGCATTAAAACATTTCTAGCAATATATACGACTTTATATCCGCCGGCGGACATTTCTATCATTGTTTTTGAACGCTGCTTGACAAGACCTTTTGAATGAGGGGCTACATGATGGTGTTTGCTTATGATTTGCAAATTTTTGCATTTGCAAGGTGTTGCGATGACGTCATTTCACTAATATTAACTTGTTCCAGGGTCCAGGAAAGGTAACCTCTGCGGTTTCTTAAAGTGCACATATTTTACTACCTTTTGCGATAAAGAAACCTACTGTTGCTTTTTTCCCCTTACTTTGTCCTTTTTTACTGTTAGACGCTCGGACTATAACATCAGTAGCAGCAAAGTGAGATTGTATGGGAAAAAAAATCTTCATATTATTTTATTACTTGTACAATGAAGGCAACGTTTATTTTGACTTCATAAGATGGGAAGCACACATGTATTTGCTCTTGAAAGTATTCATGTTGGTAGTTTCTCTCAGGAAGTTTGAGAGAGTCCCAGAGACTGCTCTCCGAATAAATTACACTAGACTTAAACAGATCAATCAATCCGTGCAAGAGGAGTATTCAATCTCATGAGTTCGCGCGAAGTTCTCAAAGTGAATTTTGAGCATATGGTTTCTGGTACATATTCCCAGTAATAAGTTAGTGCTTAAATAAACCCTTATTATAAGCCAACCTTGCTTTTAGAGGGAGCATCCCTAAGTTTATGTCGTCTTATTCAGAAAGGGTTGCATTCTTTAATAGGACTACTTTCAGAGCACGTTTGTGTAATTTAATAAATGGTTTAATTGTGTTATAAAGTTATCACTGACTGGTCACATAAGGTAGACGCGTAATAAATTGCTGACTGAATTGTACATTAAAGAATAACTTCCTTGCATTGTTGTTGATTTTTATTGTCTTAATTCATCAAGATGATAAGACCAAAAAAAACAAAAAAATAATAATAATAATAATAATAATAAAAAATAATAATAATAATAAATTAAAAAAAATTAAAAAAAAAAAATAATAAAAAAAAATAAAAAAAAAAAAATAAAATACATTATAATAATAATAATAATAATAATTTAAAAAAAAATAAATAAAGAAATAAAGAAATAAATAATAATAATAATAATAATTATAATAATAATAATAATAATAATAATAATAATAATAATAATAATAATAATAGTAAAAATAATAATAATAATAATAATAAGAATTTTAAAAAAAATTAAATTAAATTAAATTAAATTAAATTAAACAATTATATTAATCTTGCAACAGGTGAATCAAAGAGTATTTTCGCTAAGATAATACACAAAGGATAATTAAGTTCTTTTAAGGATGTTTTGTCATTCATCTCCAGCGGCAAAATAGGGGCAATAGTAGAGCATGCAAACAACATGTGTTCTAAAGACAAAGGTCTGTCACAGGCACATAAAACATTTTTACAATATTTCGGTCTTATTGCATTTAACCATATTCGATTTGCCATTGAGGAAATAGCTCTTGAGACTTTACTCTGCTCTTCAAAATGTGTGTCAAATATAATTGTTCGAAGTAAAAAATTTTCAATATGATGTTGTATTTCTCTAGGGGATTTCTTCAATGCAATAACCTTGGAGTTCAAATTTGATGCACCCTGTTTTGCCCCCCTATCTGCCCAGTCATTATAGAGAAACCCACTATGTGACGGTATCCAACAGAAACTTACATCTGTTCCGTTAACAATTAAATTGTTGATTTTATGCTTTATTTCAATAACAATTTCTTTTCTTTCCTTAGACTTGTTTGATTGCAATGCCTCCAGGACGGTCATTGAATCTACACACACAACAATTTGTAAAATATTTGTAGACAGGCTTTCAATTTTGCTTAGAGCCATTAAAACTGCTATTAATTCTGCAGTGAAAATCGAAATCCCCTTACCTAAATAAAAAGATTCTTTTACATTGAATTCTGGTATAACATATGCCGCTCCTGCATCGGATGATTCTAGCACAGAACCATCTGTATAAATTTTTAAATGTTGATAATATTTGCTTTCCAGGTGTATTCGAGCCTTTGTAGCCAGTATGTCTGCATTATTAGATTTATTTTCTGTACAATAATGAATATCAAAAAAGGCTGTTTTAAGTTCCCATGGTAGGAATGGAGACGTATAGGAAATTGGATCTAGAGCTACGAGGTCTTCTTGAACAGTTTGTATAAGGTCTTTTGTATATGTTGCAATTGTTTCAAAAGAAGAAACTTTTTTTGCATGTTTAGGGAAGTCTGTGTCAGATCGTAACAATATCTCTTCTTTATTATAATTCTGGACTGCTTTTGCTCTCACAATGTACTTTGCGCAAGCCAATTTTCTCCAATCAAGTAAATGCATTATCCCTGCTAACGTATAGACTTTTTCAGTACGTGTATGGACTGATAATCCTAGAGCTAATTTTAAAGCTTTGCTATCTAGGCTTTGTAACTTTTTTAAATACGATTTTGGAGCCGAAAAGTAAACCTCTTGCCCATACGTTAACTTAGATCTCATCAGAGAACAAGCTAGATGTATTAATGTTTTTGAATCCTGTCCCCAAGGTTTCGTACTGATTATTTTTAGAAGATTATAAATTTTAAGTGCTTTTTGAGTGAGATAATCAATGTGCCTTTTCCAATTCAATTTAGTTGTAAGATAAACTCCAAGAAATTTTACTACTTTCACATACTTAAGTTCAGTGTTGTCAATCACGATTTTAGGAAGCAATCTAGGCTCTTGTCCATTACTAAACAATATTAAATTAGTTTTTTTCTTTTGAAAGCTCTAACCCATTTTTAATCATAAAAGAACTTATTATATTTATTTCCCGTTGGTAACAATTTGTCACGTGTTTAATGTCAAAAAGGGACGTTTTTCGTTTTAGATTTACATTCATCCATAGTGCTATATCATCAGCATATTGAGCAAGAGAAACATTTTTACCTATCACTTTAGGTAGATCATGAATTAATATATTGAACAATACAGGTGAGATGATTGCCCCCTGAGGAATTCCTATATCTGTGTTTTGACTAGACGAATAGGAATTACCTACTTTAACCTTTATCTTCCTATTAGATAGAAGACTTTTAATGTAAGAGTACATGTTACCTGAAATTCCTATACTTTTTAACTTGTACAATAAACGAGTGTGCCACACTCTGTCGTACGCTTTATTGATGTCAAAAAACGTAGCTAATACCCCCTTTCGTCTGGCAAATTGTTTCTTTATATTTGTTGTAAGTTTCACAAGATGATCTGTAGTTG
The DNA here is from genome assembly GCA_036898135.1 of Oncomelania hupensis. Lineage (NCBI taxonomy): Eukaryota > Metazoa > Mollusca > Gastropoda > Littorinimorpha > Pomatiopsidae > Oncomelania > Oncomelania hupensis. The sequence continues at coordinate 139,454,433 of CM072511.1, read as the reverse complement.
ATCTTCCCTTTTGAAAACCAGCTTGGTTAATTGGAATTACACTTGTCTTATTACAAAAATGCAATAATCTTTCCAGTACTATCTTTTCCATAACTTTACCTGTGTGAGAGATTAAAGCAATAGGCCTATAACTAGAAACGACAGCACGAGGCTTACCTGATTTTAGAATAGGTATTATTAGAGAGGAATTCCAGGAGTCGGGTAAATTTCCTGATATCCAAGCCTTTTGTATTATAATATGTAGTACATTCAACCATTGTTCAGGCAGATGTGAAAGCATTTTATACGAAATACCATCTAAACCAACCGCTGAATTTTTTCGACTAAGTTCCAAAATGGCATTTTGTAATTCTTTTAAGGTAATTTTAGAATTAAAGTACATATTGTTATCAGGCGGTGGCGGCTCATACTTTGTACTCTTTTCTTCTCGTTCTCTTTCTTCTTTAATGTTAGAAGATAGACTTGATGAATGACTTATCGTAACAAAATGTTTCACAAATGCTTCTGATTTTTCTTGGGGTGTGGGAAAGTTATTGCTATCTATTTTCAAAGGACATTGGGGAAGTCTATACCCATTTTGCATTTCAGAGAGTTTTTTCCATACTTTTGATGCATCCTTACAACTATTTATTTCAGAATTGCAGTAATTTGACCAGAAAGCTTGTTTCTCTGAGGCAATTACTTTGTTGCAATTAATTTTAGCTCTTTTCATCTCTGTAAAGGATTGTGATGTTCGAATTTTTAACCACGTTTTATAAGCCTCCTTTTTTTCATCTACTGCTTTTTTGCAAATATCATTCCACCATATATTACTAGCTCGGATCTTTTTTTTGTATGCACGTTTTTTGGGTATAGATTTTGAAGCTGCATTATGAATATGTTTTATAAATGTGTTATATGCAACATTTATATCATCATCATTAACAAAGTTTGTGTCATATGATAATAAAACGTTTTGAAAATCTTGCCAATTTGCGCGGCTATAAATATATTTTGGCACTGGATCCTCTGCAAGATCAATTTCAACACTGCTGTCACATATTATTATCAATGGCAAATGATCACTGCCTAATGAGTCAGATTCCACTTCCCACATACAGTCCGAATAAAGGTCTGGTGTGGTAAAAGTTAAGTCTATAGCGGAAGGCCGATGTGTTGATACATCCGGAATCCGAGTGATACGACCGTCATTTAAAATCAACAAATTAGAATCGAATTAGAATCTTCCTTGCATCAAAAGTTAGGAAGAGCTTGATTCTAGTTAGAAGAAACACTTTCTTAGACACTGTTTTGGAACGTTGTTCAATGTGATTTGAACAAGACAGATTGTTATCAATGTCGACTCCCAACACTTTATGATGGTTGACTTTTTCAATAATTTTATTCCTATGTTATCTTATCCTATCCCGTAACTCAAAGGTCGTAGGGGCACCACAGATGATCGTTTAACCAGCGTATTCCGTCTTTCTCTGTTCTCAGTAACCCTGATGGCTTCGCTCAGTGTCAAACCAGTCCATTCTCGAATGTTGTCCTCCCACCTCTTTTTCGGTCTCCCTCTTCTTCTGACTCTTTGCACCATGCCTTGCATGATGGTCTTTGCAAGGCCTGTTGCTCTGGTGATGTGGCCATACAATCGGAGTTTCCGTTTCTTCACCACTGTGATCATGTCACCGTGTTGTCCAATGGCTTGTGTAATGGTCTGTCGGATTTCGTTGTTGGTGATGTGCTGGGTATAGAAAATGCCCAGAAGTCTTCTGTAGCACCTCATCTCCATGCTTTGTATTCTTCGTTGTAGATCTGCTGTGAGGTTCCATGTTTCGCAAGCGTATACGAAGATAAAGATGACAAGTGAGCGCAGCAGCCTCACCTTGGAATGTAGACTGATGGCACTGTCTTTCCAAATGGGCTTCAACCTTGTCAGGGAAGCAGTTGTTTGTACAATCCTGGAGAGGACTTCCTGTCGGGACCCATTGTCTGATACAATGGCTCCTAAATATTTGAATCTATGCACTGTGTTGAGGGATTGGCCTTGGACTTTGATGTCCGTGTTGATGCTTTTGTTGTTGTTGGTCATCATTTTGGTCTTTTGTGCACTTATTTCCATTCCATAGGGTCTTGAGGTGGTGTCAAATCTCTGCACCAGCTGTTCAAGTTCTTGTTCCTCTCCAGCCAATCCATCAATTTCATCCGCAAAGCGGTGGTTGGAGATTGCTCTACCCTCTATGTTGACTGTGCCTTCGTGATCTGCAAGGGCATGTGACATGAGGCGCTCTAGGAAGATGTTGAAGAGTGTTGGAGAGAGTAAGCATCCTTGACGCACACCGATTGTTGATCTGAACAAGTTTCCGATGGCGCTGTTGTGGAGGGCTGCACTGGTAGCTTTGTCTTACCGGTTTTTAATGATTTCACTCATTAAGATAAGATAAGAATATTTATTTACCAAGTAAAAAACGTTACAAGGATTTTGGTGTGGCATGGCGACAGTGAAATACACCCTTTCTTGCACAGTCATTCATCGTGTCATACACTTCATTGGCCTATAACATGTATACAGCACTAAAGGATAGGTAACCACAGTAACATACATCACTCATCAGTCATATGAAGTTATGGAGTAAAACACACCCTGCAGGTAAAACAAAATACAGCATTAAAACAATTTAACAGCATTAAATAAAATGAAAATTGTTAAGAATGTTAGGCTTCACCAAAGAGGATGTATACTATAGGCTCTTTGGCTTCACATCCAAATCTACACACACAACACACGACACACACACACACACACGCACACACACACAGCATAGCATACTCGTACTCCTATTTCACAAAGGTACAAATCAAGCAATGGTTGTGAGTTTTCAGTTTATACAGATCATTCCATGTTTGGTGATGTACTGAGGACAGCGTCAGGGAAGAAACTGTTTCTGAATCGAGAAGTTCTGGCTCTTAAAGCGCGGAACCGACGGCCAGAGGGCAGAAGCTCGAAGAGACTATTGGCTGGGTGTGATGGATCGCAGACTGTCTTTTCCGTTTTCCGTTTCATTCGCGTTGTGAAAATGGAGGCGACAGATGGAAAGTCGCAACCAGCTATTTTGGAGGCAGTCTTAACAATGTGCTCGAGCTGTTTCTTTTCTATCGCGGTTGTGCTGCCGTACCAGACAGTGATAGAGAAGCACAAAATGCTCTCTATTACCGCGCGATAGAACTGTGCCATAATTTTACTAGACATACCGAACTTTCGCAGCTGTCTCAGAAAGTGGAGACGCTGTTGGCACTTTTTTACAATAGAGGTGGTGTTATTATTCCAACTCAGGTCGCTCGAGATGACGGAACCGAGAAATTTGAACGAGTCGACCTGCTCAACGGTTTCCCCATTGATGACAAGGGGCAATACCGGGACCTTTATTCGGCGAAAGTCGATCACGACCTCTTTTGTCTTCGAGACGTTCAGTTCCAGGTCGTTGTCCGAGCACCAGCCAACCATTCTTCGAACCTCTTCCCGATACGCCGTCTCGTCCGTATCAGAGATCAGACCTTCGAGGGTAGTGTCATCGGAAAATTTTAACATTTTCACAAACGGGGTTGCAGATACACAGTCATTTGTGAACAGAGTGAAGAGTAGTGGAGAGAGAACGCATCCTTGTGGAGCGCCAGTGTTCAGTGTTACAGAGGCAGAGAATGAGTTGTTCAGTCTGACGACCTGAGGACGGTCTAAAAGAAAGTCAAGAATCCAGTGACAGATAGAGGGGTGAACATTGAGTTGGGAGAGTTTGTCAAAAAGTTTGTGAGGGATGATCGTGTTGAAAGCACTGGAGTAGTCGATAAACAAAACTCTGGCATAGGTACGTGGGCTCTCCAAATGCTGCAGGATGAAGTGCAGGCCAAGAGCGACTGCATCATCAACTGACCTGTTCGCTTGGTAGGCAAACTGGAGTGGGTCAAGCAAGTGACCCGTGGAGGCCTTCAGGTAGCGAAGAACAAGCTGCTCCAAAACCTTCATGACAACAGACGTCAGCGCCACGGGGCGGTAGTCGTTCAGCTGGGTAACCTTGGATTTCTTAGGAACAGGGACGATCACGGACGACTTGAAGCACCGCGGCACCGACATCTGCTGTAGGGAGCTGTTGAAGATGTCGGTGAAGACAGGAGCGAGCTGGTCAGCACAGGACCTCAAGATAGCCGTAGACACGTGGTCGGGACCAGAAGCTTTCCTGGGATTCTGCCTCTGGAAGAGACGCTTCACCTCCGCCTCCTGAACGCTGAAGGGTGGCGTCACAGCCGCCGCGTCTTCAGGAAGCAGAGGACGGTAGCCAGGAGAGGGGTTCTTCTGGTCAAACCTGCTGTAAAACAGGTTTAACCTATCCGGGAGCTCCGGGTCTGGGTCGTCGTGGGTTGATGCCCTCTGCTTGTAGCCAGTGGCCCGCTGCAGGCCCCGCCACACCTCTCGTGTGTTGTTGGAGGAGAACTGGTCCTCGATCTTCTTCCTGTAGGTCGCCTTCGCTCTGCTGATCTCGCGACGTAGCGCAGCCTTGGCTTTCCTGTACTGCTCCCGGTCGCCGCTCTTGAAGGCCTCGTTCTTACAGTCAAGTTTTACCTTGACTGAGCGGCTGAACCACGGTTTGCTGTTGCCAAAGATCCGGACGGTCTTGGTAGGAATACAGGCCTCCTCACAGAAGCCTATGTACGACGTCACTGCGTCTGCGTACTCGTCCAGGCTACTGCTGGTCTCTCTGAAAACACTCCAGTCCGTCACCTCTAGACACCCTTGCAGCGCCTCCGTCGACTCCCTGGTCCACATCCTGACCCTCTTGGTGATAGGCTTCACAGCCTTCAGTCTCTGGCGATAGGTCGGAGTGAGCAGAACCATAGCATGGTCTGACTCCCCCAAGGGAGCCCTTGTAGTTTAGCCCATTTTAGGGCTGATGTTGTAACCTACAAACACATGATATAGATGTTGTTGGTGCTGTAGGTATTTCTCGCAGATTATTATGTGGTTGAAAATCTGCTCAGTGGCACTTCGCCCAGCCATGAATCCTGCTTGTTCTTCAGCTATGATTTGTTCAGCTTGGGGTTTCAACCTGTTGAGTGTTATTTTCAGGGGGATCTTGCTGGAATGGCTGATGAGGCTGGGGGTGCGGTAATTTTCACACTCCCGAAGGTTACCCATTTTGGAAAGAGTGATGACAAGCGACTGGGTCCACGGTGTAGGTCACTCCCCATTCTGCCAGATCTTGTAACAAGTAATGGTGAGGGCGCCATTGGTCGATTCTCCTCCTGCTTGAAGCAATTCCGCGGGTATGTTTTCCACTACCGCTGACTTCCATTTCTTCAGCGATTGCACTGCTGCCACAACTTCTCGGAGAATTGGGATGATTTTTTCTTCTTCTTCTCTGGGGACATGCTAGAAATGATGGGTCTCCTTTTGGTGTGTGGTTGTAAAGGGCAGAGCAGTCCTCTGTCCATCAATCCATGACTTTTTGTTCTTCTGTAAGTCATATGCCAGTCTTGCTTTAGATCGTGCAGACCTTGGGCTGTTTAAAATTTGTCAGCCGCTTCACAATCTGGTAGGCCTTCTTGCTGTTGTTTTTGTTCAGACTGTTCTCTATTTCTGACATTGATCTTCTATCTAGTTCTTCTTTGCTGTGCGCATGCCTTTTCGGATGTCATTCTTGATTTTTTCGGTAGGCATCATCTTCGTGGGAGTGTTCTTTTTCTTTTTAATCTCTCTTTATTTATCACACAGATCTAATATTTTAGGTGTGATCCAGGTTTCTTTGGGCGGTACTTGTTAAGGATCTCAGTGTCGGTATATGTCACAGCGGAGTTGAAAGCGGTGGTCATGGTGTTGACATCTACTTCATCAGCTCCCAAAATGAGCAGTGGTGCAAATTTCCCCCCAATTGTGGCTTGACATATTTTCACCACCTCCGGGTCTTGCAGTTTGTCCAGGTCGAACTTCAGTCTGGTGCACTTTGCTGTGTTTACTCTCTTCAAGTGGAGCCCAAAGGACATCATCACGAGATCGTGGTCACTTCCGATGTCTGCTCCTGGAAAAGTGCGTGTCCTACCAATGTTGATGCTTGATCTGACGCGTTTATTGACCATGATGTAGTCGATCTGGTTATGAGGGTTCCAGCCGGTACTATGCCATGTCCTACCGTTAAATCCCAAAGTACCACTGAACATATTTTCAACATCAGAATAATCTGCGAGAAATACCTACAGCACCAACTTCTAAATCATTTGTTTGCAGACTTCAAGAAAGCGTTTGACCGAGTCTGGCATGAGATCTGTGGGCAACCATGAGAGCCCTAAAATTATTAAAGTCATCTAAAGCCTGTATGACAAGGCTACCAGTGCAGTCCTCAACAACAGCGCCATCGGAAACTGGTTCAGAACAACAATCGATGTGCGTCGAGGATGCTTACTCTGTCCAACAATCTTTAACATCTTCCTAGAGCGCACATGTCAGATGCCATTGCAGATCGCGAAGGCACAGTCGGCATAGAGGGTAGAGCAATCTCCAACCTTCGTTTTGCGGATGACATTGTTAGAGAGGAACAAGAATTTGAACAGCTGTTACAGAGGCTTGACACAAGTTACGTAGATGTTCACTGATTTGTCCAGATAACACTGTGTAAGTGTGCCCACACACACACACCCACACACACCTAAACACACACATACATATTTTTTGTAGAAACGACGTTCTGATGACTGTTGTGAGAAAAAAAAACTGGGATTATTTTGACACACTTTCCATTTCTTTGACATTTTTTTGACATTTTCCAATTTTTGAAGCTATCCCTAACCCTAACCCTAACCCTAACCCTTAACCTAACCCTAATCCTAAAACAGCTCTAACTCAACGGAGCACTATTTTGACGTCAAAATAGTACGGCCTTCCAAAAAGTCAGAAGAAACAATGTGGAGTTTCATGTGTGAGTCATCAGAGCGTCGTTTCTACATGGCCACACACACACACACCCACACACACACACACACACACACACACACACACACACCTACACGCACCCACACACCCACACCTTCCCACACACACACACATATTTTTGTAGAAACGACGTTCTGATGACTGTTGTGAAAAAAACAGGAATTATTTTGACACACTTTCCATTTCTTTGACATTATTTTGACATTTCCCAATTTTTGAAGCTACTCCTAACCCTAACCCAAACCCTTAACCTAACCCTAATCCTAAAACAGCTCTAACTCAACGGAGCACTATTTTGACGTCAAAATAGTACGGCCTTAAAATAAAAAGTCAGAAGAAACCATGTGGAGTTTCATATGTGTGTCATCAGAACGTCGTTTCTACATGCCCACACCCACACACACACACACACACACACACACACACACACACATCTCCATCGTATTTCACTTGCATGGGTGAGAAATATAATTACCACAAATCGATTAGTGCGCACGGGTGACAAATAGTATTATTAAAAAATGTCAAAAGTACAATTTAAGAAATTCTTACCTGATATAGCGTCACCGAGTCCGGCAACTTTCCTCTATACCAGTAAAACGCGCGCACAAACACGCACAAACACCATTCCACTCCCCCACCCTACATACACACACACAGTTATGCTCACTTTGCAGTGGTTTCAATATTACCTCTAAGGGATCTGAACGCTCCGCACAAAATGATACCCAGAATGCAAGCCACGGATTCTAAACGGGTCAGTTTATACCTTTGTATTGTACATACGAAGTTATCCAACAAGTGTCGGTGCAACCACAGGCGCCAGTATATAATTTTTAGTAGACATGGTAGTATTATAGTTGACTTTTTAACTCCGGAAGAAACATTTTAAAACGACATACATGTTTTGAGAATTTTATTTATTTTATCGCTTCTTATCTCTTCTTCTATTATTGGTTCTCAAGCTGTAAAGCTCTAAAACTATTGCTTGGTGGTTTGTCCGGCGTCTGGAGTCCGTCCGGATGTTAATTTGCGTACTTTTATCTGAAATTAATGGACGGATTTCATTGAAACTTGTATTCAGTTAGGAAATAGTGAACCCTGCCAGATGACAAAAAAAGTATGGATATCGGGTGACGTCATCATGGTTCAATAATACCAAACACTTAAGTTGAATTGAATGATTAAAATACTTTTTGTTAAATTTGATGATGATGATAATAATAATAATAATAATAATAATAATAATAATAATAATAATAATAATAATAATAATAATAACAATAATAAACTGATACATAATACGTAGGCTACTCCGATGCGCCGCCGACCGCCTCAGACTGAGAGTCCCTCGCGCAAAACTTGTCACTGCCGGCCAGCGCGCCTGCTCTTTTCTAGCTTCGGAGCAGGCGATAAGCGCGCATTGCTCATAAAAAGTTTACTCAAAAAACAAACAAACAAACAAACAAACAAACGCGCTTCGATAACCACGCGTCTTATATGCCAGTATTGCGCACTGTTATATTCGATTACAGTTCATAAGCGCGCACCACCAGTGCTAATTAGAGCGCTTGACAGTCGGCATGTAGAGGCCGACGTGTGTGCTCATCAGAAGGTCGTGATTTTTAACGTGCGTGTCAAGTTTTATGATTTGCAAGACTACTTTATTGTTTTGTTTTTACCGCAGTTAAACTCTCAAACATCTTCCTCTCTTCCTGCCAGTCCTCAACCCCAACCACAACTAATTGAAACAGGAAAGAGAGTTGTTTTCCACACTTTCACGTGTTTGATCACACTTTTCATGGGCGCCCTCCTTCGTACGACGGTGCGATATTTTTTTGGTCGTACCGATAATTCTGGGGACAAAAAATAAATTCAAGAAATAAGAGAGAGAGAGAGAGATAGAGAGAGAGAGAGAGAGATAGAGAGAGAGAGAGAGAGAGAGGAGAGAGAGAGAGAGAGAGAGAGAGAGAGAGAGAGAGAGAGACAGAGAGAGAGACAGAGAGAGAGAACTCAGGAACTCAGGAAACTTTAATGCGAGGCCACCAGCCTATACGCATGGGGGTAACACAACAGACATGGAAAAAAAGAAATAAAATACAAAAATCACCAAAAATTTCAAAAGTTACAAAAATAAATATGACAAACACGCGTCATTTGACAGAATGTGTCTCAAAGAAAAGTAAAAATATTTTAGGTTACTTTTAAATCAACAATTCTTCACGTTTTATCATTGCATAGTACGTAGTCATCGCTACAGCTCTTGTAATAATCATACTATCACTTTGTAATAAGCAAAACACCAATGGTGGTACATCAACATTGAAGTGCCTCAATATGTACTTTTCACGAATATCCTTATACGCTGGACAATACCACAAAAAGTGCATTTCATTTTCAACAGCCGTACAGAAAGGGCATGCCTTTGGAACAACACTGTATCTTTTATTTCCATTCAAGTCTATAATTCCTTGACGTAACTTTACACAGATATTTCTAAACTTATTTATAGTAATATCTGTTAAGTACTTCTCACACTGCAAGAGTGATTTAAAGGAACCATACACTGAGAACCTTGAGAGAGAGAGAGAGAGAGAGAGAGAGAGAGAGAGAGAGAGAGAGAGAGAGAGAGAGAGAGAGAGAGAGAGGGAGAGAGAGAGAGAGAGAGAGAAGTCATTTTTAGTTGATTTGTTTTTATCTTTACATTATGTTTTTACTGTACTTTTTTCGTGTTATTACAGTAAATAGACAACAATGAAAGAAAACAATCTTACGTCATATCCGCATATCTAAACTTCGTTAATTGACAAATGTTGATTTCAAAAAGGAAAAACATAAAGATGGAGGTAAATAATAATTAATCTTCTTTGAAATCATTAATTTTAATCTTGATATATATCTTAAATGACAAATAAGCTTAAGTCTTATGTTTTACTTCTTTTCTTTTTTTTTCATTTATTGCATCAATCTTTGGACCCACTGGGCGCCCCTGCTTTCATGTAACATTTGACCATTATGATGTTCATCAAGAGGTGGTGATTTCACTTTTGATTTGTGCTAATCTCTACCAAAGAAAGACCAGTTTTAACACAATATTCGAAGGATACATCCCAGTCAAGAGAAAGATCTTGCGAAAAGCGGACGGACTCTCAGAATGGCTGACGACAAAATAACCGAAATCACGACAAAACAAGACAAGCCAGCGCTCTTTGTTAAGGTATTTGTTTATCGTTACGACAGAACCATGATGAAGTCGAAGAAATTGAGGTTTACAAAGAAGGGATGCAACCCAAAATTTAAGACCGACACGGACACAAGAAATCCTGAATTCTCAACTGAACACACGGGCCACGACGGACTCAGCGAATGCAAATGCGCTCTTATTGGGGGTGGCCGGGCGGCTATATTTTGTTACCACATCACGTCGGAGGGACACCGTAAATGGTACGACTTCAGACCTAAACCTTACAAAGTTGTTACCTCCCTTTCGTGCACTTCAGTATCTTCACCCGCCATGTTTTATATATAATAGTAGACAGCATAGAAATGCATGCACACACACAGAGAAACACACAAAACAATAATACTAAATAAAGAAAGAATGTAAATTATGTAAAGTGCTGCTTAAAGAAAAAGGTTTTCACTTTGCTCTTAAAACTTTGAATTGAAAGAGAATGTCTGACATCGGGGGGAAGAGAGTTCCAGAGCTGAGGTCCATAGACAGAAAAAGAGCGGAGAGCATGTGTGACGGTGGGTCTATTGTTGCTGGGCTCTGCACAATGGATTGCTATTACCCACTCGTCTTTCGTCTGCGGGGATCGGCTAGTTAAATCACCCTATGACTAATCTTAATACATTTATAAGTTTGGCCCGGTCTGTGTGAGGATGTGGTTACAGAGATAGGAAGAAACGTGTAAAGATTCACTGACACACTAGCTCTCACACGGCTATGAAACATAGGTAGTCCAACCATTTGTTAACAGTAAATATCACACATTTCTTTCCTCTACTCTATACATAATATTCTAATCTCTACACTAAAATGTCCAAAACGTTACTAGGATTAACTTAACAGTCCAAGTTTCACTTCGAGTAGTTCGCTCCTTGATGGGTCTATGCAGCTACTGTTCTCGATATTTGCTACTGTCTCATCATTGGGCTATTAGTTCTTTTGGTCCCATTATTCGTTTTTAAAGCAGAGTGGACTATCGCACAGTCCTTAAAAAGCAGTGTTCGTGCACGTTTTCGGTGAAGTTAACTGTATCGTCGATGTGCGGTGTTGGTGTCTCCTCTTCTTGTTAGATGACTACCGAGCTAGTGGAGCACAATGCTCTCGGCTGCTCAAGGTTGCAGGCCACGTGTCAGGGTTGCCTCTCTGTGGGGTTTCTCCCTGCCGTAGACCAAGATGCATGCTCGTCTTCTTGACAATGTCAGGCTCTGGCTATACTGCGATGAATGATTTTTACTAGAGGGTGGAAACGGTACGATTTCTCAAACCGGTTTTTCCAATAGAAAACCGCGGTTAAAAACCGGTTAACCGGCTAGAAGTTACAACTGGTTACCCCGGGTAAAGGCGCATAGTAAGCAAGGGAAATAACCTCTGTATTGAATTTTTTTTTTGGAACGGCTGAAGTTCTTTCACGATGAATTTTGTCACCTTTTCGTTGATTTCGGATGCTTTCTTGGAGTTAGCTGGATATACCTGCTTCTTTTTGAGTGCTTCACTGATTGTCATTTGTTTTGTGTCGCCTTTACTTGTACTGGCACCTCCTTCAGTCACAATGCTCACGTCAGCGTCAGCGCTGCTGGTACACGGACTAGATCTAGCATGTAGGACTTGTGGGTTAGATCTATTGGGTGCAGGGCCCGCAGGCTTGGCTGGCTTCAGCAGCAGCAAAGGGTGGTGTCGGCGAATGTGTGCATTCAGATTTGAAGTGCCACCGCCAAGTTTAATACTTGCCTTACACTCTTTACAGTAACCGGTATTATGGTCAACCTTTCCTGCTTCTGTCTCTAGCAGGAGAAAGAATCTCTAAATGTCAGCTTTCCCACGTGTGTTCGCTACGAATTTCTCTGTTTCTGCCATTTTGCTAGTGCTTTACGGGACGAGTGATGTCCCTTAGAAAAACCTCGGTTTTCCGGTTTTTTAAGGCCAAACCGGTTTACTGAACCGTGAGAAAGTCGAACCGATTTTAACCGGAAAACCGGTAAAACCGAACACCCCTAATTTTTACCCGTCACCTGCGTAGTCTACTGAGAGAGATCTTCAAAGTGTGTCCTTCTCCTGTGAGATTTAGACCAAGACTAACTATCCTCACGCTGGGGTCTGATATCGTGCGAGACTACGAAAGTCGTAGCGCCCCTGGCGGGGGTTGCGGGTGATTGGTCAGCTGGAGGATGTCACAGCTTAACTAGTGAAGCTGTAGCCTACACATGTGTAGAACAACCTAAGTTCTATCGTCTGCTAGTCAGCGACTTAAATTACACAGGCCAAAGCAGAATGAACGTTGGAGGCAAGAAGCCTTAGTGTTGGGTTGAACTAGCCTCTTGCGACACCATTTGATTTCCGCTTTTAGCGGCCTTGGCGGAGGAGTCGAGTATCGCTCGAAGAGCGAAGGGTGCGAGAAGGAGTGTACAAAGGGACTAACTTATTAAGATATTCGGGAGCTGATCCAGTGATGATATTGTAGCAAATACAGGCTGCTTTATACTTTATGCGTTTTAAAACAGGTAACCAGTGAAGTTTGCGCAAGAGAGATGTAATAATAATAATAATTTATTTTGTATAGCGCAATTCAAACATAAAATGCTTCACAAAGCGATTGATCACACGCAGCCACACAGAGATACACACGCAGAATAAATCTTTTCTGCATTTAAAAACAAGACACCATGTAAACCTAGTGAAGGTAACAAACCAACAAATAAAAGTATAAAACCAGTCAAGCAATCAATCAACTTAAGACGTAAAGTGTAAATGGTGGTGAAATACAGCAGTTTTAAAAGTAGAATAATCGTTGAATAACTAAACAACGTTACAACAAATGACAGGCCAGATGAAGAGAATAAAAGCTTGTGTAATGGCATTAATCTGGTTTTAAAAGAAAACATATTTGTGATTCACATAATAATAATAACAACACCAATAATAATAATAATAATAACAATAATAGCAGTTCTAATTTCATTCACAGTGAGAACAAGTTAAGAGGGATCAAATTTCATTTAAAAAGCAAAACAATTTTAAAACAAGTACACGCATACGCACATGCATCCACATACACACGCATTCACTCAATCATTCACACACACATTCACACACATATTCACACACTCACACACACACACACACACACACATTTCAGATGTCAGCGCGACAGGGTGTCCGCAAGGGAGGATGTTCTACAGGTGTAAGCGGAAGAGATAGGTTTTCATTTGGGCTTTGAAAGAGTCAAGAGATGGAGATTGGCGAAGGCTTCATGGGAGTTTGTTCCACAGGGTAGGGGCATAGACGGAAATGGCTCTCTTGCCAAATGTTTCAAGAGAGTAGCGAGGAACTGTCAGAAGAGAAGCGTCTTGAGAGCGAAGAGTGCGGGTTGGCTTGTAAGGGTTGAGAAGTTCAGAGAGGTAGATAGGAAAATGTTGGTCATGAAGAGACTGATAGCAAAGAGAGGCAACTTTGTAGTCAACTCTGGCTTTCACAGGCAGCCAGTGAAGAGCAGTCAGAGCGGAAGTGGCGCTAGCGCGTCGGGATTGTTGGAGCACCAGCCGATGGTTCTGAATGCGCTGAAGTTTTTGAAGTTTGTTGTTAGGAAGACCAGCCAAGAGAGAGTTGCAATAGTCAAGCCGAGAAAGGATGAAGGAGACGGCAAGCTTGTTGGCAGAATCAACAGAAAGATATTGGCGGATTTTGCTGATACGGCGAAGATGGAAATTCAGAGACTTGCAGAGATTGTTGATGTGAGATTCCATGGACAGACTCTCATCTAGATGTACACCCAGATTTCGAGCAGAAGTTGAGAAAGGGATAGAGTGATCATTGGCTTGCAGAGAGTGTGTCGAGAGCTGGCGGAGCTTGCTGTTGGTACCAATGGCGATGACTTCATGTGCATGGTCTTTTTCGATTTGACTTGAAAACAAGCCTCGCAGCAGCGTTCTGAACTTTTTAAAGGGGTGCTAGGGTAGAGCCACTGCAGCCAATGAGTAAAGAGTTGCAATTGTCTATTCTGGACAGTACACAAGAAGTAACTAGTGTTTTTGTGGCATCTACAGTGAGGAAGCGACGGATGGAACTGAGTTGCCTTAATTCAAAATAGCACATTTGGCATATGTTTGAAATGTGATCATTCATTGAGAGCTCAGAATCAAGGATAACTCCTAAATTTCTGGTCTTGTCAGAATAGAGAACAGTGGAAGATCCAATGGTAAGAGAAGGGGCAGAGACAGGAGTTGCACTGGAGAAAAACAGAGCTTCTGTCTTGTCGTCATTCAGTCTGAGCATTTTGTTTGTCATCCATGTCTTAATATCAGTAGTACAGTCACGTAGTGTTTCCGTCACAGAGTCAATGTCACAAAGTTTCGCAGACTTTTGAAGTTGTGCATCATCAGCAAAAAGATGATGACCAACAGAGTGTTGCTTGATGACACAGGATAGTGGAGTGGTGTAAAGCACGAACAAAACAGGACCCAAGACAGAGCCTTGCGGGACACTAAAAAAGGAGAGGTGAAGCAGCAGAGGAAGAATTGTTGACAGATACATATTGAGAACGGTCTTGTAAGGACGATGAGAACCAACGGAGAGCTGTGGACTGAATGCCAAACAGATTCTCAAGGCGATTGAGCAAGATGGTATGATCGATCGTGTCGAACGCAGCAGAATTGTCCAGAAGAAGAACAGAGATGTTGTCATAATTAAGGGCAGAAAGAATATCATTGCAAACACGCAGAAGAACAGTCTCAGTGCTGTGGCCAGCTCTGTAGGCAGATTAAAAACAGGTCGGTAATTCTTCAGGTCGTTTTTTGTCCAAGGTTGTCTTTTTCAGCAAGAGTTTTACGACTGCGGTTTTGAGTTCAATTGGGACAATACCAGATAGGAGAGACTCATTGATGATGTGAGTTAAAGAGGGGAGAATGGTTTCCAGGTTCTCATACAGTAACTTGGTATGGATGGGATCAAGTGCACAAGAGTTGGGAACAGCGTTTTTCAGAATGTCACGAAGCTGACTTTCAGAAACAGGCAGAAATTGTGTTAGGCAAGGACCAGTGTATGGTGGAGGAGAAGGAAGAGCGGATGAGCCTGGGGGAGGAAAGCTGTTGCAGATAGTTTGGATTTTCTCAGAAAAGTAGGTGAAGAAAACAGATGGGAGTTGTTTGCCTCCGAATATATTAGGCAAAGGAGAAGCAGTCTCCTTGCCCAGGAGTGAGTTGAAATTCTGAAAGGAGTTGTTTGCTTGCAAGTTTTACTTTCAGCGATCTGTGATGTGAAAATGATGTTTTTGCTTCTTCAATCATATTGGCTATTTTGTGTTTGATGGTTTCAAAAAATCTCTTTGTGAACTGTCAAGCCTGACTTCAGCCAGTCTCTCTCTGCCTTACGCCGCTCACGTTTGAACTGATGGAACCGGTCAGCAATGCTGCTGAACAACCGGTTGAATTTACGTTGGCGTTGGCAGAGAGGCGCGTGCTTGTCAAGTGCAGTTTGCACAGTAACATTGTAGTCAACAATACACGTAGAGCATTTTGGAGATAGGGTAGCAAGATCGGCCTTAAAAAGCTAGTGGATCGATGCTACGCAGTTTGCGACAATTAATATATATATATATATATATATATATATATATATATATATATATATATATATATATATATATATATATATATATATATATATAGTGCTAACTAATAACGCAAAGACAATGTCTTGCTGACAACAAATACCTAGTAGTGCTAGCAACAGATATAAAACTAACTAACCTCACAGTGCTTACTAATAACACAATAAAAATGTCTTGCTGACAACAAATACGCAGTAGTACTAGCAATAGATTTTTTTAAAGCATCAGTATAAATGTGTATGTCTAGATAATACTGAGGCTCATGGCGCTTACAAATTCACACAATGCAATTTTATAAAGCCCTGACAAGTGGCGTGCGCTTGAAATATAGTACCACTTACAAGTTAAAGTTAAGAGTTAAATTAAAAAAAACATTAATAAAGAACCAGCTAACAACAATCAAAACTACCTAACATCAAAGATTAAACACATGCCTAACTAACTACACACACCCGTTGGGGTGCCGGGGGTTTCAGTATAAATAGTATCCCCACTTTCTGAAAATGTAGTGCTTTAAATTCCCACTGTCGCTGTCTTTCTCATTTGCTCTTTCTCATTCCTGCTCTGTTCTATCAATCTGCTATACTATCTTCTTCTTCGCTAGACCAGTCACCTACCTTTTTTCTTGAAAACTCTTCCGGGACAAGACTCCTTATTTGTGTATGAGGTCTTTTGGATCAGCTTGGGAATATTGGACGCTTTCTGCCAGGTGGTCACTAGGGCTTCCTATGATGTTATTATTTAGCAATGTAGGCATTTTATATGTATGTGTTTTGTTGAAATTTTATAATGATGTTTGTATTCTATTTTGTTTTTGGAAACCAGGGGTTCGATAAATTAGAGTACAGCCTCAGCGTCCCCTGCGTGGGGCGTCTTTATTGTAAAGTGACTGGCTGGTGGAAAGCTTTCAGTTTTACCACTAGGGTTGTTTCAGCAGGTCTTTTATGCGGATCAGGGGTCTTCTTGGTTAACGCGCCTGCGCACTGACTCACTGAACTACTCTTTACTGCCAACACATTATGTGCGTCCTATTGGCTATTCTCGCAACCCTGTTCAACAGCTTAGAAGATGCTGATCTTCGTCCACGACTCTATTGAATCTCAGTTGAAGGACCTTCCAAGCTCCATGGTTGATTGTTTTCCGTCCCATGGCAAGATATATGCATGTATGTAACTTCGGTGCTTTTAATTCATAAGCAACAGTTGTTGATGTTAAAGAAGCAACAAGAAATCTTGCTAGGCACTGTGACAGACGGACTAGTTTTACCCTGCTTACTTTACTATTTAGCCTTGTTTAGTCATTGTAACCTTAGAAAGTTAGTGTGTTACACAGCAGACGATTACAGTATACGGAGGTACACACACCGCGAGCTTGACGCAAACAGTGTAGTGACGTCAGCACTGTGTGCGTGGATCGGACGTTTTATCCAATCAGGACTCAGGCTGAGCGGCCAGAACCAGTTCTGGCTGATTCAGTCCAAACCAGGTATTAGGTCAGTTGAGAGTAAGACGCCACAGGGTACACAGCTACACCTAAGTAGAGCAATACCTCCACTGAATAGACCAGGAAGCAGGACTTGAGAATCTTAGAATTCAATCAAGTAGCCACGAGCCTGACTTTGTCAAACAGGTAAATGAACATACTTATGTTTCATCATGATATATTTATATTATTGTTGAAATTATGTTTGTAGAGTTTGCCATGCATAGATGTGAATTGTTAATCCGAATTTGCCTTACCACGTGGAGAAGCCGAACACGTGTTAAGCACGACCGGCCGACGCCATCTTGAATTATGTACGGAACCACTGTTGTTGAACCTATATGTATGTTTGCAGACCAGTGGCTGTACCAGTGAATGTTTATAATATTATTAATTCTGTATGTGTGTAGTTAGCCACGATTTATATTTATGGATGTATAGGAAATTAGATTTGAGATTCCAGTGGACCACGGACGTAGCAGAATGTTCGTCGCTTATGTATAGAGATGTGGAGCTATCACTGAGGGCTACTTTGGCTTTCAGTGAGACGCTCTGCACAAACCGATTATTCAGGGTTGTGCAGAATTCCGTCTCTTAGGTTACAGACGAACAGGCGAGCTATAACGTGCGCCCAACTCCACAGAAAGACGAGTTGGCTGTTTAGCCTCTACAGCACAAGACCCCACAGCGTGGCAAGGGACCAAACTACACGACGACACCGCGTGTACCAGAAGCTACCTCCACGAAGGACTTCAAACCCACTACGTGACAGTTAAGTGCATAAGCAAAAGTGCACCCAAACTGATAGCAAAAGGACCACAGTAGTCCACTCTTCAGAAACTATAGTAAAACGGACCACAGTAGTCCAATCTTCAAGAACTTTAGCAGCCAGTGCCCGATGAAGACATAACAGCTGCCTAGACTATCAGCGATCGAATTATTTGCATTGACTTAAGACTTTTTAAGGTAGATTAGTACATCGAAAATCTTGTATAGAGTAGAAGAAATAAATGTGTGATTTTTAACTGTTATCAAGTGGCTGGACTACATATGATTCATAGCCGTGTGAAAGCTAGTGTGACAGTGATCTTTTACCATTTTTCTATCTATCTCTGTACCCCAGCCTTAACACAGACCGAGCTAAACAAATAAATTTATTAAAGTAATTCACAGGGTGACTAACTCAGAGATGAGAATCCTAAAATGACAAAAAGGAGGAAAACTTCCAAAGTCTGTCGAGTGGCGAAGCCATGAGTGCGCGTATACGCGATGCTAGGGGGTCCGGGGGCATGCTCCCCCGGAAAATTTTTGAAAAGATGGTTCAAATCTATGCATTCTGAGCCTTATTTTATGGGGTCAGATCAGTTGTTTTTGTGGTACTAAAATGCTGTTGTTAGCTCTCCACAGTTCAACACATAGGCCTAATGAATTTATTTCAAACATCAGTTAAGCCTTGTATTAAACAAACATTCCTTTTGACTGCAGACAAGAATGGTTTAAATACCAATGACAAGACAAGGCTTTACCAATGCACATAATTACTGTCCAAAACATAGTTGTACATTTATACATAGAATCAGTATGAAACCTCACTGACACTCTTACGGTCACACCAAACAATAAAATCATAAATACCTCGATTGACTGTTCAAACAAGGTTTACAATTTCAAGATAATGTCTTGGAAAAACCACAACAAGGAAAGCAGAAATACGGATGGTTTCAGGCAGTAGTTCCTAAAACAGTTCTGATGCTATAATCATAAATACATTATGAACAACTTCAGCCTTGAAGTTGTAGTCAGGTACTGAAGTCAGGCTGAAGTTTACAATTACGTCATGCACTAGGATTACAGTTCTTTGTGTATACAACATTCTCATGTTTTTTGAAGAATTGTTAAAAGTATAAATAAAAACTGGCAGGTACCAACATGCTATACAGTCTGCACACACACACAATTATTGAATGAACTTTGTACATGTACATGTGCATGTATTTTATAACTGAAGCCAGGCAACTATCCAGTTCTTGCTTTCCTGGCTGGTGGCTTTAGACTTCTAATCTCACTTCTCTTCCTCACCAACACCTGAAGTCGGGCAGTCAGAGCTTTCTTATGAGCCAGTCTGGCTTGTTTCTCTGCCTCTGCATTCAACTCCACATTTCTTTCGATCTTTTTGTCCTTCAAACGAATTAAGACTGTTGTGTTCAACTTTTCTTCTAACCACTTAAAAAAGTTCCACTTGTTTTTTACACCACTGTAGATGTGGGTAGCAAGAGCCTTTTCTCCAGGATTTAGTTTTCGAAGCATTTTACAAGTCGCGCTTTGTTCTAGACAATGGCTGATCAACCACGTGATGTTTTGGCTGTTCCATCGTTCGCACTACAACTCAGCGCATGAGAAAGGGCTTCAAGCGCCTATTTGAGTGACGTCACTATCAGCGGGAGTGTCTGGGAACAGCCGGAATCTTAAAAACGGGAGGCTTAGATACGCAACGTCACTTCCGTAATGCGATGGCTAGTATCTAAGAGAGCCCAGGACACACGGAAGAAAGAAATCCGGTTATCTCGGCTTTTTACGGCAGCTTGGTGGATCGACGAAAACGAAGTGAGAGCGAACCAAATGACAACAATCCGCATGGGAATAACGAGTGGGAATAAGCTGCGAGATCGAAAATCAACAACTCACCCTAATCATATACACTAAAATTTTCTCACCGGATTTAAACCGATCTCAAAAATGACCCTGGGACCTTCCGAAAGAGCGGATTTCCGCTAAAAGGTGGAAGATTCTCATCTCTGCTAACTAGCAGTTCCCATCGAATAAAGCGTGAGGGTTACAGCATTCCATTGTGCAGAGCCCAGTAAAACCTAAACCCCACGTGACAGGCACCATTCTAACGTGCAATGGCAAAACAAAGTATCTGCAGTTTTGGGCGAAAATGAGTTATTGATACTGCCGTATAGATGAGGAGGAGGCGCATCTTTAAAAAAAAAAATCCCGAATAAAAATGTCAAATTTTGACGAAGATATTGCAGTTTTTATTTTAGTATGTTGTGCTTGTTAAATATTTTTTAAGTACCAGAATAAAATGGCAAAACGAAGTAAGTGAGCAACGCTATAAATAGAACTGATTCAATAGTACTCCCTCAAGTAACTGTTTTCTTCGCTAGCGTGAACAAAACGGCAAAACAACGTATGTCTTTTACCAATCACGCGCCAGCTTTGTTTTTGGTTGACCAATTAAAAAGACCGTTACTACCTGGGCTTGTCAGACAGTCCTGACTTTTAATGAGATGCGATAAACGATGAATAGTGACGGCGACAAGCAGCCGCACTTTTCAAGTGCTGCAAGTGTTTTCAATAACTTGAAACAAAGGTAAGCCGCAGTTTATTCTTTTTTTTTGTCATTGATTTATAATATTCTTGTATATAGTGTTCAGATAAAGCGGGTATAATTAAAAGAACTGATGTTTAGATTTCCATTGACATTGCTTTAGACATACTGTTTTTGCATCAAAAGTTGCATCAGTGTGTAAACAACTCTACCGTGTTTGTATGAATTATTTTCGATTCTAGATATTTTTAACATCTTTTTGAATATTGATGTTTGTAGACTATTAGTGTCTAGCACAGCAATGTCAACGTAAAGCCAAGTGTCAATATAATATGCCTATACTTTAGGCCCCTAAATAATTGCTCAATGTATTATTTTGTATTGCGATTACAGGCGATGAAAGCTAGGAAAAGCTAGGAATTTACCTTAGTTACCTTCAAAATCTTAGTAACTAAAAACATTACCTTCCCAGTTTCCTCGTTTTCCTCGTCTAGATCTAGCTTATGAAACGTGTGCCTGGTAATGGTTTTAGAAAGATGCAGCTTAATTGATACTTGATAGGGGCGATGTTGAAGGCTTTTTAAGACTGTTCATCGTTCTATTTAGTTGTTTACTAATATAGGCCTAGTGGCTTATTGCGGCAATGAGTGGCATTAATATTAGGCCTAGATCTATTTTTGACAATCTGGGTTATAGGTTGGTCTGCCCAGATATTATTATTATTATTATTATTATTATTATTATTATTATTATTATTATTATTATTATTATTATTATTACAATTTCCAGTTAAGCCCAGGGACATATTTTCTAACGTTAGAAAAAGGTAGTTGTTCCTTACTTTATTTACTTCGTAAAATTAGTGCAGTCGCTTCTGGCTGTAGCCTACAGTACACGTATAATGCATTTCAGTTAATGAGACGCACGCAGCGTGCGCTTTGATAACGCTGCGCTATGAAACTCACTTTCTTCGAAGGTAAGGAAAATCTACCTGTTTCCTGCACTTAGGAAACACGCTAATGAGAAATGTACCCCTTCTAGAGCTTCTAGATGTAAATAGACAGTTTTACTACTTGAGGAGTCCACTTGCAAACAGGCTAAATCCACTGCGACAGCTTTTGACAAAAATGGCATTTTCTGGTTGCCTAGAATGCATTTTTAAAAGAGGTGCAATTTTTTGAAACTGTTTTAAACCACTGTGCAAAAATATTTTATAGTAGTATTTTATATAGTTGTAGTAGTAGTAGTAGAGTGACAGGTTCATTGTATGACTGTTCAACAAAACTCAGGGCAATTAATTTCCTTGTGCATTAACATTGGCACTTGGTTGAATAACATCTGAATTCCTGTATTCCCGTGTAAGATCTGATTCAGGGCATTTTTAATGTAACAAGTGCATTCTCTCTCTCTCTCTCTCTCTCTCTCTCTCTCCCTCCCTCCTCCCTACCTCTCTCTCTAGCTTGTCTTCTGATACATTTAAAATTTGTTTCAGCAATATCATCCGAGATGCAAGAGATGCTTGTTCACATATACCAGGTCCACCAACAGGAGTCCAACCATCTACTCAGAAAGTTCCTCTGAAAGTTATTCCAGAGATGAAGTTCTTCTTTGCCTTGAATCAGATTCAGAGATCAATGCTATAGTTCCTGAAAGCTAACAAAAGAAAATAAAATCAAAAGTTGAGAGAAAGAAAAGAGATGCAGATAAACATCCCATCCATAAATCCTACAAATGCAGAAAGAAATGTGATGACTTTTAGAGAAGAATCAAGGTAAACAATTCATGGCGAGTACTGGCAGATTGATTACAACGATAGAAAAATGTTTGTGCAGCAGTGCATTGAGCGAAGATCGCCAACTCGTAGCAGATCTCCAAAGCGAGAAACATAAAGTAGATCTTTTTCACTGGTGTCAAATGGACAAATACTTAAGTTGTGCAATTTTTTTTATTGCCACCTTACCTTCATAACAACAATTTGCAAATCATATAGAAGTTCGAACGGCTGCTGATGTGGCGAGTGCGTACGAGCAAGCTATCAAGTGGTACTCTGAATCAGCTGACACAATTAACATCTGGGTAGACAATTGTTCAAGCCAGAACAAGAACTTGACTCTCTTCTCGATGCTGGCTGTAAATCGTGACAATAGATTGGTCTTTGTTGTTGTTATAGACTATGTTGCTGTGTAAAAGTAATCTGAATATCTGTTCTCTTGATAAGGAAAGATTCATGGTTGTGATATTCAGATACATATTATACATAAATAAATAAATACAGTTTTTTTGTTATTGCTTTATTGAAGAATATTCCCACAAGAACAAGAAATGAAGTAAAGGGACAAAAAGCAGTATTGTAAATCTATCGATACAGGGTTTTTTTTTCTTATGATATTAATTTTTCATATTATATTTATGCAGGTCCAAAATATTAGGAAGGTAAACTTTTGTTTTAATGTCGTTGTTAACTTTATTTACAAAATAATTTTATTGAGAACAAAATAAAGTATTTACAGCTTTGAAACTTCCTATGTGAACTGTCTTAATAACGGGCAGATTGGTAAATTGCATTCAATATAAGCGTTAGTAATTAATCTAAAAACAGGCAAAATCAGCTTTGAACACAAAACATTTTGTTTCAAGATATACCATAAACCTGGCATTTCTTTCACCCTTTCTCTTTTTTTTTTGAAGTGGAACACCAACATAGATGCACGTTAGTGTGCAGAAGAGAGTAATTTGAAAAAAATAAAACAAACTTGTGTCTTGGTTTTCATTTAATAAAATATTTATTCAAACTAATTTTTGTGTTCAGTAATATACATGTATTTAAAAAAAATTATCCATCTCTGTTTTTCTTTCTCAGAATATATGATTGTATGTATGTATGTATGTATGTATGTATGTATGTATATGTATGTATGTATATCTAACATCAACAGTCAAAGCCAAATTACTTCTACTACTACTACTACTGCTAATATTTTACTACAACCACCAGCACCATCAACAACAACAACAGCCAAATTGTTGCTATTATTATTATTATTATTATTATTATTATTATTATTATTATTATTATTATTATTATTATTATTATTATTATTATTATTATTAAAATTAATTATAAATTAAGAATTATTAAAAAAATAAAAACTTGTCAAAGAGACAAAATCATAACTTTAGACAAATTAAAAAACTAAACAAAGAAACAGTTATGAAGAATACAGATTTATATAGAATGTAAATAAATTAATAAACAAAAAAAAAAAAATTGCAAAAATTAAATAGAAAATTTTGCATTTTGTTTTTGAAAATCATCTGTAGAAAATTAAAAAAAAAAGTTCTTTTTTTAAAAAAAGAAAAAATATGAGAAAATATTAAAAATTAATCGAATCTAAAAAAAAAAAATGTTTTTTAAAAAAATAATTAGTCAAAAATTAATCTATATTAAACATATTTAGTGAAAAAAAATAAATAGTTGTAATATAACTAAATTTGTGTTATGAGAGTATAGGTGGATTAGTCTGTATAATCATAACGGACTTTATAGATCCTGATATGTCCTAGACGGGGAGTGCGGGTGGAGCATGCACCTAGGTCCTTCTCCCATCCCGGGCTGCCCAGGATTGTCTTCTTGTCTGGGGCGTTATTAATGCGCCCGAAGGCTGCAAGTTGGCGCAACGGGGAGTTACATCCTGTATGGCGTTGAGCAGCTCTTGAGCTGGAAAAATATATAAGAAAGATTAATAATAATAATAAAAAAAATAACAATATTTATGAAATAAATAACAAAATTTAAAAATACAGTAAAATTAAAAAAACAAGTGTTTTAAGAAAAACGAGAGCTGTCAGGCGCCTGTGGTAAGCAGCAATAAATTTTCACAATAATCTTGTGTTCGAAAGAACTCACCCACATTTGCCTTTTTTAAAAATAAGCTGAGGAAAGTCAAATAATTTGGTAAAAGAGAGTATAACTCACTCGCTTTTACCGATTTTTAAGCAAGCGTTCCAAGTCAGAAATACAAAGACAAAACAGAGTATTTTATACTTCGTTTTGCCATTTTTTTTAACAAGCCTCCCGTGTTCAAAATAAAATGAGATTGAAGTAACTTCAGAAAAAGACGAAATATCTTTCAAACTGCAAATGTGATGTATGTAATATTTTGCATGGAACATTTTTTTGTGATTTTCCGCAGATCTACGTCAAAAAAGGTGCCGGTTATAGCTCAAAATACTGCGGAAACAGAAAAAGTCGATTTTCTCAAAACTTGCTTTTCGCAACATACTTTGTTTTGCCATTGCACGTTAGCATTGCCACTGCCTGCAGGCGATGATGATGATGATGATGATGATGATGATGATGATGATGATGATGATGATGATGATGATGATGATGATGAGGTAGTTTGATAATGATGATGATGATGATGATGATGATGATGATGATGATGATGATGATGATGATGATGATGATGATGTCCACATGCAGTAAAGCGTAAAATTACCCAACTCTGGCATCCCAAGACTTAACAAATGTAACAACATACAAAAGCAAACGTTGTGGCCAAGTGGTCTAAGGCGGGACTAACTTGCCTTGTCCACAGGCCAGAAACCAATGGCGCTTGATAGGTGTTGGATCGATCTAGCATCTGGGCGTTATGTTTCTCCGAATATTATTTACTTTAGACTCGGGCAACGTCTCGGGGGCTTTCTCCGGGTACTCCGGTTTGCGACCCTTACCCGCTCCTCCCCAGCAAAATTTAAAAAATACAAGTAATAGTAGGTAGGTTGGGTTTGGGCGCCCCACAGTCTGCGACTACGCCTTCCACATGCAAGGCGGCCCACAATTTCCCAAATAAAATGAGACAATAAAGTGTCCCCCAAAAAGATTTTAAATAATCAATTTTGAGGTCAGTGGTTACACAGAGATTTTCTTTTCGCGAAAACAAAAGATTATTGGTAATAGTGATACTGAACTCTCTGTTCTTGAGTCTTAACCTTAATCACCATAGTGTGTTGTCTTCACTAGATGTATCTTGATCTTATAATGTCCCCTCTGTGTTATGATTAAAGAGCTTCCTAAGCTCGGTACGCCGTTCCTCTCATTAGTAAATGTATGTCCTTTGAATCTATCAGTATGACTAGTGCTTTTCGTCTGTGTCTTTCAAATTCTATTTCTTATTCGACGAAAACAACATCTTACTAAGAAATTATTATCAAACGAAAGATTTATTTTTACTCAGGGTCTCCGCGCATCGTGTTGTCTGCTCCAACCGCCTTTGGTGATTCGTCCTTAACGCTAACGCAATAGGACGTTAAGCTTCATTATTCCTTCCAATTCGAAGGCTTTGTCTACTTTTGGCGAAAACGAGTTTACCTTAAAATTCCCATTGTTATTACATTAAACAATGATAACGAGGGCTCAAACCAACCGCTACATTTTGAATTTTTACAGTTTGGTTTTGACAGGGAGTGATTTCCCTTTGTTTTAACGTACAGCCGTGTGATCTTTGACCCTATTTCTGAGTGAACCACGAGGCTTAAAACGTGCGTCTTTGGTGTCTGAGATAGGGTAGGGTTTATTTTTAACAATTACAAACGAAAAACCTTACAAGCGATTTCTTTTTACGAGTTCTGTCTCTTACCGTCATGGGTAGATGCTATTTTTAGCTCTAGATCTTTGGCTAGCTCTTGCTATTAATGGGCACCCCCCCCCCCCCCAAAAAAAAAAAAAAAAAAAAACTACGGAATTCATTCACTTAACAAATAACTGTACTTTCAAAAGAGTTCAATTCAGTTCAGTTGTATTAATGTCTTTTTTTTTCATCGAAATAAGACAATTCAAAACAGTTATTTTTGAGTGTAAGCGTATTTTTTCAGTGAGGCAACACTCACTGTAAATATTAAAAGGATCTGGCGAGTGGGTCCCTTTAACCCTGCAACTGCGTACAAGAAATTGGTTTATTGAGCGTGCCCTGCAGCACTATATACCGCACATACAACATACTTCAAAGACGGGAAACACACACTAACCCAGCATTTTCCATTTATGGGTACGTGCTCAAAGGCGAAAAATATTGAGCAGTAATAGTTTATTGATACATTACGCTGTATTAGAAGAAAAAAAAAACAATCTCTGAGGATACAAAACCAGGCTTGCGATGTTTGATGTCTGAACAGCTGCTGATCTGCACACATCTACGACCAATACAAAAAGGCCGGCAAATTCCCCTCTCGATGTCAAGGAAAGTAAACTGCACGTGAAACAGCAGGTAGCTTTGGCCTAGTCATGCAGGATCTTTCAGCATCCACCCTTTGTTGTTTTAACGCAAGCCTTCAAGTCTAAATTAAACGAATCGACGACCATTCGCCAGTCAGCAATGAACATACCCGTGCAAACTAATAGATGAGTGTTCTATTTCTCTTATGAGCTGCTAGTGCCCTAAAAACGCGGAGACATAAGGAGATCACTATTATAGAAAAGTGAACACAAATCAATTTTTTTTTAAAATTTAGAGTGACTGCTCTTTGGGCGCACCCACAATGGATTAGGAGATTATGTGATATGCTTGCTTCCTGAACAGATAACAAATAATTCCAAAGGTCCTGGATCGAGAACTCCGAAAGAGGAAAGATTTGCCAAACAGCTGTAAAACTAGCGTTCTTAATCTTCCAGCAAATCTAAATACAATGCCAGTTAGTGTCTTTGTACTGTGATCCCTAACCTTTCGGTCGTTTGGGGAGGGAGACGGTTTGGACCTCCCTTCCCTCATGGCTATCTCAATGGAGGACGTACCCGTCTCCTCTCCCTCGCTGCCTTACCTTCCCCGCTCCTAAACAGAACCAGGTACCCATTCACAGCTGGGTGGATTGGGGTGCGTTGCTCCTTGTTTCATTCGTTGTGTCTTTTGTTGGGAGTCTTCCAGGCATGGTAACCCATCCAAGTGCTAACCCCGATCGACGTCGCTTAACTAAACATGGCTAGCCTGTACCCAAACCACTAGGCTGCTCCGCCATCCAAGAAGAACCAGTGACAGCCCTGCCATTTGTGACAGACCAACCAGCTAACATCGCCACGTACGTTGTGTTGACAATGGGTCATATTACGTCCCCCTTTTTAAGTACTTTTAAGTGTTCTAACACTAACCCTAACCCTTACCCTTACCGCAACACAGCCTAAAACCCTAACGGATCATTGGTTTGACGTCAAAACAAGGAGGTGTGTACGTGTCAAAACACGTTCTGTAGATGTTCACTGGTTTGTCCAACTAACGCTGTGTAAACAAGTACACGCGCACACACAAACACAAAGATGAAAGAGCAGAAAGAGGAAGACGAGGACGAAGAGAAAGGTAGCGTGAACATTTGTTTAACAGATGGTACAGATTAGCCAGGTAAGGAGTGGGAGAGTTGGGAGAGGTGGAGGGGGTGGGGTTCGGGAGTTTTATAATGCTTTTGTTGTATCAAATGCGCAGCTTTTGAAAACATTATTCTTCGCTTCCTCCCGCATGCACACCTTCAGACTTGCAGCTGCATGCTAGCTCGACATCAATGTAGTGCGATTCCGAATCTACCGAGTGTTTTTATTGGGATTCCTATAAAGCCGTCCGTAGAAAAAAAAACAAAAACAAACAACTGCCCGTTACTGTTTCATAGTTATGATTAATTTGCGAGAGTAATCTTTCCGGACAGCATGGGTGCTAGGATGAATTGGTATTCAAGTGATAACTGGCGAAAAGCTAGTGTGCCTAGGAATTCCCTAGAATGAGTGTATAAACCGAGGTCTGGTCTGTGCGCGAATGCATTCCACAGCACCGACTTTAAAAATCCAGACGCTTCAGCCGGATTTTTTAAAATAGGTATTGAGCAACAAGTGTTTAGAAAGACAATGATTCCAGTGACCTTGACCTTTGCGATAGAGCAAAAATGAAGGCACGAGAGACAAATTGCTAACCTATGTAATGTTCCTATGAGGTTTGGTAAAAAAAATCCGTTCAGTAGTTCTTAAGATATGACGTCCAACAGTCCGACAGACCGACCGACCAATATGAATCGTTCTGAATCCAGACTATTTCAAAGTATTTCCAGATATGTTTGGGAATACAGAAAATAGAACATGAGTCCTATATTCAAACAGCGGCTGCTACTCCAACGAACCCTATGGTACAGGTTACACGATATTTATTAATAGTCGATTCAGCCCCGATGCTTGAATCTTAATATGTGTTGTGTAAATCGAAAACGTTTATCCACACAGTCTGTTCACTCAGCAGCAAGGCAGGAGTCGTCGTATGAAGTTTTCCAACTTTATTCAGCATTTCTTTCCTTCTTTACTATGTTTTTTCTTACTTTCTTTCTAATTTTAGTTCTTAACTTCTGTACAAGGAGTACTAAAGAGCTTCTGTAGTAATTTCTTTCTCACTTTTATTTAAAAGGTGAACATGCGTAAGATAACCAATTCTATTAATTGAATAATTTATGTATCTATTTATTTATGATAAATGTTTTGTTTTATTTATTTGTATATTAACTATCAATACTTTGATGTAAACTAAGACCACAAGGACAATAATCACTTAGAATGAATCCAAGAGAGCAAAAAAAAGTGGATTCTTGATAGCGTAGCGGTAGCAGTACAGCTCATGTATAATAGATGGGTTGGTATCAGACCACAGGCTCGGAAATCTCTTCTTTCGTCTTTGTAACTGTCAATATCACTACTAATTAACCGAGGTGTTACATTCCCTTAACTAAACGCCTCTCCTACATTTTGTGTCCAGATTGTGTTAAATAATGTATTATTTAGACATGTTTCTAAATAATGTTTTTTTTAACCTATACAATGCATTATTTATCTGAATTTGCTAAAACAAATATATTACTTAGAAGATATTGTTAAATAATACATTATTTACGTAAACAACTAATTGTTTAGGGACAGCAATTTTCATTACTTAAGGGAATCGCAGGTCCATGCCGTATTAATGAAAAGTTATGTGGTAGGGATAGAGAAATTTGAAAAATCGTAATTTTACCCTGTTTTGCGATTCAAAATGAAGCAACTACTTGATTTCACTCTTTTATTTTTTTATTCCTTCGTAATTGCTTTATTATACGAGACTACAACTGCCTACAGAGTACTTCCGCCAAATCCCTGGTAGTTTCGAATAAACTGAAACTTTCCTTTTAAAATTTAAAAAAAAGTTTCATTTTTTCTTACAGGATACTCAAAAACCCTAACACTTCCGCACAAAAATCACCTTGACCTTTCGTTTGTATTCGGGAGGTTACAGACGTTTTATCTTCGAATTTATAGAGTAATTTATGTTGAAAACAAAATAATTATCACAAATTTGGAATACACAATCTTTGGAAAGATTTAATTATAGAAAGCAATAAAATTATTATTTTTTAAAGTTGCCAATGGAATTCTGGAATCTTCTAATTAATGAAAAGTGCAGTTCCTAAACAATGAATCGTTTACGCACATAATGCATTATTTAGCAACATCTTCAAAATAATACTTTATTTAGCAGATTCTGCTAAATGATGCATTATATACGTAAACAAAAAATTATTTCAAAACATTTCTATATAGGCTTAACACATTATTTAACACAATCTGCTAAAATAATGCATTATACAGGTAAAAGTTGTTTTTTTTAAATTTAGCAACAATGCCTTATATACCTATATCATAATTTATTTACGTAAACAATGTAATGTTTTGTTAAATAATAAGTTATTTACGGAGAACATATATTATTATTTAGAGAAATCTTACATTGTTTGTAAATAAATAATTATTTAGAAAATATGCTTCTATATAAATATTATTTAGCTGAAAGTAGTAAAACAAACACCGGAAAATATCGCGAATAAACATTTTACAGATGGAATTCCATACTGATACACATGCACATGCCTATAATTCAAAGTAGAGGTTAATTATAATGCGCACTTTCACTCTGCATATTATATGCGTTCTTTGAACTGACCCTTTCATCTTTACAGAGGTCACTATTATTATGTTTTCATTTAATATGCATCTGCAGATTCAGCATATTTTATGCAGACCATAATTATGAAGCATACGAGCAACTCTCTCTCTCTCTCTCTCTCTCTCTCTCTCTCTCTCTCTCTCTCTCTCTCTCTCTCTCTCTCTCTCTCTCTCTCTCTCTCTCTCTCTTCTCTCTCGCTTCGTAATATATCAAGGTTTCAATTTCGTCTCAGCAAAAAACGTGGGTCCTCGCATTTTTCAAATCTATATGAACGAACTAGAAGATTTCTCCAGAAGGAACTTGATTCGATCGACTCAACAGTGATTCATGCAACATCCAAAGTAATAAAATATGCGCAGTATATATTATTCAAAGCCGTTCAATTTCTGTTTAAAACAAAATAAACCACAGTTCATATGATCACTGGACGGAAGTTGGCTCTGTGTCATGCTGGATTACCCCATCTATAACTGCCATCCGTAGTAACGGGTTTCGGCTTAAGCATGAACTGTCAACTTCCGTCGGTTGTGAAGATCGATGCGCTTCGCGATTTAACTAAACAGAAGTAAGTTTCCTTGAATAGGCCTTTATATGTCTCGATAACTGTAATATTTGCCATCACACTTCACTACTACATTCTACATCTGCCCAGTGATCACGATAAACTTGAAGTGATTTTAAGAAAGAAAAAAAAACTGATATTGACAGATTTGAAGATAAACTGCACACATTTATTTATTACTGTGAATGTTTGCATGAGTCGCTTTTGAGTCGAATGAATCGCTTTCTTTTGGGAGAGATGTTCTAATTCTTTCATATCATCGTCCCCTATACGCTTATGTGTCCGGGAACGTTAATATACATTCAACATTCTTTCATATAGATTTGAAAACATGCGACGACCCTCGATTTTCATTGAGACAGGTTTGAGAACTTAATATAATAGTTCTAGAGCTTTTAAAACTCGAAAATTAATAATAATAATAATAATAATAATAATAATAATAATAATAATAATAATAATAATAATAATGAGAGAGAGAGAGAGAGAGAGAGAGAGAGAGAGAGAGAGAGAGAGAGAGAGAGAGAGAGAGAGAGAGTATGCAGATAGCCTATAGGTGCCTGTGTTATGGAGTTAGTCATGTTTGTCCCACGAAAAACTGCGGAACGCTCGTCGCAGTGTGACTCTTTCGACTTTGACAAGCTAGTGTACTTATTTGCTGACTCTCCAAAAAGCGAACGAATACACGCCAAATTCTCTTATATGTTTTAAGCTCATGCTATTGATGGTAGAGGCGGGGGAGGGCAGAAGGAGGGGTGGTGTGGGTATGAGAAGGAGGGCGCTGAAGGGGATATGCGTAGCTGACTTATGACACTGAACTCCTCAATCGCACATGAGCTGCACGGTTGTAGGCCTATTATTTCTTCCGCTGTTCCTTCGGTACCCGCTAATTAAAGAATACAGAATACTGTTCATACCCACATTTATAAATGCGTAGACACGAGACTTACAATGGCTCAGCTTTTGAGGATGGTATTCAGGAAGCATTTACCCAGGGGCTAAATCCGCGAAGCCGTACAGTATAGAGTACCACAAGTATATCAACTAACAAGTTAGTATCTCCCTTCTATGTCTCTGTCGACGTGCGCGTACAACCGGTTGCTTCCCTTTACATGCTTTGTGCTCCATAGAGCGTCGTCTGCCTAAAATACTTTTTTAGAAACTTCAAAACCAAGGGGAATTATGGGTAGGGAAATCCTTTTCTGAAATGACGTCGGCAGGACTCTTCGCGATTTGTGCATGGCTCACGAGACACACGCAAAATGGCGTCACAAGAAGATTGGTTAGATCTGAATTCGTCTAATTTGACCTCGCATGCTGCTGGATAACAATGCAATTTGAATTTTCTTTCAAAAATCAAAAGAGAGCGAGACCACAACAAAGTACAACGAGCCAAGGCGACGCAAACACTCAAGGCCGACAGAACAAAAAGCACACAAAATACAAAAGGTAAATACCCGTGACCATATACAATAAAGTAGGCCTAACCACCATTGCAAAATAGGATTGATCATCACCATGATTGAATTTTTCCACCCCACCTTCCAATCGGTACGGAATCGAACATATGCTCAAATCATCATATTTTGACAGAACTTGCATGTGCATTATACAGTGTGATTCAAGCGATAAATGAACCATCACATCGAAACGATCTGAGCAGCTGAATCAATGACAATGGCGATCAATCGTTCACTGAGACTCACGATCGCCTGCACTGAGCTCACATACATGGGTGCATGTTTCTATAAATCCATCGTGTTCTCCTTCGATAATTGAGCAAAGCCTTTGATCACTACCAGAAATATGCAGTTCCTTTCCCAACTTTCGTTTAATTTCAGCCAGCACATCTTCGCGAGAAATGGCGACTATGACTGCAACCGTAGCTAGTTAGCAGTTACTTCCCTTGAACAGATTTCCCAGAATTCTCTATTCTATTTTTAGGTTTGGGATACCCCCGTCTCAGCTTGTGGCTAAAACCAAGGGCAACGGGACCACCGCACGTCGACTGGGGGCAATACGAGATACTAACTTGTTAGTTGATATACTTGTGAGAGTACGGAATACACTGCTTCGCGGATTTACCCACCAGGTTACTGCTTCCTGAATAGCACTCCTGCTAAACTGTTTCTATTCCCAGGAGAAGAGGCCAAAAGGCTATTCACCAGCACCGTAAAACCGGTCGCTTTGGGCAGAGGAGCTGGCCAATCTTAGCAAGCAGCTCATTTAGGAGAAGGAAAACTACGAGGTCCAATCTCTGCTTCCTTTCGGCTATACTCATCCATGGGTTAGGCCCAATCGGGAGTTAATACCGAGAAAATATCCTAAATGAATAAGGTAGCTCGCTGCTGTATACAGTAATGCACTGGCAACTTCTGTAACTAAACTGTGCCAGCTCTTGGACGTTTCTAGCGATGCGGAGAGAGAGAGAGAGAGAGAGAGAGAGAGAGAGAGAGAGAGAGAGAGAGAGAGAGAGAGAGACAGAGACAGAGAGAGACAGAGAGAGAGATATTGAACAACTCTAAGTTCCTCACAAACTGACGGATACATACATACATACATACATACATACATACATACATACTACTAAGCATGAAACTGGCCGCTTCTGAAGCCCATGGAATCTCTTCGAGTTATGACCGGTACTGGCTGATATCTGAGGGTTTTTTCCCCCTAATTTAAATTTCTCTTGTCTCTGCTCACTCGATCTTCAAAGATTACAAGAATCTAATGAATTGTACAGTGAAAATGATTAGGGTGTACGGCACTCATAGCAATGCACTGCCCTCAACGTGTTGTTTGCCTGGACATTTTGTTGAATTTCATTTTGCTCCCTTCCTTGAATGTCCCGTGTAATTGTACTAATAGGATGCTGCTGTTGCCAGCTTCCGTGTTATGAGAACGTGAGAAAAGGATGTTGATTGAGTTTGCTTGGGTCCAAGATGGAGGGGAAGATTGGGGTCGCTAGAGGTAGAATGAAAATGGTTGAAGTGTTTGCCGGAAAACAGTAAGCCGTGATCCCGTCGGTTGTCAGAAACCAATGGAAGCTAGGGCAGACAAACGGACAAACAGAGAAATGAGACTTCTCCTGGCCAGTCTGTCAACAAGCTAGTCTAGACAATCATCCCGACATTTTCTATCACCCGTCGATCAACTTGTAAAAGGCTTGATTGTCTATCAATTGTGTACTGTTTCATTGTCGATCAACTGAAATGCTGCTTGATTGTCTGAACGCAGTGATGGCGTGAAAGCTTTATTGCCACGCACCCAGAATGTACGTCAATCGCAACATCGAAATTTAACATTTATTTGCGATCGGCATTTTACGTCAGAAGACCCACCAATCCCGGCAGACACAAATCCAGGTTATTCCTCCCCGGAGAGCAATTGTACTGTGTTTGAGGGGAGGGTATGCGGTTTGTTTCGAAGCTTATCGCCTAGTCACACTCTCGCCCTTTCTGCTTCATCAACCTATCCGAGATAGTTCAGGCTATTCGAAACTAACCGAGTTATTTCCCTTCTTTTTCGCCAAGCGCAGTGTTCTCCCCTCTATACTAGTTTTACCAACAGCGAACATTGTTCATAATATAGTGTGGTTTGAAAGGCATTTCACAAGAACGTCACTAGAAGTGCGAGATGGAATCACGCACAATGACGAGACAAGCGGGTGATGTAAAAACATTCACAGCATGACGTCAACAATATGTTTACATGGACATGACAGAAGTTGCCATATCCTCAGGGTTGTGTTGCGAAAGGGTGCAACTTCCAGAGATGGTGCTTTTTCCACTAATAAGAAATGAAACGTAAACCTTATGTATTTTTGTATTTCCAGACTTATTGGGAAATACTTCGAAATACTTCGACTGACATCAAACAGTGGATGACAGACAACAGACTTAAGTTAAATGACGACAAGACCGAAGCTCTTCTGTTCTCTGGCTCATGTTCCTCCTCTGATCTGCCATCAGCTGTCACTGTTTGCTCCAGTAGCATACCTTTTTCTGAGAGTGCCAGGAATCTTGGAGTCATTTTTGATTCTTCTCTTGACATGAAAGAACACATTAGTAAAGTTTGTAGACAGTGTTTATTTGAACTAAAGAGAATAAGTTCCATCCGTCGCTATCTTACTGTTGAAGCAACTAAAACCTTAGTTACATCATGCATCCTATCTAGATTGGATTACTGCAATTCACTCTTGGCTGGCTTACCCCAATCTGCACTTGATCCCCTACAGAAAGTTCAAAACTTTGCTGCACGCATCATTTTCCGTTCAAACCTCCGTGAACACATTACTCCTTTGATACACAGACTCCATTGGCTACCAGTTGCTGAACGCATAAAATACAAGATAGCTTGCCTTTGTTTCTCTGTTTTTACAGGCACAGCTCCTGCTTATACTTCTGAAATGTTATCCATATACACCCCTTCTCGAGCTCTACGATCATCTGCTGACACACGTCTTCTTAGACAGAACCGCTTCAACAGACAATCGCATGGTTACCGCTCTCTACCTGTCTTTGGTCCTCAACTCTGGAATTCCCTTCCATACAAGATTAGACATTCTTCCTCCATTTCCTCTTTTAAATCACAGTTAAAAACATACCTTTTTAGGGAATATTCCAATAAATCATTTACAAGAGAGTGTAAGCAGGTGTGCGTGCTTGTGTTTTTCATAGTTTAACTGCATTTTGTACATATGTATATTATGTATCTTTTGTCCAGTTTTCTGTCTTGTCTTCCCATTCCCCCAACCCCTTGCGCGCCTTGATCCTTAGGCTAAGGCGCCTTACAAATGACGAACATTATTATTATTATTATTATTATTATTATTATTATAGTCGGGGAGAATCAGAACGAGCCAAATGTCGGTCTGTCTGTCAAGATCAGTGAGAATAATGATACAAACGCCTTTAACTATTTCTTGAGGAATTTTTACCTTTAAATTAAAGGCAACATTTATAGTCATATTATAAGAAGCACATCATTAATCACTACTACTACTACTACTACTACTACTACTACTACTACTACTACTACTACTACTATTGCTGCTGTTGCTATTACTACTACTACGATTATTATTATTATTATTATTATTATTATTATTACTGCTACTACTGCTACTACTACTACTACTACTACTACTACTACTACTACTACTACTACTACTAGATAAAACAAACTTTTTTTGTTTTTCCAGACAAATCCGGAAATACTTTAAAATTGTCAGAGGGGGCGGCCGATCAGAACGATGCAAATTACTGTCTGCCTGTCGGTCGGTCGGTCCCTTTGACGTCATAGTTCAATCACCACTGAACGGATTTTTAGACAATTAAACTTACTAGGAACATTACCGCTGCTTCGAATTTCGTAGCTTCGAATTTCACTTAATTTTTGTTCTTTAAAGCACACATTTTGCATTATCTAATGAACAACTACTGGGGCAGTTAGATCATTCGTATTTGTGCATTCTCAAAGGCCAGGGTCATTGCGCTTCACCATTCTCTAAACACGTTTTGCGCTGTATAGAAAATTTAGCTCAGCCGATTTGTATAGGCCTACCTTTTTTGCTTGCAAATAGTTCAGATCTTCATTCCATGTTTTTTTTTTCTTTTTCCTTTGGCTTCGTTGGCATAACAGCCGAGACAAAACACCGTCAAGAAAAGTAACACTTTTAAAAATGCTAATTTTATCATCTGTGTTTGACAGTGTCTTGAAATACATTTGAATGGCTTGCCATCTTGTTTACAGTTTGGTTTCAGGAACTTCAGATGGTGTTGTGTAAATATGGAGTTCGTTTCAGGAAGGAAGCTGGATGTAAAAGAAAAACATTAAGGAGGTATCTTCCGTGTATACTTTGACAGACTGAGACAACGTTTTCTACCCCTTGGGGTCATGAGCAATCTTGCCACTGTAGATTGTTCAAACCTATAAAGGGAACAGTGAAAGCCACAGTTGAAAACCTGTCTTTCCTTTATAGGCAAGACAGATTCACTGCGGCAACAGTACCCCCGTTGGAGTGCCGGGGTTTTTCAGTATAAATAGTATCCCCACTTTATGGAAATTTAGTGCTTTAAATTCCCACTGTCGCTGTCTTCCTCATTTACTCTTTCCTATTCCTGCTCTGTCCTTCACTCTGCTATACTATCTTCTTCTTCGCTAGATCAATGACCTACCTTTTTTCTTGAAAACTCTTCCTGGACAAGACTCCTTGTTTGTGTATGAGGTCTGTTGGATCAGCTTGGGAGTGTTGGACGCTTTCTGCCGGGTGGTCACTAGGGCTTCCTATGATTGTACTATTTAGCACTATAGGCATTTTATATGTATGTGTTTCATTGATGATTTATAATGATGTTTGTATTCTATTTTGTTTTTGTAACCGGGGTGTTCGCGTAGTTGAGGTCAACCCTCAGCCGTCCCCCGCGTGGGATGTCTTTATTGTAAAGTGACTGGCCGGTGGAGGGCATTCAATTTTCCCACTGGGGTTGTTTCAGCAGATCTTTTATGCGGATCGGGGGTTGTCCGGTCCTGATTTGGCTCGGAAGAGTCCGCTGGACCTAAAGCAACAATAAATCAATCAATCAATCAATCAACGTTTTCTTCTCCCCTTCTTCACTCCTGCTTTAGTTGATCACAGACGTCAACGACTCAGACGTTGTTTGGCCCAGTTTCACACTACAGAAAAACCAATCGCAAAATCTGTCCATTCTTTTTCTTTATAAAAAAAACAAAACAAAAACAAACTTCAGATAGCTGTCATAAAGATGGGGGCTTTCTTTGCATTTGGAAAACAAATAAAAATCGGATATATATTCAACTATCAGATGCACTCAAGCTTGCTGAGACAGAGAGCGAGAGAGAGAGAGAGAGAGAGAGAGAGAGAGAGAGAGAGAGAGAGAGAGAGAGAGAGAGAGAGAGAGCGGTCGGAGCCATGGTGATTTTCAACAAGGGCACTCTGTGAAATTACAAAAATCTTTCAAAATTGTTTTAAGGGAGGATGGCCGATAACTCACAATTAGCGTGTCACCGCATTCATGGGATCCAGAAAAAGAAAGACTAGAAAAAATAAGAGACAAAGTGTTAATAGCGAGAGAGGGTAGGAAGGGTGAGGAAGAAGAGAGAAGAGAACGAGAGAGAGGGAGAGAGAGATTATGAACTATGTATAGTTAAATACATAACACATCAAGGACAACCACCTCTGCTCCTTTCCCTACACCTTACACGCACATATACACACAAACACACACACACAAACACACACACACATAAATTAGTATAAAAGCAGGAACCAGTATTAAGCTAATATTTGAAGATGAGATACAAACTGGATTTTTGCGTCTACCTTGGCAAAATATTGAAGAGGCATTGATCATTGTACGCGATGTACTTTTAATATTATGATGTTAATATTTCAATGTACAGAGTTCAATTGTGTAATGGTTATAAAAATTTCCTTTCTTTTTTTGTCTTTTTTAAATTATTTTTTTAACAATGTTTTTTTAACAATTTTTTTTAATTAAGTCTAATATCACTTAATCAGGGAACAGACTATAAATAAATTGATTGATTGAAGAGGCGCTAGGCTGGGTGTTTGTTTGTTTTAAATAAGTATACGGAAACCTAGCAGTCAAAAAGTGACCCTTTAAACGTACACTTCTCTTGGACAGCTTCCAGCAGAAAATTGACATTGGTCTGTGCACACAGCATTACATCGCACGGATTTTAACTTTAAAGATTTAGATGCTCATGTTCTAGACGGGAGAGTGCCGGCTACACAAATACACCCACAAAGCACTAGGTCCCTTCTCTCCATCCCCGGTAGCCCAGGGTTGTGCTCAGTCGTCTGGGCGTCAGACTATTCGCCCAAAGGTTGCGAGTGGGCGCCTCGGGTGGCTTGAGTTAGATCCTGTATCCCCCCCCCCAGCGCCTTGAGCAGCTCTTGAGCTGAAAAAAGCGCTATATAAGAGTGATTTAATACATTTGAAACAAATCTAATCATTTTAGTTACATATTTTCCGCTGCGTGGTAGTGGATGCTCGCACGTGTAACCGTTTTAAATTCGCTGTATGACAGGTTTACTGTGTATGTTAACCATACTTTGATCCGTGTTTCTGGCCAAAAAAAAAGACTAGATACGAATATATTTTGTTGATATAAATTTCAGGCAAAAAGATGCTTTGAAGTGTACT
This sequence comes from Oncomelania hupensis, assembly GCA_036898135.1. Lineage (NCBI taxonomy): Eukaryota > Metazoa > Mollusca > Gastropoda > Littorinimorpha > Pomatiopsidae > Oncomelania > Oncomelania hupensis. The sequence continues at coordinate 139,415,073 of CM072511.1, read as the reverse complement.
GATTATGTGTTGCTGCAAGATTGCGACCCAGTTAAAAGTTGGGTATTTCAGAGACTGATGATGTGTTGATGTAAGATTGCGGTCAAAAAGTGCGCGTTTAAGACAACCAAAGATTAATTTGTAATGGAAGACTATGTGGGGAATATATTTTTTTGGATATGGCACTCTGATAAAAAAATTAAAATTAAAAAAATGGTGGCGCGATTGAAATACTCTGGGTAGTTAGCACTACAATCTTCCCGGTCTGTTTTGTCTGTGAATCACCTCAATGATGCGGTGTGTGATGTGGTGTGGTGTGTCTTTATTCAAGTCTGTAAAAGATCGACACTGATAAAACTCACGTCACTGCCCTAGCTAAACAGCACGTACGTTGGCCGAGAAGCGAAGCATAATTATCAAGGATTTATACATTACCTAAGCTGTCGTGGTTTATACTGTTTTAAGGAAAACAGCAAGTGTGTGTTTGTGTGTGTGGGAGGTAAGGGTGGGGGAGGGTGTATATGTATGTTTCAAGATATTCATCACCTCTTTCCCCAAAGGCAGCGTCGTAATAAGGGCGACGTTCTGGAAGTTTACACAACTTTTTCTGTCTGTCCATCTTTCTGGCCTTCTGCCTGGCTCCCATCAACCATCAACCCCCAACACAACAAAAGGTATGTTTAACAACTTATATGATTACCCCAGATAACCGTTATTTTATTTACTGCTAACGGCAACGGTGGTGTTAGCGTATAGACTGTAGGAAGCATGCGGGTTGATAGCGGCAGCAGCACGCCTGGAGGAAACAGGAGGACACTATATCAACCACGGTAATTAATTACAACCACCGATGGTGGTACGTCGCTTCTGGGCCTACATGTAGTGCGGCAGAAAAGTCTAGTACAGTAAGGGCGACGATGAGAAGCATGCAGTCACAGGCTTCACAAACAGTACCAGAATGTGTACGTTTATGCCAGTCAGACGCTAGGAATCAAGAGCCAAATCTTTAAAAACCGTCACGGAGAGGCTGGATATAGCTCCAGAGAACTTTCTATGTAATACGCTTTCCGATAGCACAGTGGGTAGAGGTGCTTGCCTGGCCAGCTAGAGTGTAGGTAGACTAGTTTTGATTCTCCATTTTGTCTGGTCCTGAAAGCTGACACTTGTGTCTGCCCATACGCCTGCCCATGTCTCCTCATGACCTCCCTACATCCCCACCTCACTCCAACCCCATTCAGATGAAGGAGCTTATACAGTTATTGTGGTGATTATATTTAGTCTACCTCTATAATTACTTCTCTGACGAGAAAAAAACTATCAGTAGAACTACATTTCTCAAAGACATTATTGGAAGTTTTTCTTTTTAGTATGAGATTGTTTTTCTGTTTGGTGTTGTGGTGTCTTATGATTGGCGCCCCCAAAAACCTATTTTAGGTTTAGCCGAGTTATGTGATGTTTCACATCTTTTATTGATAAATAGATTGAATTCTTGCTTGTTTCGGTCTTTGCTGCATTTTGGACCGGTGGAAACGGGGAAATAGAGCAGATGTGAGGTGTGAGTTTGTTGACAGATGTAGGAGAGAGTAAAATTGCGTTATTCCAAATCACAAGCAGCAATGTGCATACAGAACGTCTGAGAATAGATGCAGGCTAGCGTTAACCATTAATTCAATCTGTTGCTTGAGCGGTGTTAACTCTTTGTTCGTATCATGGGTTACTTTCAATGGTTACTAACCGCAAGGGAAATAACACTAACAGCTACTTTAACAGAATTTTCCGGACAATAGAGTTTGTGATTTCTTGCGTAACTTTCCCTGTTTGTCAGCCTGTCTGCGTGCACTCATGCATGTAATGATATAAGGGCCACCTCTCTCTGTCTGTCTGTCTGTCTCTCTCTGTTTCTCTGTGTCTGTCTCTTTCTCTCTCTCTCTCTCTCTCTCTCTCTTTCTCTCTCTCTCTCTCTCTCTCTCTCTCTCTCTCTCGCTCTCTCTCTCTCTCTGCGAGTGTTGAACAGTGAACTTAATTTATTCCCCCTGATCCGCACACGTTTCGACTTGAAAGCCTTTGAAGTGGCCGTTCATCGCTGATCCTCGCAAAAGCAATCACAGTATGTGTGTTTCTTTAATTTAATGTCTGTTCGCTTAAGTGAATTTAGACTTGGTAAGGTTGGGGGTATAGGAATTTAGGGTAAGGGTGGGGGTATAGGAATTTAGGGTAAGGGTGGGGGTATAGGAAGAATATTGAGTGATTGGGGCAGGGCGAAGATGGGGAGTTAAATTAAACAAAATTAAACAAAACTAAGCAATTAAACAATCAACATTTTAAACTAATGCTAACTTAAACAAACGGTGTGCGAGAAGGCTACAAAATCATCCTTGTAGAATGATCTTAATTGAAGCCGATATATCCTATCCTATCCCGTAACTCGAAGGTCGTTGGGGCACCACAGATGATCGTTTAACCAGCGTACTCCATCTTTCTCTGTCCTTAGCAATTCTCGTGGCTTCGCTCAATGTTATAACTGTAATTCTACAATGTAGTTTTTTGTTGTCTTTTTTTAGTTATAATAAGACTACAACAGTTCAATACGTTGCAAACAATACAAGCTGCAGATATCTTTCTCTTAACGTTTATGGCATACATTTAAAATCATGATTTTCTACGGTCTAACCCCCCACCTACCCCCTCCAACCTCATCCTCCTTTACCCTGTCACCCCTCCCGAAAAATCTTCGAAATTAATTCTCTGTATTAAAGATATCCCTCCAAAGACTTCTTTATCTCACCATCTGTTTATCTGTTTGTTTATCTGTGCTTAAGTGTCTCTAACTCTCCACCTTGCTGCCTTTCCTTGTACCAGTCTTCTTGTCTGATTCTTCTGGCTCTGTTCCTCTGACTCTCTACCTTCCTTCACTGTACTAACGCGATCTCTACAGAATATCTAGGTCTAATGCCTATTAGAAAATATGTTTACATCACCGTAAACGAGGGGTGTGGGATAGCGCAGTGGTTGGAGCACTCGCTACTGTTTCGCAAGTTAAGCACCGTCCAGTGCGGTTAGCACTTGGATGGGTGACCGCAAAACATGAAGCGACAAATAACAACGCCCCCAAGTTGACTCAATTGTGACTGAGTACCTACACTCTTAAGGGTGGGGAAGGTAAAGCAGCGAGGGAGAGAGATGGGCATCACCCTCATTACGCTGGCCCAAGATAAGTGTGATCTCCAACATCACGCTCCCCTACAAGGCTATGGGACTACCTTTACCTTTTTACTTTTACCACCATAAACGTAATTAATAATAAAATTGGGCCGATCGGTCTAAACTGATTCAGATCAAATTGTGATTTGGCGGATCGGATTGCTATCGCTGATTAACGAAAAAATTGCTCGTTCGTAAAAATTTTCAACAACAACAAAAACAATAATAATAATAATAATAACGGATTTTTATATAGCGGGTACTCCAGCCTATGACCAGACTCACCACGCTTTACATAGTCATTACATATAAGTACATGCACTCGATAAAACATTGCTTTCGCTACAATACACCAAAAGACAGAACAGTAAGGGTACAAATTATTTACACTTAAATGTACACAAATTACAATTTACAACTATGTACACAAATGACAGAAAAGACAAATAGAATAGCAAAATCATATTCACAGCTATTTATATGCCCGGCTAGGCCCAGGAGGAAAAACAGTATAAATATGTACAGCCGTGTATACACTTACGGATCAGACAGAGACAAAGAGGAGAGAATGGCAGAGGGATACAGATCATTCTGAATAGTGAAGTTTGAAGAGGTGGGTTTTGAGGGCCTTTTTGAATGCTTGTGTTGATTGTATGTTGCGGATATGGGAGGGAAGGGAGTTCCACTGCTTAGGTGCGGAGTAAGCGAATGCACGTTGGCCGTATGTCTTAGTGCGGGTGACGGGAACCTTGAGTGTGCGAGTGTCGGCAGAAGATCTTAAAGTGCGTGAAGGGGAGTAGACAGACAGTAGATCAGCAAGGTTGGAGGGACAAGAATCTGTGAAGAAGTTGTGACAGAGAACAGAGAGTTTGTACTCTATGCGTGCCTGCACAGGAAGCCAGTGAAGGGAATGTAGTAGAGGTGTGATGTGATCGCGTTTCTTAGCTCGGAATACTAGTCTAGCTGCTGAGTTCTGAACCTTTTGTAGCTTGTCAATGATGTGTTTTGGGGAGCCAGCGAGGAGAGAGTTGCAATAGTCAAGACGAGAAAGGACGAGAGCGCAGACTAGGGTTTTGGTGGCAGTGAGCGTAAGATAGTGGCGAAAGGAGCTGATTTGGCGTATGGCCGTGTATGCAGAGCGACAGATGTTGGAGATGTGGTTGTTGAGGGACAGGTCATCGGAGAGAATGTAGCCGAGATTTCTTGCTGAGGATGAGAACTGAATGTTTGTTGTCCCTACCGTAAGCGATGTTGGGAGAGGCGGGAGTGAGGAGGAGGTGTTGTGCTTGTGAATGAGGAGGGCTTCGGTTTTGTCGTCATTAAGCTTAAGCTTGTTGCGTGTCATCCATGACTTAATGTCTGTGATGCAGTTCTCCAAAGTCTGAACAGTGGAATTAATGAGAGAGAGGGCTGTGGATTTATAAAGTTGTGTGTCGTCTGCAAATGACTGACTCTCAACAGCATGCTTTCTAAGCAGGAGAAGCAGTGGCTTGGTGTACAGAGTGAATAACACCGGCCCTAAAACGGAACCCTGAGGCACGCCGCACACCAAGTCTGCTGTGCTGGAGAAACAGCCATCGACAGTGACTGCTTGTGATCTGTCGGAAAGATATGAGTGGAACCAAGCCAGGACCGAGCCGGGACAATACTGTTATTCTCTTGCAGGTGCACTCTGTGACAAGTTAATTGGTATGTATATATAGCCATTGGACAACACGATGACCTGCTCACAGCGGTGAAGAAACGGAAACTCCGATGGTATGGCCACGTCACTGGATCATCAGGCCTTGCAAAGACCATCCTGCAAGGCACAGTGCAAAGAGGTAGAAGAAGAGGGAGACCGAAAAAGAGGTGGGAGGACAACATTCGAGAATGGACTGGCTTGACATTGAGCGAAGCCATCAGGGTTGCTGAGGACAGAGAAAGATGGAGTATGCTGGTTAAACGATCATCTGTGGTGTCCCAACGACCTCAGAGTTACGGGATAGGATAGGATATAGGCCTACAGAGCAGTAACACTAATAACACAGGCAGAAAATTTTCATAGCTTGTGGTTTTCTATAATTGTCCATTTTCATTTTTATTGAAAATCGTAGTTGCATCTGTCTACCATTCCATCACTATCAGCCCTCATGCATACTTATCTTTCATACACTGTCCTTTCAGATTTAGTCATTGGCAAGTATATATACATGTATGAAAGGACGGTGTATACTGGCCAGTGACTAAATCTGAAAGGACAGTGTATAAAGAGAATATTAATTTTTTTTTTTTTTTTTTGCTTTCTCCGACCGTCTGTCTGTCTCCCCGACCATCTGTTGCTTTGCTCCAGTTCTGGCGCTGTAACGAAGTACGAGAGAAAATCGACCAGGAAAAAAAGTTTGTTCAGGCTTGTTCAAATAAAGATACAGGAAATAGTTCTGTAGGTTTTGTCTATGCACTATTTATTCTTCTGCTGCATTCTTTATGTTCGTCGGGATATAAATAAGACGTAGTTTGTTTGTGCGCCAGAATTGAAAGAAAGAATCAACATGCAACTTGCTCGTTCTGCAATAAGTAGTTCGGTTCCGTGGAAAGGGCATACAATCAGTTTTAAACTTAGATAATGGTATACTGTGCAACGCTGCAATAGGTTAGCTGAAAATAAACCAGTTATTCTCTCGACTTGTAAGAAAAGCGAGTTTACTGAAAGTGAATGTGATATCTATGTTCTTTTTGTTTTTAAAAAATAAAATAAAATTTAATATATATATATATCTATATATCTATGTATCTATGTATCTATCTATCTATATCTATCTATATCTATTTATACCTATTTATATCTATATCTATATCTATATCTATATCTATCTATCTATCTATCTATCTATCTCTCTCTCTCTCTCTCTCTCTCTCTCTCTCTCTCTCTCTCTATCTATCTATCTATCTATATATATATATATATATATATATATATATATATATATATATATATATATATATATATATATATATATATATATATATATATATATATATATATATATATATATATATATATATATATATATATATATATATATATATATAAGCAAATGGTCATAATCTCATAGCGTGAATTTTTTTTTCTTCCCCGCATTGATCCAGACTTTAGAATCGCTTTAAATCACTTGAAAGGAAAATAATTCGTAGAAACAAGAATTAGGGTTCCTATTATGTTTTACTTTATCAGTTTCATTGCTTTTGACATTAACAACTCATAACAACTCATTAAATAGATGTTTTCAAACTACTCTCTTGGTCTCTCTGCCTCTGTCTCTGTCTCTCTCCCTCTCTCTTTCTCTCTCTCACTCTCTCTCTCTCTCTCTCTCTCTCTCTCTCTCTCTCTCTCTGCTATTTCAAAGTAGAACTTAACTAAGCTGTTGCCTCCTGTAGAGAAAATGAAGTTATTTTAGCCAATTTCACAACAAATCTTCATCTCTAACTGACAGTCAAACACACGGGCAGCGCTGTGTAACGATGCCAGAGCTTTCTTTTTTTTATGACAAAAAATGGTTTCAAAACGCCCAGAATAATCGTTTGTAGCGGCCAGAAATGTTTTGTGTTTCCCTCATTAGTGAAGACACTTTTTTGTGTGTGCTCATTTGTGTGGGAATACAATTTGTGTGTGTGTGGGTGTGTATGTGTGCGCGCGTGTGTATTTCCTTCTTTCTTTCTTTATTTAATCGTTCTTTTATAGCGATTTTCCAGCTTAAGAGCTGCTCAACAAGTTGGCCAATACAGGGTCTAACTCAGTGCCGCGCCATGCGCCCCTTTGCAGCCTTTGGGCGCGTAATCTGACTCCCAGATAACTGAGCACATTGAAGTCTATAACCACCATTGGCAATATGGCAGACGGGGATAATCATCTCTAGGGAGGAGGATGTAGGGACCTAAATCAACATTGAACCACCAGAACATTCCCACTGCTAACGTGGACATTGAAAATGGCCCCTTTTTATTTTGCCCTCCTTGGGTTTCGAACCTGAATTCATTGGTGTGGCAGTCTACCGCTCTACCACGGAGTTACGGCGGTGGGACTCTTGGGCGAACGGATATGTGGGAGAAGGTTAGTTAGTTAGTTATTCATTGCTTACAGGGTCCAGCAGACTGCAAAGAGCCGAATCAGGACCATAATTTTGGTTGAAAGGGGCTTCACTCCTGAACCGTATAAAAGATATGCTGAAACAACCCTAGTAGTGGCAACAACCGGAGGCACTCCACCAGCCGGTCACTTTGCAATAAAAGCATCCCACGCAGGTGACGTTGAGGCTATACTCTAGTTTATCGAACCCCCGTTTACAAAAACCAAATAGAATACAAACATCATTATAAAAGATCAACAAAAAACACATACATATAAAATGCCTACATTGCTAAATAATAATTACATAGAAAGCCCTATAGTGACCATTTTGGCAGAAAGCGTCCAATATTTCCAAGCTGAGTCAACAGACCTCATGCACAAATGAGGAGTTTTGGAAGAGTTTTCAAGAAAAAAACAGGTAGGTGACTGGTCTAGTGAAGAAGAAGACAGTATAATAGATTGATAGGATAGAATATGAATGAGATTTTTTTTGATTGATTGATTGTTGCTTTAGGTCCAGCGGACTCTTCCGAGCCAAATCAGGACCGGACAACCCCCAATCCGCAGAAAAGATCTGCCGAAACAACCCTAGTGGGAAAATTGAATGCCCTCCACCGGCCAGTCACTTTACAATAAAGACATCCCACGCAGGGGACGGCTGAGGCTTTACCCCAACTACTCGAACCCCCGGTTAAAAAAACAAAATAGAATACAAACATCATTATAAATCATCAACAAAACACATACATATAAAATGCCTATAGTGCTAAATAATAACATCATAGGAAGCCCTAGTGACCACCCGGCAGAAAGCGTCCAACACTCCCAAACTGATCCAACAGACCTCATACACAAACAAGGAGTCTTGTCCAGGAAGAGTTTTCAAGAAAAAAGGTAGGTCATTGATCTAGCGAAGAAGAAGATAGTATAGCAGTGTAATAGGACAGATCAGGAATGGGAAAGAGCAGATGAGGAAGACAGCGACAGTGGGAATTTAAAGCCCTAAATTTCCAGAAAGTGGGGATACTATTTATACTGAAACCCCCGGCACTCCAACGGGGGTACTGTTGCCGCAGTGAATCAGTCATGCCTACAAAGGCAAGACAGGTTTTCAACTGGGGCTTTCACTTTTCCCTTTATAGGTTAGAACAATCTACAGTGGCAAGATTGCTCATGACCCCAAGGGGTTATGAATGAGAACGAACAAAGGAGAAAGACAGTGAAAGTGGAAACTCAAAGCACTACATTTCCAGACAGTGGGGATAATACTATTTATACAGAAACCCCCGGCACCCTCACGGGGGATGTGGGAGAAAGGACCTAGCGCTTGCTGTGTGTATTTGTGTCCGGCACTCACCCGCCTAGAACATAAGCGTCAGGATCTTTAAAGTCCGTGCGATGGCATGCGTGCGTGCACAGACTTTTTTTAAATTTTATTTTATTTACCTTGTTCTCCCTTTTTTTCATAGGAAATTCTGGGCCGCCTCCCCTGGGAAAAGCGTAGTCGCAGCCTGTGGCGCGCCCAAACCCAACCTACCTAACATTAGTTGAAATTTTCAAATTTTTGCTGGGGGAGCAAACCGGAGTACCCGGAGAAAACCCATGAGACGTTGCCCGAGTCGAAAGTAAATAATATTCGGAGAAACATAACGCCCAGATGCTGGATCGAATTCACACCTGTCAGGCGCCATTGGTTTCTGACCTGTGGACAAAGCAAGTTAGTCCCGCCTTAGCCCACTTGGCCACAACGCTCGCTGGACATCGGTGCATACCCTCACCCAAAGGAATATGTGTATGTGCGTGCGAGCGCAAGTGTGGGTGAGTGGGAGGGAGTGTGTGCTACGTACAAATACATTTTGTCGTGCTGCTGAGAAAACAAACCGTTTTGCAATACATTTACGTACGATTGTTTGGATGTATATTTGGAAGTTTGGAATTTATTCGTCCACACGCGGACGAATTTCGTAGTCTTTAATAAAGTGCATAACCTCCCACGAAACCAACCCCTCCTTATAATAGGTTTATGGGTGGTCTACAGCAAAATCAATTTGTTATACTTTACATGATTTTACTGCTATTTTCTTTTTCGCAAACTCTTCAGAACAACACTGAAGGTCAGAACCAGCCGGTTTAGACACAACCTCTACACCGAGGCAGCTCGCCCAGTACCAGTGACCTCAGTTGTTCACAGAGCATGAGGGATTTTTAACACTTGTGATACTCTTGCTGTGATGGTTCTTCTGTGATATAGGTGGATTAGATTGTCTGGTTTAATGTTAGCTGACTGCTGGTGTCAGCTCAAGTTTTTCTGTGTACAGCTGTGTTAATTAGTGATATTGCGCTGAAGGGTGCAATTCCTTGATGTTTTAATATACATTTTATGACTATGTCTTAATTTCATAACTTATGTACATGTAAATAGTGTTTCTGCATGAATTAGTGTTTCTGTGTTTGGGTGTGTGAGTGTGTGGGTGTGTGGGTGTGTGTGTGTGTGTGTTCGCGCTCGCGCGTGGTTGTTTGTGGGCGTGTTTGTTTTACTTCCTTAAACGCATTTTCCTATTAGATTATTTAATGTTTTAATGTCCAGTGGAAGGGGAAAAAAAGTTTATCCAATTCAGCTCTATGTGAATAATGTGCAATATGGTGTACTACCGAATTTATTTCTACAACATGAATGAACATTGACCATTGACCTTCACACTACCATTGGCGATATGGCAGACGGTTTCTGGAAGGAAAAAAGAATGTTGAATCAACGTCATACAAAGAGAAACGTAAGCCTGCAATCCTTGTCGCAAGAGATTATATATCAAGGGAAAGACCCATTGCTTACTCAAGAGGCCGGCCCATTACCTTCAGATGGAAAGTGCTGCGATGGTCGCTAAGGAAGACGTGTATACGTGGCGTCATCCAATCCTGCAGAGAGTGCGCACAAGGCTTAACTCTGTGCCTTGATTTACATCGGGACATGCGGGGTAGGCACATGTGCTTGTCCTTCTGTGGCACACCCTGGTGATTTAGGTATCTTGAAGTATCTTCCTCCTCCTTTATCTCCTTCTTCCTCACATTCTCCTTTTTCTTGGATTGGGTTGACGGCCGCAAATGAGTACGCATTAGTCGCATGAAAATTGAAAATACGGTGCATACTAAAGATATGTATTCCAACTGTATGACCGAAATGTATTTTGGTGACATTGAGCTCACACACACACAAACACACGCATACACACACACTCTTCACCCAACTTTCCCCCTTTTCCCGCCTGCTTGCACAGTCGTACGTAAATTATGCTGCGAACAGTTTGTACTCCAACCGCACAACCGGAGTGCACATGGGACCGCGCCGTAGCAACTTGAAGATATCAGCCAATGTTTTCCTTGTAATGTTACGTTCTTGGAAACACTATCCTATCCTATTCCGTCACTCTGAGGTCGTTGGGGCACCACAGATGTTCGTTTATCCAGTGTACTCCATCTTTTATCTGTCTTCAGCAAACCTGATGGCTTCACTCAGTGTCAAGCCAGTCCATTCTCGAATGTTGTCCTCCCATCTTTTTTTATATCTCTCTCTTCTTCTACCTCCTTGCACTGTGTCTTGCAGGATGGTATTTGCAAGGCCTGATGATCTGGCCATACCATCGGAGTTTCCGTTTCTTCACCACTGTGAGCAGGTCATCGTGTTGTCTAATGGCTTGTGTGATGGTCTGTCGGACTTCGTCGTTGGTGATGTGCTGGGTATAGGAAATGCCTAGATTGGAAGCACAAGCTCTGAAATATACGCCCGTTTGATTGCAAAATTTACGCAGTTGGTTGCATTGCGCGAGTTATGCTGAAATCCAAGAAGTCATCAAGATACTAAAAATAGGTTCAGCACTATATAACTTTGAAAAGTTGTGCCTAAGCTGGTTTTGATAATCAACATGTAGGCATCAGAAGGAATATAGTGTGGACGGGTACGCGCGTGTGTGCGTGCGTGTGTGTGTATGTGTGTTTGTGATTTTATCACCAACGGTTAAAATTCAATCCGATTCCAGGTGCGTTAATTAAAAAAAATCTGAAACCTCCTTTTCCTTCTCCTCCTCCTTTATGCTTCTTCTTCTTCTTTTCTTCCTCCTCTCATCATCATCATCTTCAGTAGCTGCAGAAACAGACTTATCATCATCCTCGTCGTCGTCACCATCCTTGTCGCGAGAGGCTAGTTCAACTCAGCACTAAGGTTTCAAGCCTCCAACGTTCAGTCTGCTTTGACCTATGTAAGTTAAGTCGCTGACTAGCAGACGACCGAAGTTAGGTTAGTAAGTCAGCATGTGTAGGCTACAGTTTCACTAAGATTAGCCGTGACCTCATCCAGCTGACCAATCACCCGCAACTCCCACTAGGTGACGCTACGATCCTCGTAGTCTCGCACGATAGCAGACCCCAGCGGGAGGATAGTTAGTCTTTGTCTGAAGAGCACAGTAGAAGGACGCACGTTGAACGATCTCTCTCAGTAAGACTACGCAGGTGACGGGTGAAAATCATTTTTTGCAGTATAGCCAGAGCCTGACATTGTCAAGAAGGTAAATGATCAATTGTTTGTTTTATCGCAATTGTATTAATATTATTGCTGTATTATGTTTATTGTTACGCTACGCAGTTCGCAGTCGTGCGCCTATGTATATAGTTTAGTCATCAGCCTGTACATAGGGGTTAAAAGTTACGATACAAGGGGAGAGTATTGGGGTAAAATTAATTAAGTTTATAATTAATAGAAGTAGCTAGTGAATCACGCCCGTGCAGAACGCACTATTGTTAGAAAACAGTAGTTGGCTATTTCGTTATGAGAAGATTGATTGCTGCCATGCGATTTGCTATGTGTGGAATGCGTGCTCTAGCCGCCAATGTTTCTGGAAATAAATTATAATTGAAATGAGTATATTCAAGAACATTCTAGGTTAACAGTATAAAACCTCTTGCACTGCATATTTTGATTAGGGGAGAGAGCTTTTTCACATCACTTGTGTAGTAAGATCGGCGTACAGTAAAGTTCGGTGGATCTGTGTTTTTTCAAGGTGACAGATAGTGGCAGTGTCTGTGAGACGTTTTCTGAACAGACTGTCAATGAAGAGGAGCCTAGGCAGGAAGAGGAGGATTATTTAAGGAACACTTTAGTAGTGTTTGTTGAACTTATGTTTTCCTAAACCGATCTAACGCCTGCTGTGTGTTTACGGTGAAATTCGAGTTACGTACGTGTAACGTCGGGTGCCCTGTGACGCCGCCTGGAACTTCCATGTGCCTGTGTAATCACCTTGAATATTCATCTGTGCCTGTGTGTCTGTCACGTCGTTTGTATGTCCTTGTCTTCAACAGGCCGGAGGATTCCCACTGGTATCGTAAGTCGCCTGTTTCAATTTCTCAGTTGGCCATATCGTTCGGGGGCTGGTTTATGAGTGTGAGCGTGAATGGATAGTTGATTATATTTTCTTTGACTCTATTTTATGTTTCATATTATCTGCTACATATATACCAAAGAGAGAGTGAAAGGATTTTCTAAAATGAATTATAAATTAAATGATTATACATTAACATAAAAGAATTTGCTGTTATGTAGCGAAGGAATGACAGGAAGGAGGTGAATGGAAGTGCATGTGCACAATGACAGAGTTATGACATGGAGAATGATTAAGAATGAATGTAAGGGGGACAATCATACCGTCAGAGGAATGATTGTGCAATATGTTGTAATATAATTATTTATGGTTATGTATTTTGTATGTATTGCTGCAGATGTACCAAACCAAAAACCAGATTCAGTGATTGCTGTACTGTAGCCTAGCTGGGGTGATGTGATGTGCCACGTTCTGTGACGACGCTTTTCCTTGGGTCGACCTTGGTTCTAAAGGTTGAGGTTGTCGAAGGAAAGCCTTATTTTTGTTTACATAACACACACACACACACACACCCCACATTTCACAACAAATAACTATAACTATCGAGAAACATTTGTGAAAAAGAAATATTTATTTACATGTGATAACTTGTAAATTATAGTAGATTGGAATATATTTAATTAATATTGAGAAATAACTTTTGACTGTGAAATATTACATACCTGGTAGAATAGCTTTTGTGATGTATAGTTTGTCTGGGGGAATTAATTCGCCAGACCATTATTAGTTATCAATTTGAACAATTTTCTTACAAATTCTATTTGTATAAAATAAAAAAAATTTCTTTATTGTTTTATCTAATAGAAAGGAGTTGTTAACAGCTGTTTGAAGTTTAAGTGAAACAAAGTTTGAATATATATAAAGATTTAAAGCAATTGCTTACATTTATTTACCTTGTTATTAGTAAGCTGATCCAGACATAATTATTATAAATCTTTTGTACATTTTGTAGTTAGTCATCTATTTTCATTTTGATTTAATTATCATTATTATTTTGAGTGAATAATTGTTTTATGTATAGTTTTGGGTTGTATTAGTAGGGTTGGGGGTTGGAAGGTTGGGAAGTGGGAAAAGGGAGTTAATTTTGAGTGTGAATGTGTGAGAGAAATAACAGAAATTGTCTTGTCACTTCTGGTCTTGTCTTTTAGATTGTATTTAGGTGTTGGGTTGTTTTCTCGTGTGGAAGTGCACGCATGTCGAACCACTGTTGAGGCAGTTGGGACGTGACATTTGTGAAGTTTTGCCATGTTTTATAATTGTGATTGTTAGTAAAACTTTGCTTAACCATGTGGCGAACCCGACCGGTTTCCGAACCCACGAGGTAGCCCATACTGTCCAACTGTTGTTTCTCCTATGTGTATTATTGCAGACCGGTGGCTGTACCGGAGAATGTGTATATTGTTAAGTACTTATCCATGTGTTTAGGTAGCCATGATAGGTATATGTATAGGAATTATTTTGGAGATTCCAGTGGACCACGGAAATAGAAAAAATGTTCGTTCCTTGTTTGTGTAAGTGGACGCGATCACTGAGGGATGTTTCTGCCATCAGTGAGACGCTCTGCACACCTTTTGTATACAAGGCGTTGCAGAAACTAGTCTTATGTTTTGCAGACGAGCAGGCATCTTGGTTCACGGCAGGGAAGAAATCCCACAGAGAGGCAACCCTGACACGTGGCCTGCAACCTCGAGCAGCGAGAGCATTGGACACCACTAGCTCAGTAGTCAACTACCAAGAAGAAGAGACAACAACACCGCACATCGACGATAAAGTTAAGTCCTCTGAAACCGTGCACAACCACAGATCTGCGATAGTCTGCTCTTCCAGAAAACCGAATAATAGGATGGAAAGAACTAATAGCCCAATGATGAGACAGTAGCAAATATCAAGAACAGTAGCAGCATAGACCCATCAAGGAACGAGCTATTCGAAGAGAATTTGGACATTTAAGTTAATAGAGTGTTTAGAGAGTTATGTATAGAGTAGAGGAAATAAATGTGTGATATTTACTGTTGACAAGTGGCTGGACTACCTATGTTTCCTAACCGTGTGAGAGCTAGTGTGCCAGTGAATCTTTTACCATTTTCTCCCTATCTCTATAACCCTATCCAAACACAGACCGAGCTAAACATATAAATGTCTTAAGATTAGTCATAGGGTGATTAAACTAGCCGATCCCCGCAGACAAAGACGAGTGGGTAATAGCATTCCATTGTGCAGAGCCCAGTAACAATCGACCCACCGTCACAATCCTCATCATCATCGTCGTCGCGTCGTAATCATCATCAATGTTATATTCGTCACTGGCTATTAGAATTTCAATGTCTAAGTATTATAATGCAATGCAATACAATACAATACAATAACTCTGAAATACAATACAATACAATGCATCTTTATTATCCAACTTCCACATTATACATAACAGCGGAAAATTACCTTTGGCATTGAACGTCAACTTTGCATTAAATGGTAAATGAACAAACATAAAATTTACCCTGCTTACAACAGTCACATGGTTCAGCTGGAAGTACTCTTTCTCTCTCTTTCTCTCTCTCGCCTTTATTAATGCACAAACACCCACATATGTACACACACACACTGGTCCTAGAACACCAATTGCTACTTGCAATAAAACTAAAACTAGAATAACAACACAACACAATTATTCCGATAAATGTCACTACCATATGATGGCTTTTAAATCAGCAAATTCCCGTGCATCAACATAGGATAGGAAGCACTTGTTTGACTTTCCTGAAAACTGTACGTACCTTTCAGGAATGTCAAGTAACAAATATTAGTCAACAAGTCTTGCCCTCGGGTTGCATGATTCCACAGATTCATTCCATTGGCACACCGACTTTCATAAGCATTTGTCAGATGCTGTGGGTGTAGTTCAAGTAAACAAGCGTGAGCATCAGTACGAATCCTTTCTACTATTAAAAGAAAACTTCAACACGCTTCGGCAGTCCAGATTTTCAGATAAATCAAGAGCTTTTGTCAGTGTTATGTGAATCATTTAGGACTACGATTCTCGCCAAGAAACGATGTGTACATTCACCTTAAATTTCAACGTAGGGTACTTTAGCGTGTTGAAAGCATTGTCAACCAATATTAATGCTGATGGGTCCTATTCCCCTGTTGCACCTTCACCACACAACACTGTAACAGCAAAATCATGATGTAATAATTAGAGTGTTACAAGCAGGCCTGAAGATGAGTTCCTTCGCGATGACAATGCGAATCTTTCTTGGATGTATTTAAAGTGACGAAGAAGCGTCGCAACTGAAAGTATACATTAGTTTTTATGACCTCCGGCTAAAGGCAGTTTCTTAAGATATATATATATATATATATATATATATATATATATATATATATATATATATATATATATATATATATATATATATATATATATATATATATATATATATATATATATATAGTCTGAGAGAGAGAGAGAGAGAGAGAGAGAGAGAGAGAGAGAGAGAGAGATCTTCTATGAATATTTAGTCAAGTCAATAACAGCAAGATCCTCGTCTTCACAATAACAGCACTGAACACCAAAACACCAAATAAAACATCAATAACACTATTTCAATGCAGTGAAGAATCGAAAGATGCTATTTTATAGCTAATCCTCCTTTTCAAAGCAAGATACTTTTTTTTTATTTGATTCATAGCTCATTCTGTCTCTAAATTCAATGCAACATGGCACCCAAATGTTCAGCTGACTGTACCGATTCTTTACAGTGAAACATTTGTATCTGATTTATACCCCCTCCTCCTCCCTTCTGTCCATGCATGCTGTCGTTAATATGTAGATGTAGCTTTAGAAGGAAGGTCGTTGTGCATCTGTGAATGAAAGGAAAGGCACTCTCCTATTCACTGTCTCGGGATGGAGTTCTTATGTTTTGCTCAGCGCCCCCCTCTCATTCCAGGAGGAAAGATGGATCAGGCAAATGAGTTAGAGAAAGATTCGAGTAAGTGAAACAAAATAATAAACCAAAATACAGTAATACACAAATTGTAAATGACCGCACATTTAAAATGTATCGTTTCTACTGGGTCTTCTATTAAGTACAATACTTCTACAAAGTTACATGGAGTGATCAGTTAGGTTAACCATAAGTTCAGCCCCTTCCTCAATTCTCCTCCTGAAATGTTGGCATCCATTTCCTTGCCCCAGCGTCTTTTCTATTTCAGCTATACTGTACTAGGTCGCATATCAATGTCTTCTCTATACCACTCTCGTCTATAACTGTGAATGGACAAATGAGAATTTTAAAATCTTCATGATGTGTTTGTTCAAGGGTTTCGGTCAGAATAAGCAATCTTTGTTTTCTTGGCATTTGTTTGCTCCTTTCTATCAAAGACCTTTTCTTTTAGGGTCTCTGGTGCCTCTGTCTGTCTCTTAAGACGTGTCTCCGAATTTACATGGTTTGGCTTTCCGTGTCTCCATCGATGCCCGAAAGCAAGACTATTGACTTGAGTGGCTGCTGGCGATGAAATTTGCTGTCCACGGTCGTTCTGTGAGGGAGACCTCCTTGTAAACGATATGCCTTTAGGGCTTCTTCCTTTCGTCCTATGGGAATCGCCTAGAATTCTCCACGCAACGTGTGTGTGTGTCTGCCTACTAATTGTCAAGCAGAGTGAACGGTATGTACTCCAGTGCAGTGCAGAAAACTCCAGTTTGTTTCGCAGGAAATTCAGTTCCACTAAGTCTTGCATCTGACATCTAAAGTCAACGGAATCTCGTTAATAGCGAAAACACTGAACTGTCGATTCTATAGTTTTAGATAGTGCACAACACCAAGGTATTACAACATGCTTTGGATTCTAGATATGCCATTGTAGTTTATTTATGTTTTGAAAGTGTTGAGCTTTGGAGTTTCATTCCACGAAATAATTTCAATAATTTCCGCATTTAGGGATCTTTTAGATATTTTCTCGCAGAATGCGTCGTAATTATCATTACAAACGTGGGCTACAATACAGCAAAATTATGACATTTTAGAATAATATATCTATCAGCCTTAACTTGTGGACACAATTGACAGAAAAACAGTAAAGGCATGATGCACGTGCATATTTTAATAATGCACTTTCCTCGTTCAGTTTTGTCGAATAAACATACCAGGACTGTGCACCCCTAGTAACAAAACAGTAGACGGTTTTGTAAAACTAATCCCATGTCCATTTATTTATATAGCGCAAACCCTTTTCTCAACGACATCCCCTGTGCATTCATTACCAAAGTAACAGCCTATTAACTGATTATTGAGCATAGTGCAGTGCCACTATTGTGATTTTGGAAGTTTATACATTACGGACTATAGTACTGACAATTTATCAAATTCATCAAAAGTTTGTAAAGATCGTTTCGGCTTATTGGAATAATCGTTGCAAAGCTCGAAGATCACTGCAGACAGCGGAATGAATTTTAATTTGAAATTAGTAATGATTATTGTTTTTGGCGTCATGATCTTACAGACATCTTGTGTGCGTACGTGTCTGAATCATGGATACTGACAGTGTCACGCCACTGTTTTCATTCACAGTTTGACAAAATATTGGACAAGTTTGTTTGGAACATTGACAGTTTCCTATCTTCTCTGGATTTTCATTGACGGATTCATAAGATCACAGTTCGGACTGAGTATGGACCATAAGCATCTAAAGCTGTATTCGTAAGTATTTTGAGATAATTTACATGTTTGTTTGGACTTTGGCACCAAGTGTATTTGTTGATGCATTCGATTAAACAACTCATATGAAACAGAAAGAGTGAGACAAAAAGAAAGACAAGGAGAGACAGAGACTAGCGAGAAAGAGACAGAGACGGACAGAGATAGACAGAGAGAGGGAGAGAGAAGGAGGGAGAAGTGTGAGGCGGGGGCATGGAAATGCATTTAAATATCTCTAAAGAGAGAGGGATGGAAGGTGGGGGTGGCTAGAATAATGACATGTCAGTCGTTTCAAACGAACAAGTAACAATAAAAGGAGGAAATTAAATTATTATTACAATAAAGTATAATCGAATGACCGTCACTTAAAGATAGCAGGGAAGCTGCCACAACGCTATAACCAAAGCAGTGGGCAGTTGGAGGACTTATTTGCACTCTATCTATCTATCTATCTATCTATCTATCTATCTATCTATCTATCTATCTATCTATCTATCTATCTATCTATCTATCTATCTATCTATCTATCTATCTATCTATCTATCTATCTATCTATCTATCTATCTATCTATCTATCTATCTATCTATCTATCGATCGATCGATCGATCGATCGATCGATCGATCGATCGATCGATAGATAGATAAAAGTAGACTACATATAAATAAGCGCAAACACATCCGTACCACAACTGGCGAGACACATGTGGACCCCACAGCAACAACGTGACAAATGAAAGAGGTCTAAGACTGTTGGAG
This sequence comes from Oncomelania hupensis, assembly GCA_036898135.1. Classification (NCBI taxonomy): domain Eukaryota; kingdom Metazoa; phylum Mollusca; class Gastropoda; order Littorinimorpha; family Pomatiopsidae; genus Oncomelania; species Oncomelania hupensis. Next base: position 139,395,906 of record CM072511.1, on the reverse strand, counting down.
TTTGCCAGATACAACAATCTGGGAAATATGCACCACTGCTCATTTTTGGGAGCTGGTGAATTAGATGTCAATACCATGACCACTCTGCTCTGTGGGTTCGGGCAAATAGAATAGACCCAACGTTTCCCGGCGTGTCGTAAGAGGCGACTAACAGGGGTGATGTTAGCACGGCATCACTGGGCGAAAGTCTTCTACACAGAAGTCACCGGCCAGGGCGGAGGAACCTCACGTTACTACAGGTTCAACGACCACGTGCTCAGAGCCAAGGCGAGCCACACTGTATTCGTGGATTTCGGCTGTGGCCAACAGCCTGGAGAGGATTGGGCCCTGCCAGGTCTTTTTTTGCCCAAGACACAACACATGATGAGGCTATCCACTAATTCCATGCCGGATCGGTCGTCGCCCGGCTACACAAGGACCGCGCCTTCCGTTGGCCACCAGGACGGAGGTGAAAAGTATGCTACTGATGGACAAATTAGCAAGATCCGCACGAGAAACAACATCGTCATAGGAACCTGGAATGTCAGGACCCTAACTGCGGAAGGAAAATTAGAAGAACTGGCCCACGAGCTGGACCACTATCGATGGAACGTTCTAGGTATCAGCGAACTGCGCTGGAAAGGCCTAGGTGAAACAACGACTGACAAAGGCCACAAGCTCTATTTCAGCGGTAGAGATGACAGGCACGAACACGGCGTTGGATTCTTGGTCCACAAGAACATTCTAGCCACTGTCATGGGTTGCCGCCCAGTCTCCAGTAGACTCATTACCATCCGTCTGAGAGCAACCCCTTTCAACATTACCATCATCCAGGCCTATGCCCCAACATCAGACTATGAAGACAGCGAAGTGGAGGATTTTTATGAAAATATACAGGCGGTCCTTGACCAAGTGCCGAAGAAGGACATAGTCATAGTGCAAGGCGACTGGAATGCCAAGGTTGGCCAAGATGCGCACCACAACTGGGGAGACACATGCGGACCCCACTGCAACAACGAGACAAATGACAGGGGTCTGAGGCTATTGGAGTTTGCCAGATACAACAATCTGGTACTGGCAAACACGCTTGGTCTCCACAAAAAATCCAGACGATGGACATGGCACAGTCCCGGCGGGGAACATCACAACCAGATCGACTACATCATGGTCAAGAAACGCTTCAGATCAAGCATCAACATTGGCAGGACACGCACTTTTCCAGGAGCAGACATTGGAAGTGACCACGATCTCGTGATGATGTCTTTCCGGCTCCATTTGAAGAGAGTAAATACAGCAAAGTGCACTAGGCTGAAGTTCGACCTGGACAAACTGCAAGACCCGGAGGTGGCAAAAATATTTCAGGCCACAATTGGAGGGAAATTTGCACCACTGCTTATTTTGGGGGCAGGCGAAGTTGATGTCAACACCATGACCAATACCTTCAACTCAGCTGTAACAGATGCCGCCACTGAGATCCTTGGCAAGCACCGACCAAAGAAGAAGCCGTGGATCACACCTGAACTTTTGGATCTGTGTGATAAACGAAGAGAGTTAAAAAAGAAAAAGAACACCTCACAGGGAGCTGATGTCTACCGAAAAATCAACAATGACATCCGAAAAGGCATGCGCACTGCAAAGGAGAACTGGATAGAAGATCAATGCCAGGAAATAGAGAACAATCTGAACAAGAACAACAGCAAGAAGGCCTACCAGACTGTGAAGCGGCTGACAAGTGTTAAACAGCCCAAAGTCTGCACTATCCAAAGCAAGTCTGGCATTTGCCTTACAGAAGAACAAGAAGTCTTGGACAGATGGACAGAGTACTGCTCTGACCTTTACAACCATACACCAAATGGAGACCCATCAGTTCTAGCATGTCCCGAGAGCAGAGAAGAAGAAGAAATCCTCCCAATTCTCCGGGAAAAAGTTGAGGCAGCAGTGCAATCGCTGAAGAAAGGGAAGTCAGCGGGAGTGGACAACATACCAGCGGAACTGCTACAAGCAGGAGGAGAAGCGATGACTGATGCTCTCACCATTATCTGTAACAAGATCTGGCAGAGTGGGGAATGGCCTACACCATGGACCCAGTCGCTTGTCATCACTCTTCCCAAAAAAGGTAACCTTCAGGAGTGTGAAAATTACCGCACCATCAGCCTCATCAGCCATCCCAGCAAGGTCCTCCTGAAAATAATACTCAACAGGTTGAAACCACAAGCTGAACAAATCATAGCTGAAGAACAAGCAGGATTCATGGCAGGGCGAAGTACCACTGAACAGATTTTCAACCTCAGAATAATCTGTGAGAAATACCTACAGCACCAACAACATCTATATCATGTGTTCATAGACTTCAAGAAGGCATTTGACCGAGTCTGGCATGCAGCTCTATAGGCAACCATGAAAGTGTACAACATCAGCCCTAAAATTATAGAAGTCATCAAAAGCCTGTATGACAAGGCTACCAGTGCAGTCCTCCATAACAGCGTCATCGGGAACTGGTTCAGAACAACAATCGGTGTGCGTCAAGGATGCCTACTCTCTCCAACACTCTTCAACATCTTCCTAGAGCGCATCATGTCAGATGCTCTTGCAGATCACGAAGGCACAGTCAGCATAGGGGGCAGAGCAATCTCCAATCTTCGTTTTGCGGATGATATTGATGGATTGGCTGGAGAGGAACAAGAACTTGAACAGCTTGTACAGAGGCTTGACACCACCTCCAGAGCTTATGGAATGGAAATAAGTGCAGAGAAGACCAAAATGATGACCAACAACACCAATGGCATCAACACGGACATCAAAGTACAAGGCCAATCCCTCAACACAGTGCACAGCTTCAAATATTTAGGAGCCATTGTGTCAGACAATGGGTCTCGACAGGAAGTCCTCTCCAGGATCGCACAAACAACGGCTGCCCTGACAAGGTTGAAGCCCATTTGGAAAGACAGAACCATCAGTCTACATTCCAAAGTAAGACTGCTGCGCTCTCTGGTCATCTCCATCTTCCTATATGCTTGCGAAGCATGGACCCTCACAGCAGATCTCCAACGAAGAATACAAAGCATGGAGATGAGGTGCTACAGAAGACTTCTGTGCATTTCCTATACCCAACACATCACCAACGTTGAAGTCCGACAGACCATCACACAAGCCATTGGACAACACGATGACCTGCTCACAGTGGTGAAGAAACGGAAACTCCGATGGTATGGCCACGTCACTAGATCATCAGGCCTTGCAAAGACCATTCTGCAAGGCACAGTGCAAGGAGGTAGAAGAAGGGGGAGACCGAAAAAGAGGTGGGAGGACAACATTCGAGAATGGACTGGTTTGACACTGAGCGAAGCCATGAGGGCTGCTGAGGACAGAGAAAGATGGAGTATGCTGGTTAAGCGATCATCTGTGGTGCCCCTACGACCTTCGGGTTATGGGACAGGATAGGATAGGATAGGATAGGACCATGACCACCACCTTCATCTCAGCTGTGACCGATGCCGCCACTGAGATCTTTGACAAACTCAAGAAGAAATCGTGGATCAAACCTGAACTTTTGGACCTGTATGACAAACGAAGAGAGATTTTAAAAAAAAGAAAAAAAAAAGAACACCTTACAGGGAGCTGATGCCTACCAAAAATCAGCAATGACATCCAAAAATGCATGTGCACAGCAAAGGAGAACTGGAAAGAAGATCAATGCCAGGAAATAGAGAACCGTGTGAACAGGAACAACAGCAAAAAGGTCATTAGACTGTGAAGTGGCTGACAAGTGTTAAACAGCCCAAGGTCTCCACGATCCGAAGCACGTCTGGCATATGCCTTACAGAAGAACAAGAAGTCTTAGATAGATGGACAGAGTACTGCTCTCACATTGGGCACACACCACACGGAGACCCATCAGTTCTTGCATGTCCCATGAACAGAGTAGGAGAAATCCTCCCAATTCTCCGAGAAGAAGTTGAGGTAGCAGTGCAATCGCTGAAGAAGGGGAAGCCAGTGGGAGTGGACAACATACCTGCATAATTGATTCAAGCATGAGGAGAAGCGATGATTGGCGCCCTCTTCATTATCTGTAGCAAGATCTGGCACAGTGGGGAGTAGCCTACACCATGGACCCAGTCGCTTGTAATCACTTTTTCCAAAAAGGGTAACCTTCAGGAGTGTGAAGATTACCGCACCATCAGCCTCATCAGCCATCCCAGCAAAATCCTCCTGAAAATAATACTCAACAGGTTGAAACCCAAAGCTGAACAAATCATAGCTGAAGAACAAGCAGGATTCAGGGCTGGGCAAAGTACCACTGAACAGATTTTCAAACTCAGAATTATTTGCGAGAAATACCTACAGCACCAACATTTATATAATGTTTTTGTAGACTTCAAGAAAGCGCTTGACCGAGTCTTGCATGCTGCTCTGTGGGCAACCATTAGAGTGTACAACATCAGCCCTAACATTATTGAAGTCATCAAAAGCCTGTATGAACAGGCTACAAGTACAGTCCTCCACAACAGCGCCATCGGGAACTGGTTCAGAACAACAATCGGTGTGCGTCAAAGATGTCTACTCTCTCCAACACTCTTCAACATCTTGCTCGAGCGCATCATGTCAGATTACCTTGCAGATCACGAAGGCACAGTCAGCATAGGGGGTAGAGCAATTTCCAACCTCCTTTTTGCTGATGATATTGATGGCGGGAGAAGAACAAGAACTTGAACAGTTGGTACAGAGGCTTGACACCACCTGAAAGAGCCTATGGAATGGAAATAAGTGCTAAGAAGACCAAAGTGTTAACGAACAACATCAAATTACAATGGCATCAACACAAACATCAAAGTCTGCGGCCAATCCCTCAACACAGTGCATAGCTTCAAATATTTAGGAGCCATTGTATCAGACTAGATTTTATTTGACTAGAGAGAGGGTGCGTGCTGCTTCTTAGTTTAGCCCTTGTCTGTTGGTCACTGGACCCAGGGTCCTACATTTTTACATTTTTGTGATCTTCACGTAATGGGCTTATGAAATTTGGCAAAGTCAACTATTTTATTTCATAAAATCATACCTTGTCTTATTGCTTGTTTGTTTTTTACTGGCTCAGTCAGTCAGAGGACGAGGATTAGGTTCTGTCAGTGTATTTTATTGTATGTATTCTATATTGTATTTTATTGCATTAAGCCACGTTTGGTTTTGTGTTAATGTTTCTTACATTTTTTAGATTTAAAATATAGGTATATATGTATGTTGTTGGTTTTTTTTTTTTCTTAAATACTTTTGTTTAATTTTATTGGACATGTGTATATTTACGAATTTTATTTTATTGTTTTGGCTGCTTACAATGATTTTGTGCGTGTTTATTTGTAGGCATGTGGTGTTAGATGTCTGTAGTTTTTTTGTTTGTTTTTCATCTTAAATTTATTTTTTATTTTATTTTATATACACCATGTTTTAGTGTGTTGTGCAGTCTCTTATTGTGCGAGTGCTTGTGTGAGAGTATGCGTGTGAGCGCTTTGGGCAGACTTTTTAGTTTGGAATTGCGCTTTATAAAATAAATTATTATTATTATTATTATTATTATTATTATTATTATTATTATTATTATTATTATTATCATCATCATCATCATCATCATCATCATCATCATCATCATCATCATCATCATCATCATCATCATCATCATCATCAGACAATGGGTTCCGATAGGAAATCATTTCCAGGATTGCACAAAGAACTGTTGCCCTGACAAGGTTTAAGCTCATTTGGAATGATAGGACCATCAGTATACACTCCAAGGTAAGGCTGTTGCGCTCCCTTGTCATCTCCATCTTCTTATACGCCTGCGAAACATGGACCCTCACAGCAGACCTACAACGACGAATACAAAGCATGGAGATGCGGTGCTATAGAAGACTTCTAGGAATTTCCTATACCCAGCATAATTATAACCAACGACGAAGTCCGAAAGACCTCACACAAGCCACTGGACAACACGATGACATGCTCACAGTGGTGAAGAAACGGAAACTCCGATGGTATGGCCACGTCACCAGAGCATCGGGCCTTGCAAAGACCATCCTACAAGGCACGGTGCAAGGAGGCAAAAGAAGAGGGAGACAGAAAAAGAGTGGGAGGAAAACATTAAGAAATGTACTGACTTGACACTGCCATGAGGGTTGCTGAGGACAAGAAAGATGGAGCTGCCCCAATGTCATGAATTGGCTAGTTTTAACTCTGCTTGTTGACTATTTAGCCATGTGTAGTACTTGTAACTTTAGAGAGTCAGTAAGCTACACAGCAGCAATTAAGATTACACAGCAGGCCACACACCGCGAGCCCGACCCACGATTGCGTAGTGAGTCAGCACTTGAGCTTTGAATCGGACCGTTTTAACCAATCAGAAGCAGGCTCAGTGGGTAGAGCAGTTTTACTGTGTCAAAACCTAACACAGTTTGAATCAGTCGTGTGTGAGACGAGGTAGAGTCAACATCTCCACAGCTAGAGAAATCTCTACACTCATAGACCAGGAAGCAGGACTTAGAATCTTAGAATTCTCTCAAGTCACTACGGGCCTGAACTTGTCAGACAGGTAAATGAACACCCTTCTGTTTCATCGTGATATATTTATATTATTGTTGAAATTATGTTTGTGGAATTTGCTATGCATAAATGTGAATTATTAATCCGAATTTGCCGTACCACGTGGAAGAGCCGAGCACGAGGCGAAACACGACCGGTTGCGCCGCCATGTTGTATACCGTACGGAACCACTGTTGTTTAACTTATATGTATGTTTGCAGACCAGTGGCTGTACCACTGAATGTTTATATTATTATTAATTCTGTATGTGTATAGTTAGACACGATTTATATTTATGTATGTATAGGAATTTAGAGTGAAATTCCAGTGGAACCCGGAAGTAGCAGAATGTTCGTCGCTTATGTATAGAGATGTGGAGCTATCACTGAGGGCTACTTGGCTTTCAGTGAGACGCTCTGCACAAACCGATTATTCAGGGTTGTGCAGAATTTCGTCTCTTATATTACAGACGAGCAGGCGAGCTATCCTGTGCGCACCACTCCACAGAAACGACTAGTTGGCGGAGTATCCTCTACCGCACAAGACGGAAAGAGCTACCCGGAAAACTCCCTGTCAGACCCCACAGCGTGGCAAGGGAACCCAACTACACAACGACACAGGTGGACCAGAAGCTACCTCACAGAAGGACTTCGAACCCCCACTCATGAGTTAAGTGCATAACACGAAGGTGCACTTAAACTGATCATAACAGGACCACAGTAGTCCAACTCTTCAGAAACTGTAAAACGGACCACAGTAGTCCAAATCTACATGAAATATTATAGCAAGTGCCCGAGGAAGATATAACAGCTGCCTAGACTATCAGCGATCGAACTATTAGCAGTGACTGAGACTTTTTAAGTTAGATTAGTACTTAGAGAATTTTGTATAGAGTAGAAGAAATAAATGTGTGATTTTAACTGTTATCAAGTGGCTGGACTACATATGATTCATAGCCGTGTGAAAGCTAGTGTGACAGTAATCTTTTACCATTTGTCTATCTATCTCTGTACCCCAACCTTAACACAGAACGAGCGAAACAAATAAATTTATTAAAGTAATTCATAGGGTGACTTACTAGCAGTTCCCACCGAATAAACGTGAGGGTCCATAATTCCATTGTGCAGAGCCCATAAACCCCACGTGACACCCAACGACCTACGAGCTACGGGATATGATGTGATAGAATATATAGGGGGGGGGAGGAGAGAGGGGAAATCAAAAGTAAATAGAAATAAATAATAATAAAAGAAAGGCAGCCAAAAAAAATAATAAATGAAGGAAAAACGACAAATTGCATGTGTGAATAAAAGACACTAAAAAAAGACAAAACAAGGCAAAAATATTGTATGAATGAACGAATGAATGCATTTATGAATGGGTGAGCGAATCAATTTATCAATAAATGAATGAATTATTGCCAGGAATAAATTCCGAAAATAAACCGGAATGCCCAGGGAATCTTGGGCACATTCGCAAAATCCTACCCTCGGGCATGTTGAATCTGACAATCGTTCTCACCTTGGATGTGCACTTTACGTATGGCTGCACATCTTCCAAGTTATTTCAAGCTTGCAAATGAGTCCCAGTGCCCTCCTTTGCTCTAAGGTCCAATGCACCTTCCTTGCCGAATGATTCCAGGAGGGTTGGGAGGAAAAGGAGGAGGAGTAGGAGCAGGAAGAAGAAGAAGAAGAAGAAGAAGAAGAAGAAGAAGAAGAAGAAGAAGAAGAAGAAGAAGAAGAAGAAGAAGAAGAAGATGATGATGATGATGATGATGATGATGATGATGATGATGATGATGATGATGATGATGATGATGATATCGGCAACGACGACGACGACGAAGAAGAAGAAGAAAAAGAAGAAGAAGAAGAAGAAGAAGAAGAAGAAGAAGAAGAAGAAGAAGAAGAAGAAGAAGAAGAAGCGTTCTTCTAGAGAAATGCCGTGGCCATATCAATTCAAATCGAGGAGGGGAGTATGCTGTGCACATCCAGGGCGGCTTGGGTTTCCAACCTATTTTCGGCCACAGTGCCTTGAGTAGCTCTTTGGGCTGTAAGCGTGCTTCACTTTTCTTCCATGCTGTTTTCCTCGCGTCTGTAATCACATGATGAATACAATGAGGACGGATGTTCTCGTAGCACAATTGATAGTGATCTGGTTTCCTATACCGAAAGTCGCGGGTTCGAACCCCGCATGTGACGAACTTACGTGACGTATGAGACTTTTTAGGACACAGAGGATTTTCGTCCGTGTACTTCCGGTTTCTTACCTCCCTTCAATAATGGTATTGGATGCAGGCAATCTATAATAGTATCCCACACTTTCTGTGAATTTAGGGCTTTAAATTCCCACTGTCGCTGTCTTTCTCCTTTGTTCTTTCTCATTTTCTACTCTGTTCTATCAATCTACTATACTGTGTTCTCCTTCGCTAGACCAGTCACCTACCGTTTTTCTTGAGAACTCTTCCGGGACGAAACTCGTCATTTGTGCGTGAGGTCTGTTGGATCAGCTTGGGAATCTTGAACGCTTTCTGCCAGGTGGTCACTGGGGCTTCCTATGATGTTATTACATGTGTTTGGCAATGTAGGCATTTTACATTGTGTTTTGTTGATATTTTATAATGATGTTTATATTCTATTTTGTTTTTGTAAACGGGGGTTCAATAAATTAGAGTATGGTCTCACCGTCCAATGCGTGGGATGTCTTTATTGTAAAGTGGCCGGCTGGTGGAGTGCCTTCAGTGTTACCACTAGGGTTGTTTCGGCAGATCTTTTATGCGGATCAGGGGCGAGTCCTCTTTCAGCGATGTTGTCGTCTTGATTTTGTGGTCCTGATTCGGCTCTTTGCAGTCCGCGGGACCCTGTAAGCAATGAATAACTAACTAACTAATCTAAATGTAAAAGAAAATATTTATATTCCGCCTTTCTGTAATAACAATCTTTTAAGATCGTCGCGCTTTGAGTTCGATTAAAGAAAATAGGTGTGTTAGCATCTTGTATTATTATTATCACACATAAACGAACAACCACAAACGCAAACATAAAAAAAAACAGCACAAATATACAAATGAACCCTGTACTCTGTGATGGTGTTATCGGTCCACTGAGAAGATCGCAGTTCAAGACGTTGTCATAGTGTGTATCGTGCAAGGCCTCGTCTCATTTGCTTCCTTCGTTAAGAGATCACACACACACAATCTTATATAGCTTATTGATCGGATATGTAAAAATTCTTCTTCTTCTTCGTCTTCTTTTTCTTGCCCTCCTTCTTCTTACTTCTTCTTTCCATCCTTCTCATCCGTCTCCTGGTCCTGTTTTAGCTCAAAAGAGCCCGCTGGACTAACACAACATTCATGTAATGTAGTGTAATCTGTCTTCTCTTCCTTCCCTGATTCCTCCTTCTGCTATATGCAAGAATCCCCGCCCACACACAATATGCACACCTCGTCACCCAGTAAATAGCCTCTTTCTTCTTCTCATTTAAAAGTTAATTTAATAAAGGGGTTTGAAATCTTTTCTGGCAATTCACCCTTCTATCTTTTTTTCTTTTTGTTTTGTTTTCTTGTTTTTGTTTTTTCTTTGTTGTTGTTTTTTTTTTTTTTTTGTTTGTTTTGTCACATATCCTCCAACAAACTAAATATTCCTATTCCAAGAATTGTGTCACAGGACAATGGTGGATTCAGCCCCGATGCTTGAATCTTGTTTAACCCGAATTCGTTATCCACGCAGCCCGTTCACTCAGTAACATGGCAGGCATCATCTTTATAAAGTTTTCCAACTGTATGCGGCAAATAGCACCAACAACTGCCTTTAAAATATTTCCTAAACCATCCTCCAGACGCGCAGACCGTGCTACTTATGTAGTCCATCAACAATGTAGAAAAATACAGAAGGTTCCAGATTGACGCAATAAACTATCAATCAAAGTAAAACTCGTCACTGGAATTGCGCACTGTCTTACGTCATAGAATGTTTCGAAAATTGTGATCATCTCGAATCTTCGATCACTAAGCAAACGTTATGAAAGGCCCCTCCAGCAACAGTTTAGATCAAAGAAAAATAAATTCTATAACGAAAGGAAAATGCTATACTTGCACGCAGGTATATAAACACAATATTCATCATTATAGTGCGCATCTCAATCGTAACAAATTGATCTCTTCAAAACTAGTCTAGCATATTCTGCTCCCACTTTGTAGAATAAATTCCCAGGAGAGCTCCGCAGGCTAGTATCTCAATTTACATCATACAAAAAAGATCTTTTCAAAACACATTGAAATTAACTAAACACGCAAATAATTAGTTGCTGAGCGGTATTGACAATATTATATATTAATGAATGGTTCTTATATATAGTGCTTTAAATTCCCACTGTCGCTGTCTTTCTCTTTTGTTCTTTCTCATTTTTTACTTTGTTCTATCAATCTACTATACTGTGTTCTTCTTCGCTAGACCAGTCACCTACCGTTTTTCTTGAGAACTCTTCCGGGACAAAACTTCTCATTTGTGCGCGAGGTCTATATATATATACACCCACATATATATATACACCCACACATATATAGATACATATATATTCATAATATTAATAATAATAATAATAATAATAATAATAATAATAATAATAATAATAATAATAATAATAATAATAATAATAACTATTATTATTATTATTATTATTATTATTATTATTATTATTATTATTATTATTATTATTATTATTATTATTATTATCATCATCATCATCATCATCATTATCATTATTATTATTATTATTATTATTATTATTATTATTATTATTATTATTATTATTATTATTTTATGAACTTGCTTATTTGTGTTAGATTAGGATGTTTATTCTTTAAAAAGTTATTTTACCAACATTAATTATTATTGTTACAAGGTCAATATGGTTTTTTTAAAGTTCACCCAGCGCTTACTTTGTTATCTTTGGAATTTTTTAAAGTCTTATCTTCTCGTTCTTGTTTTTCTTGTTCTTGTTCTTCTTGTTCTTCTTCTTCTTCTTCTCCTCCTCCTCCTCACCCGCCATCTCCTCTACCTCCTTCTCCTGTTAGGTGCAAGAAAGGCCCGCCCACACAATTCATCAACGAAGCCTTTTGCTTCATTTCCAGCATGAACCGAACTTTTTCCCGCAGGATGTCCGGTCCGCTGAAACGAGCTTGACACATAATGTAGCCGATAGACTTTTAAACATGCAATTTCGCCCTAATGCCTCGCCCCGCCAATAGCATCAGCACTGCAGCATCCTTGGAACTCCGGCAACGGTTGCGCAAGCTACATGCTTCGCAACATTTCCCTCTGCACTCGTACGCCTCGAAGTCGCGGAATGCGTGCCGATAAATTGCCAACAGGTAATGACGCGTATCAGAGAGCATGCAGAAGAAGCAAGGGCAGACAAGCAGCGACGGCGGCAGATCCCCTCAGGGTCTTATTTTAGCGCGCATTAAGAGATTGAAAGTGATAAGGAAGCGGTGGAACATTACTAGGAGAGGACATGAGATGCAAGAAGAAAACAGGATGGTAGAGGAAGAGAGGTTGACAATTAAGGAAGATGAAAAACGAGAAAAGACGGAAGCTTAAAAGTATAAAAACAAGAAACAAGAAATGGAAATGGTATAACTTCTAATGTGCACCGAAACGTGGTTAAGGAATTTACCGAATGCCCAAAACGCTGCTAGGCCTTGCCTGGGTTACATAGCTATCACCTCATCGTTGACTATATTACTTGCAGGAAAGTTATACAACTGTGTCCATATTGTGTGGCCTTACAGAGAGATAGCCCTACTTATATATATATAAAGAGAGAGAGAGAGAGAGAGAGAGAGAGAGAGAGAGAGATGTGGATGGATCGATGGATCGATGGATCGATGGATGGATAGATAGATAGATAGATAGATAGATAGATAGATAGATAGATAGATAGATAGATAGATAGATAGATAGATAGATAGATAGATAGATAGATAGATAGATAGATAGATAGATAGATAGATAGATAGATAGATAGATAGATAGATAGATAGATAGATAGATAGATAATGCCTAGGTAAACAAGCATGGGTTTTCCTAATTGTTTTAGATGGTCCCCAAATTATATATAATTTTTTATTGTGCATTGATAAGATTAGAGCAAAAATGAATGATATGGACCATCATCATCATTATTATCATCATCATCATCTGGAACATACTTCTTATTTTTTTCGTTTATGTATTTATTTATGTATTTATTTGGGTATTTATTTATTTATTTTTCCAAAAACTCAATATACGTCCCTATTCTAAGAGGAATAATAGACCATTTATTGCTAAAAGCAGACGAACTTTTGTGGACGGTCGGACACGAAGTTTTGGGTGAAATGTTCACAATATAGTAGACCGACACACAAACAATATGTATAAATACACAAACAGTCATTTTAGCGGGACTTAGACATTCTGTATTAAGTTTGGTTACCCCATTTTGATCGGGCCTCAGCCGCACTTTAATAGAAAATTTATCATCGTCTCGGTCCAGTGAACATGCCTGCGATTATGCAAGTGGAAAACTAGTATTTAATTGCTGTAATTTCTGAATTCAGGCACTACAATTGATCCCATAAGCTGTCGGACTGTTTGTTCTTTGTGCCACTCTCTCTCTCTCTCTCTCTCTCTCTCTCTCTCTCTCTCTCTCTCTCTCTCTCTCTCTCTCTCTCTCTCTCTCTCTCTCTCTCTCTCTCTCTCAGTGCAGTGAAGCCTTTAATTAGAATTCACAAACGTGCAATTAAACAAGTTATACTTAAACAAAAAAATCTCTCCAGATGACTATAAACGGATCAATATTCTACAAGAAAATCTCTCCAGATGACTATAAACGGATCAATATTCTACCTCTTACCGACAGACTAAAATTTAATAAAGGTGTTTTCATGCACAAGGTCCTTTCTGGCAATGCACCTTCCTATCTTTCTTCTCTTTAAAAAACAACAACAACAAACAAACTGACAGATCGTCCACAAAATTAACTATTCCAATTCCAAGAATTGACCTCTTAAAAACTTGTCTAGCTTATTCCGGTTCAACTTTGTGGAATAACTTTCCTGAAGATCTCCGCACTCCAGCATCTACATTTACATCATTTAGAACACGTCTCCTAAAACACATTAAAAATTAAATACACATTACTTGTTAATGTTGTTGATTGATATTAACAACATTAATTTGATTTCAATTGTTTGAAAATGATTTTATCTAATGATGACTTTGTTTATTTGTTATTGTTCCATGATGTGAATGTTATAATCTTGAATTGTATTTATTAGTTATTGTTAAAGCACCAAGGGCAAGATGCAAAAAAGCGCATCCAGCGCTTACTCTTTTACCCTTGCAAAATAAAATTATCTTATCTTATCTTATCTCTCTGGTATGTTCTTTTTTTGTGAGTTTGATGTCTTTTCCCACTTTTTATTAACCTTCTATCGTTCTTACATCCATTCATCATTGTTTTCTTAATTTACGTTTTTCTTTCTACATTTTAACTTTCCTTTCTTTCTTTTCTTTCACTTTGTCTTACTTTTATTTCTTTCGATCTGCTCGTACTTCTTCTTTCTTTATTTTACTCATTCTTTCTTTCATTTCTTTGTCTCCCTGCATCATTATTTTGCAATCATGTCAGGTCTCGAGACAGCATGGGTAATTTCCTTGAATTTGCTGAATTGATATTGAGGGAATGACGTATGCTTTCTAGCCATATCGATTTCTTTGCATTGTATGCATAAGGAATTCCCCAAATCCCCTCTCCCCCCTTCCTCTTGTTTGACCCTAAGGACTTGTTATTAATTCACACCACTTTCCTTCCTACACCCACCAATAATCCAATTCTCTCTCTCTCTCTCTCTCTCTCTCTCTCTCTCTCTCTCTCTCTCTCTCTCTCTCTCTCTCTCTCTCTCTCTCTCTCTCTCTCTCTCTCTCTCTCTCTCTGTATTTCATGTCTGTCTTCTTTCTCTCTTCAAATATTCATACTTTCTTTCTGACTTTTTTTTCTTTATTTTCTATTTTCCTTCTTTAAACATTCTTTGTACTATTTGCCCTTTGAAGATTTGGAATGACTTGCGCTTTCTTTGAAATTTACAAGGAAACTGATTGATTTTATTTCGTTCCTTCTTTCGTTCTTTATCTCTGTATGTGAGTGTGTGTGTGTGTGTGGGTGTGTGTGTGTGTGTGTGTGTGTGTGTGTGTGTGTGTGTGTGTGTGTGTGTGATGTATTTATTCAAGCATACAAATTCTTTCCTGCTTTCCATTCGTAACCTTCTTCCAGCTTTCATCTCTTTCTTACTGTTTCCTCTAGTAAAAATTGGCGCTTCCTGATTTCTTACTTCTGCTTTCAACGTTGGTTTTCAGGGAAACAGGCGTTCTTTCCATCTTGTAATTCGAAGATTTTGCATATCTCGTACTTCCTTTTTTTCTAAAACCTTTAAAATTTACAGAGAAACCGATCGATTTTTTTTTCTTTCATTCCCTTGTATCTGTTTGGTCTTAATTTATATATATTTTATTTATTAATTTGTTATTATTGTTGTTTATCTTATATTGAATTAATTATTCACTTATATGAAGTATTGCTTTCCATTCGTATTTTTCTTCGAGCTTTCATTTTTTCCTTACTGTTTGTTTTCTCTGTAGCGAAATTGGCGCTTCCTGGTTTTTTTTGTGTGTGTGTGTCTGCCTTAGACGTTTTCAGAGAAACAGGCGTTCTTTCTTTTCTTAATTCTTTGTAATATTTCCCCTTGGAAGATTTTGAATAACTTGCACTTCCTTTTTCTGAAACCTTTGAAATGTTCAGAGAAACCGATCGATTTTTTTCTTTCTGCCTATTGGTATTTATTTATTTATTTATTTATTTATTTATTTATTTATTTATTTATTTATTTATTTATTTATGTCCTGCTTTCTTTTCCAGTTTTTCGTCTTTCATTTCTTTCTCACCTTTATCCCTTATAAGCCCCCATAGATGTAGCTCAGTAGCGTTGGACTGGCACACCGATGGCCAAGGTTCCAATCCCGCGGTAGGCTAGATAAAAGTGGCCATTTTTCTCTGCCCGTCTTAGCAGTGTGATAGCTCTGGTGGTTCAGTGTGCGTGTAGGTCCCTATCCACTTTTTCCTGGGATGATTATCCCCCTTTCTTCCTCTTTTGCGTGTGGCACGTCTTTCCCATCCCTTGTGACGTTAGTTTGGGTCTACGGGGACTTTCTTTCTCTTCGTTTCTTTTTTTTCTCTTTTTTCTGTCTGTCTTTCTTTCTTTCTTTCTTTCTTTCTTTTTTCTTTCTTTCTTTCTTTCTTCCATTAACGAATGAATAAATTAATTATTTATATAATTCTTTCTTTCTTTCCCTCTTTCTTTATTTTACTTCCTTTTTTAATTTCTGTTCTTTTTACTATTGTCGCTTGGATGATAATAAATCCTTACGTATTCTTATACTTCCCTTTCCGACTGTCTAAATGTTTTGACATTTTTAGAGATACTTATTTTCTGTATTTTTGTTTCTGTTGTTGAATTAAAGTTGTTGCTTCTTTCCTGCTTTTTTCACATCTTTCGTTTTTCTTTCTTTCTTCCTGAAATTTCAATTTAATTATAGCAGTTTGAGTATTACGAACCAGTTGCACTTTATGGTCCTTTCCTATCTTCATATCCTATCCTAACCCATAACTCGAAAGTCGTTGGGCACCACAGATGACGGTTTAACCAGCGTACTCCATCTTTCTCTGTCCTCAACAACCCCCATGGCTTCGCTCAGTATCAAGCCAATCCATTCTCAAATGTTGTCCTCCTACCTCATTTTCTGTCATCTTGGTCTTCGGCCTTCTTGCACCGTGCAAGGGCATCTGACATAATGGGTTCCATGAACATGTTGAAGAGTGTTCGAGAGAGTATGCATCCTTGACGCACGCTGATTGTGGTTCTGAACCAGTTCACGATGGCGTTGTTGTGGAGGGCTGCATGGTAGCCTTGTCATACAGGCTTTTCATGACTTCAATAATTTTAGGGCTGATGTTTTACACTCTCATGGTTGCACACAGAGCTGCATAGCAGACACGTACACGGTCAAACTCTTTCTTGAAGTCTACTTCGCCCTAGCCCTGCCCTGAATCCTGCTTTTTCTTCAGATATGATTTGTTTAGCTTTGGGTTTCAACCTGTTGGGTATTATTTTCAGGAGGACTTTGCTGGGATGGCTGATGAGGCTGATGGTGCGGTAGTTTTCACACTCCTGAAAGTTGAAGCCCATTTGGAAAGAAAGGACCATCAGTCTGCATCCCAAAGTAAGGCTGCTGCGCTCCCTTGTCATCTCCATCTTTTTATACGCTTGCGAAACATGGATCCTCACAGCAGATCTACAACGAAGAATGCAAAGCATGGAGATGAGGTGCTACAGAAGACTTCTGGGCATTTCCTATACTCAGCACCTCACCAATGACAAAGTCCACAGACCATCACACAAGCCATTGGAAAACATGATGAAAAGCTCACGATGGTGAAGAAACGGAAACTCCGATGGTAGTATGGCCACGTCACCAGAGCAGCAGGCCTTGCAAAGACCATCCTGCAAAGTACGGTGCAAGGAGGCAAAGATCAGGAATACAGAAAAAAAGGTGAGAGGACAACATTCGAGAAAGGACTGGCTTGACACTGGGCGAAGCCTTGAGGGTTGCTGAGGACATAGAAAGACGGAGTACTTTGGTTAAACGATCATCTGTGGTGCCCCAACGACCTTTGAGTTACGGGATAGGATATGATGGGATAGGAAGATTACCCTTTTTGAGAAGAGCGATGACAAGCGAGAGGTTCTTTGGTGTAGGCCACTTTCCACTCTGCCAGATCTTGTTACAGATAATGGTAAGGGCGTCAATCATCGCTTCTCCTACTGCTTGAAGCAATTCTGCAGGTATGTACTGACTTCCCCTTTTTGAGCGATTTCTTCTCCATCTTCTTGATCTCTGCTCTGGGGACATGCTAGAACTGATGTGTCTCCGTTTGTTGTCAGAGCAGGACCCTGTCCATCTGTTACGTTTGAGACACGCACGATAGTACGTGTGAGACGCGCACGATAGATCCGATCGTTTTGTTTTGCAAAGCATGCAATAACAGTGTATTTACCTTTGATTTGATTTTGCGTTGTAGTTGGAAGAAGCTTTGTGTAATGTTGATAATTTTCGTTGGTCGATATTATTGAAGAATTTTCTAGGGTTGCTTGTTTACTATCGATCGAAGCATCTAGATAGATCTACTAGTAGCCGAGCGATTCTTCTAGCTTAAAGAAAGTTGTATGACGTAAGACAGTGCATAGTCCTGTTGACGAATCTTATTGTGATTGCCTGTGTTACACTCGATTGGTGTTTTTCTATCAGTAGTTGATTGAGCCCCAATGCTTGAATTCTCCTGATAAGTGTAACTCGGATTCGTTTATCCACGCAACCCGTTCACTCAGCAACAAGGCAGGAGTCGTCGTATGAAGTTTTCCAATTTTATTCAGCGTACATCCACAACTGCATACAATCGCCTTTTCCACTCTCAACTTTTCACAACTTTCCACTTTACACAATGCATCAATTATATAGTTTTTCTGGACTCCAGATAACGTCAGAATGTTCCGGAGTGACGCGTTACCACCAATCAAAATAGACTTCGTCATTACTGTCTTACGTCATACAACTTTCTTCATCATAAGAGAACCTCTCAGCTTATGGTGGATCCATCTAGATTCTTCGATGATAGTAAACAAGCAAATCTAGAGAAGTCTCCAATAATATCGACCAACCAAAATTATCAATATTATACCAAGCTTCTTCTAACAACGCAAAATCAAATTAAAGGTAAATACACTCTATTATTATGCTTTGCAAAACAAAACGATCGGATCTATCGTGCGCGTTTCAACGTAACAGGCTGTAATTGCGTCACTCTGGAATGTTCGAACGTTCTTTAGAGTATAGAGAGGCTATATAAGTACCGCACTATTTCAGAGTTGGGAAGTTGAAAAAGTTAAGGGTTGTAAAAGTGAAAGCAGAAAAAGCGATTGAGCGATTGTATGCAGTTGTTGATGTACGCTGAATAAAGTTGGAAAACTTCAAACGGCGACTCCTGCCTTATTGCTGAGTGAACAGGTTGCGTGGATAAACGAATCTGAGTTACCCTTATCAGGATTCAAACATCGGGGCTGAATCAACTACTGATAACAAAAAACAACCACAGTGTAACACCATCTATCCAAGACTTTTTGTTCTTCTGTAAGGCATATGCGATTGCATTGCTGCCTCATCTTCTTCTCGGAGAATTGGGAGGATTTCTTCTTCTTCTTGTTCTCTGTTCTAAGGACATGCTAGATCCTTGTAGTATTTTCAGAGGAAAAATACTCACTTTTATGTCTTTCTTTCGTTCTTTCTGATTTGTGATGGTTATAAACCCTGTGCACTTCCTTTTCCGACTGCCTTGACATTTATATAGTCTAAACACATTCTATCTTATCCTCTCCTATCCTATCCTATCATATCATATCCTATCCCATCCTATCCCGTAACTCGAGGGGCACCACAGATGATCGTTTAACCAGCGTACTCCATCTTTCTCAATCCTGAATTTACCTGAATTTACCTGAGTGGCCACTGAGCGCGGCCGACGGGGTTAGTAGGAAGTTTGAGAACTTATTTTAACCCCCTTAACTGTCTCTTTATCATGGCGGTTTTTGAACTGGTTGACGGTTTCAGCTTCAACAATTGATTGTTTCAGTGCATTCCATGGGTTCACAACTCTTTGTGAAAAAAAGTTCTTTCTGAGATTCAGTCTAGACCTATCTTTGAACAGTTTGTTGCTGTGACCTCTATGGTAGAATGATGACTGGCATGAAGTAAAAAATTTGTCAGCAGAAACTTTTTCAAGCCCCTTTATGATCTTGAATGTCTCGATGAGATCTCCTCAATCCTCAGCAACCCTCATGGCTTTGCTCAGCGTCAAACCAGTACATTCTCGAATGTTGTCCTCCCACCTCTTTTTTTTGTCTCCCTCATCGTCTGCCTCCTTGCACTGTGCCTTGAAGGATGGTCTTTGCAAAGCCAGATGCTCTTGTGACGTGGCCATACCCACATTCTCCTTTATGTTTCTCTTATCCCACCTTTCCTTCCTTGCTTTCTTTCTTTTATTCCTTCCTTTCTTTATTTTTTTCTTTTCATTCTTTCGTTCTTTCTTTCTTTGCCCTTTTCTTTCTTTACTTCTTTCTTTCCTTTCTTTCTTTTTTCCTTTTCTTTTCTTATTTATGTTCTTTCTTTCTTTATTTATTTCCTTCTTTCTGTCTCTTTTCTTCAGTCTTTGCCATGTATAAAAAGTGTTTGTAGCTTCTCCTGGATTGGAACGAATGTCTCCACAAATCCAGGAAGAATATTTGGTCAAAAACTGTTTTTACAAATTTAGCCTATCTGTTTTATCAATTGTTATTTCACTATTTCATTGCCATTTGTATGTTTAAAAGGAATACAATGACGATCGGATAAATTCAAACTTCTTGGAAGATAATATCGATTTGATTATGTCGATCACTGAATAACCGATTTGTCAGCATTGGAAAATAATAATAATAATAATAATAATAATAATAATAATAATAATAATAATAATAATAAGAATAAGAATAATAAGAATAATAATAATAATAATATTAATATTAATAATAATAATAATAATAATAATAATAATAATAATAATAATAATAATAATAATAATAATAATAATGGATGCTATATACGCCTTATTCCTAAATCAGACTCAAAGATCGGCGATCTGTAACCAAAATACACGCTAAGATGTTACAGACACTCCTACATACATAACAAATACACATTCGTCACTCACTGTCATGGGTTGCCGCCCAGTCTTCAGTAGACTCATTACCACTCGTCTGAGAGCAGCCTCTTTCAACACCACCATCATCCAGGCCTTTGCCCCAGCAGACTATGACGTCAGCGAAGTCGAGGATTTCTATGAACATCTGCAGGCTGTCCTTAACCAAGTGCCGAGGAAGGACATAGTCATAGTGCTAGGATGGCCAAGATACGTACAACAATTGGGGAGACACATGTGGACCCCACTGCATCAACGAGACAAATGACAGAGGTCTGAAACTCTTGGAGCTTGCCAGATACAACAATCTGATAATGGTAAACAAACTTAGTCCCCACAACAAATCCAGATGGACATGGCACAGTCCCAGCGGGAAGCATCACAAGAAACGCTTCAGATCAAGCGTCAACATTGGCAGGACACGCACTTTTCCAGGAGCAGACATCGGAAGTGACCACGATCTCGTGATGATGTCTTTCCGGCTCCACTTGAAAAGAATAAACACAGCAAAGTGCACCAGACGGAAGTTCAACCTGGACATACTGCAAGACCCGGAGGTGGCAGAATAATTTCAAGCCACAATTGGAAATAAATTTGCACCTCTGCTCATTTTGGAAGCTAATGAAGTAGATGTCAACACTATGACCACCACCTTCAACTCAGCTGTGACAGATGCCGCCACTGAGATCCTTGGCAAGCACCGCCGAAAGAAGAAACTGGGGATCACACCTGAACTTTTGGATTTGTGTGACAAACGAAGAGAGATGAAACGAAAAAGAACGCCTTACAGGGAGCTGATTCATACCGAAAAATCAACCATGACATTCGAAAAGACATGCGCACAGCAAAAGAGAACTGGATAGAAGATCAATGCAAGGAAATAGAGAATAGTCTGAACAAGAACAACAGCAAGAAGGCCTACCAGATAGTGAAGCTGCTGACAAGTGTTAAACAGCTTAAAGTCTCCACGATCCAAAGCAAGTCTGGCATGTGCCTTACAGAAGAACAAGAAGTCTTGGATAGATGAACAGAGTACTGCTCCGATATTTACAACCACACCAAACGGAGACCCATCAGTTATAGCATATACCCAGAACAGAGAGGAAGAAAAGGAAGTCAGCGGAAGTGGACAACATACCCGCACAAGTGCTTCAAGCAGGAGGAGAAGCGATGATTGATGCACTAACCATTATCTGTAACAAGATCTGGCAGAGTGGGGAGTAGCCTACACAGACTCTTGACAGCACTCTTCCCAAAAAGGGTAACCTTCAGGAGTGTGAAAACTACCGTACCATCAGTTTCATCAGTCATCCCAGCCAAGTCCTCCGAAAATAATACTCAACAGGTTGAAACTCAAAGCTGAACAAATCATATCTGAAGGAAAAGCATGTATAGGGCGGGGCGAAGTACCACTGAGCACATTTTCAATCTCAGAATAATCTGCGAGAAATACCTACAGCACCAACAACATCTATATTATGTGTTTGTAGTATTAAGAACGCGTTTGACCGAGTCTGGCTTGCATTTCTGTGGTCAACCATGAGAGTATGCAACATCAGCCCTAACATTATTGAAGTCATCACAAACCTGTATGACAAGGCTACCAGTGCAATCCTCCACAACAGCGTCATCGGGAACTGGTTCAGAACCACAATCGACGTGCGTCAAGGATGCCTACTCTCTCTCTCTCTCTAGCACTCTTCAACATCTTCCTAGAGCGCATCATGTCAGATTCCCTTGCAGATAAAGAAGGCACAGTCAGTATACGGGGTAGAGCAATCTTCAACCACCGTTGGCTGGAGAGGAACAAGAATTTGAACAGCTGGTACAGAGGCTTGACACCACCTCCAGAGCGCGCCTTTGGAATGGAAATAAGTGCAGAGAAGACCAAAATGATGACCAACAACACCAAATGCATCAACACCGACTAAAACGTCCAAGACCAATCCCTCAACACGGTGCAAAGCTTCAAATATTTAGGAGCCATTGTATCAGACGGTGGACCCTGACAGGAAGTACTCTCTAGGACCGCACAAACAAGTGCGGCAATGACAAAGTTGAAGCCCATTTAGAAAGACAGGACCATCAGTCTACACTCAAAGGAAAGATTGCTGTGCTTCCCTGTCATTTCCATCTTCCTAAACGCTTGCAAGACATGGACTCTCACAGCAGACCTACTACGAAGATTAGAAAGCATGGAGATGAGGTGCTACAGAAGACTTCTGGGCATTTTCTATACCCAGTACTTCACCAACGACGAAGCCCGACAGACCATCACACAAAACATTGGACAACACGATAACATGCTCACAGTGGTGAATAAACGGAAAATCTGAAGGTATGGCCACGTCACCAGAGCATCAGGCCTTGCAAAGACCATACTGCAAGGAGGCTGAAGAAGAGGGAGACAGAAAAAGAGGTGGGAGGACAACATTTGGGAATGGACTGGCTTGACACTGAGCGAAGCTATCAGGGTTGCTGAAGACAGAGAAAGATGATGTACGTTGGTTAAACAATCATCTATGGTACCCCAACGACTTTTGAGTTACGGAATAGGATAGGATAGGATGGGACAGGACAGGATAGGACTAACCCACTGCGGCACGAGGCGAGAGGGAAATAAGCGGTATTTGATTATACACGGATTTGAAATGGTTGTCTTGATGAAGGTGATGATGATGATGATGATGATGATGATGATGATGATGATGATGATGATGATGATGATGATGATGATTATAACAGCAGTAGCAGCAGCATCAAACGCCACCACCAGAGTCGTCATCATTATCAACTTATGCATCAACATTACTGGGGGTTGTCCATGTGTCAGTCATGTTTTATGCATATATATGTATGTTTGTAAGTGTTTATTAATGTATGACGAATAAAAGGAGATAGACCAGAGTATTGAATGATAATATGATTGGTGTTATAATGGGACGTAATTATTTATGATAAAGATAAGATTATTTTATTGAGTTATTTCCCTTGTTGTTTAATTCCACATGATTTCGGTCAGCGCATTTTGGTGCATATTTGAAATGCGTTCACTAGTATTTTATCACTTTTTTATGGTATATTGTTGCTAAGCTCATAGCTTGTGCAACCGTTTGGTGTTGTGGAAATACTTTGTGAACCTCTCATCTCACTGACGAGGTAAGCTATTCATTGTGTATAATATTATCTTCTTTTTTTTTAGGTATTGATAATGTATTTCTAATAATTAATATAGTATTTGCTAAGAATAATGTTGCCATTTTTAGTAAAGATTGGTGAGCCATATGAATGTGCCACTGACAACTTCATTCACTGTTATGTTTAGTGTTACTTTGAATAGATCTACTTTGATTACTCGGTTATTTTCTTTCATTGTAATTTAGGTTCCCTTTTATATTGTCTATTTTTATATTATTTATATTTCATCGGGTGTCGGATAGCGCAGTGGTTGGAGCACTCGCTACTGTGTCGCAAGTTAAGCACCGTCCAGTGCGGTTAGCTCTTGGATGGGTGACCGCAAACCGTGAAGCGACAAATAAGAACGCCCCCAGTTGACTCAACTGTGACTGAGTACCTACTCTCTTAAGGGTGGGGAAGGTAAAGCAGCGAGGGAGAGAGATGGGCATCACCCTCATTACGCTGGCCCAAGGTAAGTGTGATCTCCAACATCACGCTCCCCTACGGCCACAAGGCTATGGGACCACCTTTACCACCTTTTACTTTTTTTATTTCATCATTTTTGATAATATTTAATATTATCATATCATTTTGATAGAAGCGATAACGTAAAGAATTATGAATTCCAATAGCGATCTTCCTGCCTTTACACCACCTGCTTGAGTGATGGATGTGTATTTGTTGTGTGTATGTGTGAGGGTGGAGCTGGAGACAGGTGAGCGTGTATGTTGGTACAGATCGCCGCGCTTTGAGCTTGATTGATTTGGGGAAATGCGCGTATATAGCATCCATTATTATTATTATTATTATTATTATTATTATTATTATTATTATTATTATTATTATGGTGGCTCCAAGTATTCATGTCTGGATTATTGATACCGTTATTCTTATTACCTTATTAGGCGTCATTTTATCTATTGAAGATAATTGCTAATTATATTATTCAGTTGGTGTGATGGAAGGGTAGTTTACATTTTGTGCAAAAATATGTTCAATAATAGTCTTGTAAGTATTTATAATGACAACATGTTATGCATACCTTTTCGTTTGCATACGCAATTGTAGTAAGAAACTATTCGAATGTTTTAATTCATTTCAATCAGCTGATAACA
Organism: Oncomelania hupensis; assembly: GCA_036898135.1. NCBI lineage: Eukaryota > Metazoa > Mollusca > Gastropoda > Littorinimorpha > Pomatiopsidae > Oncomelania > Oncomelania hupensis. The sequence goes on along the minus strand of CM072511.1, from coordinate 139,371,181 downwards.
TTGTATTATTTGATTGTTTCAGAGCTTGAGCTTTTTCTTTATTTAGAGGATTTGGTTTAAATCAGTAGCGAACCATTGCAACATACCGACATTGCCTTGTCCCGTGTGGTTTTGTTTTCTCCTATCTTCACCTCCATCCTTCCTCATCTCACCTGCCACTCTACGCACCAAAACCCACGAGGGGTTCCCTTCTTACTCCAACCCTGCTTACCCCAACCCAAACTTCCAGTAGAGAGTGAATTAATGGCGGCCTGTCTGGATTGTAGTCTCCATTTGCAAACGACAATGACGTGCTGTTCCTGTCTGTGTCTAAATGGCGCTCCTACATTCGTGACTAAATGGCGGTCTGACAGTGTCTAAATGACGTACTGTCTGTGTGTCCAAACAGCCTCCCGACTTCGCTGCGAAATGGCAACGTCGTCGCTGCGATTACATACAGCGCTGTCGGTCTGGGGTGCCTAACAATCAAGCCATCATCAAATCGACGCGCGCAATCAAACGTCGTTGTCGTCTCATCATGCTCTCGTGACGTCAAACAACTCTAAAGCACTACTAGACACTGCCATTACAGAAACTTTTTTTGTTTGTTCTTGTAGTCACCCATTACAGATTCTGATGCTCACACTTCTCTGGCTGGTACTTTTGAGTAACGCCCTTGGTTTGGATTTGCTGTGGGAGATTTCTACAGTTGGTTTTTGTCTTGATCGATGTTTTTGGTATAATACAACAACGCTTATATATTCTTAAAGGATGCCCGTTAAGCCCCACACAATTTGTATGTACTAAAGTCTTTGTAGGCTATCAAATTGCCGAAGTTTCTCTGGCTGGGGAAAGATTACTTTTCGTGGTCATAGATGAGAAGAATAGAAAAAGTAAATAAATACAAACAGTTATGAAGCTTCGAGAATGGATTGGTTTGACACTGAGCGAAACAATCAGGGTTGCTTGAGGACAGGGAAAGATGGAGTACGCTGGTTAAACGATCATCCCGAGTTACGGGATATGATAGGGATAGGATAGGATAGTTATGAAGCACATGCCCTCCTCACCCCCACCTCCCCCCCCCCTTCTCCTTCTGACACAACTTTAAACTGCAGCATGTGTCCAGCAATTCTGGAGGTCGTGTCCATGTTTTAGTCCAGACGTTGCGATACGTCGTAATGTAAGGAATGACGTTGTCGTAGCAAAGGAGTTCACCACTATTTCAGCTTGCTTTACAACGGTACGTAGAGTACAGCCTGTTTCACTAGTCTAAATGTTTCTTTTACTCTTTATCTGATAATGAGGTAACGAGTTGCTTCTGTTGGATTAGTTAGGTCGTTATACAAACGCCGAAGTGTTTGTTTTAGGCAACTTTTAGTTGTGAAATGAGATGGGGGGTTTTGGGTTGGTTTTTAAAAAAATATTTTCCTTTACCTCTTCTTGCGTGTGTTTTTTCTTTGACGACCCCTCCTCCTTTTACGAGCTTCATGAAACACAATCGACTTTTAAGTAGTGTTAACGACCACCACACCCTCCGTGATTCAGTATTTGCGGTTAAGCTTCTTTCCTTTCATCTTTTCAAGTAACAACTCCTCCTTCTGCTCTCCTCCTTATTCTGTGCTCCTCTCTTCCTTCTCTTCTTCTCCTTCTTCGATTTTTTTTATTTCTCGTCTACTCTTCTTCTTCCTACTACTTCTTCTTCTCCTAGTACTTCTGGTGCTTCTCTTGCTCCCCTACCTTACTACAAGCCCGTCTAAACATCTAAACGTCGTTCAAACTTGTATCGATTGCATTCTTCAGCCACTAACCAATCACCTACACACTTCGTGAGTCAGGTCTTGACCTTTGCCTGTTGTCGTGTATGCCTGCCATTGTTGTAGTCTTGGGGGAGAGGTGGGGTGGGGTGGGTTTATCCCATAGGGAATTCCACAGTCTGCGCGGAGCTATAAACACTGAGTGTTCGCACCGTCAGCCCCGCGACAGAATGCATTGAAGCAAAAACTACAACAGCATTGTGCTAATACACAGAGGAGTATCGCGGTCACTGGAGGGTAATTCTACACGTACCATCATCCTACAGCTTACGGTTCTACACGTACCATCATCCTACAGCTTACGGTCATTCAAAACTTTAGTGTGATCACGTCGCTTGGGTTGAATTCTAAGACATGTGTCAAAAGCCCGCTGTTGGCATGGAGTTTAATAAAAATAATTGTAGATAAAAAAAATTTAAATTAAATAGTAATAATAATAATAATAATAATTATAATTATAATAATAATTATAATAATAATATGAATAATAATATGAATAATATGAATAATCATCATCATCATCATCATAAATTCATAGCCTAAATACATAAATTAATTAATTAATTAAATAAAATACATAAAAATGAATTTTAAAGAAATTGCTCTGAGACACTGCGCCCCTACTCCTTCGGATGAGAGTATAAACCGAGGACTAGTTTGTGCACGTACGCATTACATCGCATGGAGTTTAAAGGTCCTGACGCTCATGGGTGAATGTCGTCTACACAAAAACGCCCAGCACGCACTAGGTCCCTTCTCCCCATCCCTGGTCGTCCAGGATTGGGCTCAATCATCTGGGCGTCACACTATGCGCTTAAAGGTTGCAAGTGAGCGCCTCTGTGTTGAGTTAGATCGTTAGCGCCTTGAGCAGCTCTTGAGTTAGGAAAGCGCTCTATAAAAACTATTAAATAAAAAAAAGTTAATTGCAATGTCAGGAGCCGGGATTAAACCGCCGGACTTATGTTGCCAAGCTGAAAACTGTGAAGTTTCGATAAGGACAGGGACTTTCATCCCTTCTTGATAATAATAATAATAATAATAATAATAATAATAATAATAATAATAATAATAATAATAATAATAATAATAATAACGGATTTTTTTATATAGCGGGTACTCCAGCCTATGACCAGACTCACCACGCTTTACATAGTCATTACATATAAATACATGCACACGATAAAACATCGCTTTTGCTACAATACACCAAAAGACGGAACAGTAAAGGTACAAACTATTTACAACTATGTACACAAATTACAAAAAAGACAGAAATAGACTATTTACAACTATGTACACAAATTACAAAAAAAGACAGAAATAGAATAGCAAAAACCTATTCACAGCTATTTATATGCCCGGTTAGGCCCAGGAGGAAAAACAGTATAAATATTTACAGCCGTGTATACACTTACGGATCAGACAGAGACAAAAGAGGAGAGAATGGCAGCGGGATACAAATCAGCGCTACAGATTGTTAACATTACCATATTTTCACCTTACTTTGCTCCACTGTGGCAGTTAGCCTTGAAAGTCCTACAAAATGTTAAACTGTTTCGAAACCTAAAAGTGTTGGCGCGAGCGCGGTTTCAGAATCATTGCGCCGTCTCTCTGGAACGTTCTTCCAGCCGGTCTAAGAAGCATGGAAGAGATTGATACGTTACCGATCCAGTTTTCTCCCCTCTGCTGTGGCCTTGATCAACTCAAACCTGACGCGCTGAGGGCTCTGCTTGAGGCTCCTTCCTCTTCCTCTTGCTTGTTGTAATCGGCTCTACAGTGTGTAAGCGTGCGTGCGGTTGTGCATGTGTGGTTTGATGAAGCGGAAGGATGGGAGGGAGGGAGAGTAGGAACCCGAAATTAGGTTACATGTGTATATAGACGTATGTATCGTTTTTAAAATAAATATTAAATGTGTTGGTTGTTAATACAGTTTAACTTTAATTTTATTAATTCCTGTATGGGACTGTGATATCTTGCACGTAAACCTTTTTTTTTTTTTTTGTAATGGTTCTCTGTAATAACTGTACCCTGGCTGAGTCTGTGATTGGAGGGAATAGCCTCTTCTGTGAGAATTTGTTTTACATTTTTTTACAGAATTTACTACATAAATTAATAGTGTGGGTGTGTATTTGTTTGTCCATATATAATCGTATCCTACTTGTTGTAAAGATTTTCAACAAATATTACTTTATACTATGTTTAATTTTTTATTTGCATTTTTCTTTTTATTTGTTTTATTTTAGTGATCAAGTGCCTGTCATAATTCCTTGTAAGAGGTAATAAAGATTTGTTGAATTGAATTGAATTATAAGCTCAACTTAAAAACCTACTTTTTTCGCTTGGCATGTGACAAATGTAAGCACGCACACGCACAAACGGTCTCCCTCTCACTCTTTCTCTCTCTTTCTCCTCCCACCCTTCTCTCCCTCTCACTCATACACACAAACACACACACCTACACGCACACACACACACACACACACACACACACACACCGTGGTGATGCAGAAGCAAGTAAGGAAGATCACCAAAAAAACATTGCTTATATAAATGCTTTATATGATAAGAGATCTGACGATATGGAAATAACTAAATTTGTATTTCTGTACATGGACTGAACATTCCCTGGAAAATAATGGAAGCACCGACAAGTAAGCAACGAGGCAGGAAATGCACTGTAAGGACCCATTTCTCTTTTGGATGGGAAGGGAATAGTAAATTTACAAATTAATGTTTCTGTCATTTTGAATAAGTAAAGTTCTTTCGTTGGGCGGATGTGTATGTGTGTGTGTGTGTGTGTGTGTGTGTGTGTGTGTGCGGGTGCGCGCGCGTGTGTGTATTTGTGTGTGTGTGTGTGTGTCAATATAATGATCTTTTAAAGAGAGAAGGCGGAATGGTAGAGAGAGAGACAGACAGACAGAGACAGAGATAGAGAGACAGACTAGGAGACGGAGAGAATACAGAATTTATTCCACGAAGTGACATTGCATTATTATGATTTGGGTAGTACTTATTTAAGCCTTGTGCTTTTGTGCGCCCTGATGTTTTGCCTTGTATTAATATCTGGTTTGTTTGTTGAATAAATTTATGTTAAAAAAAAAAGTGACATTGCACAAATTGCCCCGCTGTTGGTAAACCACAGGCACTTAATCTAGTCATCACTCCTTTAATACATAATACGATAGACAAAAGAAGTAAAATATATAAGAGAGAGAGAGAGAGAGAGAGAGAGAGAGAGAGAGAGAGAGAGAGAGAGAGAGAGAGAGAGAGAGAGTTTTGTGATAGAAAATAAAGTCGGGTGCTGTACATAAAATACCGGGAATCTTACTCAAGACTTGCGATCTCTGAACTTAGGCCCTGTACAACGGAATTATTTTTAGCCGCTGAGGATTCATTCAAGTTGGTTAATCAGTCCATCACTTAAACATCTACATGTTATTTTCTCCAAGTCCGTTCCATTTTACGGTTGCGGACAGGTTTACGCAATCGTTTCTTGTTTTATAGGCGTGTTAACATTGCAGCTGATACCTTCGACCAAGCAATTAATGGGATGTTAAAGGTTGATCGTGCATTTGAAGGGATGCATCATTTGCTGGGCTTCTAATTAGGGAAGTGCTGAGCATGAGCATAGTGTAGTAGTTGGGAATAATGAAAGCTGCTGTTGCGAAGAGATGAATTGTTGGTTGTTGGTGTTTTTTTGTTTTTTTGGTGTTTTTTTTTTCCTGCCATAACGGGCCAATCTCGCAGTCGGCGTGTGATTGCTGAAAAGAAATGATTCCTATGGTTCCGCTTTGATCTCCGTATTAATGAGGCAACAGTAACGTGTTCTGCGATAATTAACGAGTCTCTTTCAATCTATTTGTGCGTGCTGTTAGATCACAACCTATAGAGCTTCGAACTACAATGCGGGAGTGAAGGAGAGGGGGGGGGAGAGGGAGGAGGGAGAAACAAACCTAGGTAAGCCTAAGTATACTTTTAAACACGTTTCGCGATGCATCGTGTATATTGTGAAACAGGGTTCGAGATACCTCGTTCAGCCTTGTAGGAAACCACTTTTCATTATTGATATTTACTGTGTGACTGCAGGCATGAAATGTATGGGGGTGCAGATTACCAATGTTGCATCCGTTATTAATGAGCATATTGCATGATTGGGGATTCCTGCAGCTCCTCAGCACGCTAAGGTGAGTGAACTTTGAGAAAGGTGATTACATGTAATTTCTTAGGCTTACTATGGCTGGATTCTTTGCCGTTAGAGTTGGTGGAAGAGGTACAGATAGAGAAAAAGAGAAAGAAACAAAGAGGGGGATAAATGAGAGAGAGAGGGGGGGAGGGAGGTTGTGAGACTGACAGACAGAGAAGGTGAAGAAGCAGGAGAAGAAAGAGAAAATAATAAGAACAAGAACAAGAACAAGTAGTAGTAGTAGTAGTAGTAATAGTAGTAGTAGTAGTAGTAGTAGTAGTAGTAGTAGTAGTAGTAGTAGTAGTAGTAGTAGTAGTAGTGCAAGGATTGGAAGTAGAAGTAAAAGAACAAAACTTATATTGGTAAGGTAGCAATAGCTGAAAACCACGAGCTTCGCATGTGGGGGCAACCGAGGATCAAACCCGTGTCCCCTGAAATACGAACTCGTCCCCAGTTTCGCCTGAAAATATTTTCCTTGTCGACAACATCTTAGCCCACTGAAGGAGTTTCCTCCGAAGCCAGGTTTACTTTCTTCAAGCCGTTTTGACCTCATAATACCGAGTTTCATTCCGGTGTAGCATGCCAGATTATACCCCGCCTCAAGTATACCCAGGGTATAAACTGGCCTAGCCCAGACTATGCCCCCGTATAAACTGGCCTAGCCCAGACTATACCCCTGGGTATTATCTGGCCTAGGCTCGTTTAACCCTCTCCTGCCCATTTTAACCCCCCTACTACGGAAGACCTTATCCTTCACGTTACTCTTTAATTTATGTGTTGTAATTGTTCTGATGCACTCAGATAGATAGAGAGACAGACGGATAGATAGATAGATAGATAGATAGATAGATAGATAGATAGATAGATAGATAGATAGATAGATAGATAGATAGATAGATAGATAGATAGATAGATAGATAGATAGATAGATAGATAGATAGATAGATAGATAGATAGATAGATAGATAGATAGATAGATAGATAGATAGATAGATAGATAGATAGATAGATAGATAGATAGATAGATAGATAGATAGATAGATAGATAGATAGATAGATAGATAGATAGATAGATAGATAGGGTTAGGGTTAGGGTTAGGGGTTTTTAGTTTGTTTTTTTTAACACGCAAGATAAAGGCTGTTAGCTGAGTTCACGCAGTTTTTTGTTTGTTTGTTTGTTTTTCACACGCAAGCAAAAGGCTGTTACCTGAGAGTTGGTCACGCAAACGGTCATGTACAACAAACCCATGAGTGAAATCTGTTTAGGTGGGGGTATATTCCGGGCGCGAGGGGTATGACCTGGCCTAGGCTGATCTATACCCAGGGGGTTAAACCCGCCTAGGCTAATTATACCCAGGGTATAAAGTAGCCAGGGGTATATTCCGGCCTGTTACACCGGTTTAACTACATTACATTACATGGTTATTGCTTTAGGTCCAGCGGACTCTTCCGAGCCAAATCTGGACCAGATCCCCCCCTGAGAGGTTCCGTTGTCTCAATTTTGTCCAGCAATTACTGATTGTCCTTAATAATTACGAACCTCCTCAACCAGTGAGTATCAGACATTACATTTTTTTTACATTCTACCAAATGGCGGAGCCATTTTCCTATCCTATCCTGTCCCATAACCCGAAGGTCGTAGGGGCACCACAGATGATCGCTTAACCAGCATACTCCATCTTTCTCTGTCCTCAGCAGCCCTCATGGCTTTGCTCAGTGTCAAACCAGTCCATTCTCGAATGTTGTCCTCCCACCTCTTTTTCGGTCTCCCCCTTCTTCTACCTCCTTGCACTGTGCCTTGCAGAATGGTCTTTGCAAGGCCTGATGATCTGGTGACGTGGCCATACCATCGGAGTTTCCGTTTCTTCACCACTGTGAGCAAGTCATCGTGTTGTCCAATGGCTTGTGTGATGGTCTGTCGGACTTCGTCGTTGGTGATGTGTTGGGTATAGGAAATGCACAGAAGTCTTCTGTAGCACCTCATCTCCATGCTTTGTATTCTTCGTTGGAGATCTGCTGTGAGGGTCCATGCTTCGCAAGCATATAGGAAGATGGAGATGACCAGAGAGCGCAGCAGTCTTACTTTGGAATGTAGACTGATGGTTCTGTCTTTCCAAATGGGCTTCAACCTTGTCAGGGCAGCAGTTGTTTGTGCGATCCTGGAGAGGACTTCCTGTCGAGACCCATTGTCTGACACAATGGCTCCTAAATATTTGAAGCTGTGCACTGTGTTGAGGGATTGGCCTTGTACTTTGATGTCCGTGTTGATGCCATTGGTGTTGTTGGTCATCATTTTGGTCTTCTCTGCACTTATTTCCATTCCATAAGCTCTGGAGGTGGTGTCAAGCCTCTGTACAAGCTGTTCAAGTTCTTGTTCCTCTCCAGCCAATCCATCAATATCATCCGCAAAACGAAGATTGGAGATTGCTCTGCCCCCTATGCTGACTGTGCCTTCGTGATCTGCAAGAGCATCTGACATGATGCGCTCTAGGAAGATGTTGAAGAGTGTTGGAGAGAGTAGGCATCCTTGACGCACACCGATTGTTGTTCTGAACCAGTTCCCGATGACGCTGTTATGGAGGACTGCACTGGTAGCCTTGTCATACAGGCTTTTGATGACTTCTATAATTTTAGGGTTGATGTTGTACACTTTCATGGTTGCCCATAGAGCTGCATGCCAGACTCGGTCAAATGCCTTCTTGAAGTCTATGAACACATGATATAGATGTTGTTGGTGCTGTAGGTATTTCTCACAGATTATTCTGAGGTTGAAAATCTGTTCAGTGGTACTTCGCCCTGCCATGAATCCTGCTTGTTCTTCAGCTATGATTTGTTCAGCTTGTGGTTTCAACCTGTTGAGTATTATTTTCAGGAGGACCTTGCTGGGATGGCTGATGAGGCTGATGGTGCGGTAATTTTCACACTCCTGAAGGTTACCTTTTTTGGGAAGAGTGATGACAAGCGACTGGGTCCATGGTGTAGGCCATTCCCCACTCTGCCAGATCTTGTTACAGATAATGGTGAGAGCATCAGTCATCGCTTCTCCTCCTGCTTGTAGCAGTTCCGCTGGTATGTTGTCCACTCCCGCTGACTTCCCTTTCTTCAGCGATTGCACTGCTGCCTCAACTTCTTCCCGGAGAATTGGGAGGATTTCTTCTTCTTCTCTGCTCTCGGGACATGCTAGAACTGATGGGTCTCCATTTGGTGTATGGTTGTAAAGGTCAGAGCAGTACTCTGTCCATCTGTCCAAGACTTCTTGTTCTTCTGTAAGGCAAATGCCAGACTTGCTTTGGATAGTGGAGACTTTGGGCTGTTTAACACTTGTCAGCCGCTTCACAGTCTGGTAGGCCTTCTTGCTGTTGTTCTTGTTCAGATTGTTCTCTATTTCCTGGCATTGATCTTCTATCCAGTTCTCCTTTGCTGTGCGCATGCCTTTTCGGATGTCATTGTTGATTTTTCGGTAGTCATCAGCTCCCTGTGAGGTGTTCTTTTTCTTTTTTAACTCTCTTCGTTTATCACACAGATCCAAAAGTTCAGGTGTGATCCACGGCTTCTTCTTTGGTCGGTGCTTGCCAAGGATCTCAGTGGCGGCATCTGTTACAGCTGAGTTGAAGGTATTGGTCATGGTGTTGACATCTACTTCGCCTGCCCCCAAAATAAGCAGTGGTGCAAATTTCCCTCCAATTGTGGCCTGAAATATTTTTGCCACCTCCGGATCTTGCAGTTTGTCCAGGTCGAACTTCAGCCTAGTGCACTTTGCTGTATTTACTCTCTTCAAATGGAGCCGGAAAGACATCATCACGAGATCGTGGTCACTTCCAATGTCCGCTCCTGGAAAAGTGCGTGTCCTGCCAATGTTGATGCTTGATCTGAAGCGTTTCTTGACCATGATGTAGTCGATCTGGTTGTGATGTTCCCCGCCGGGACTGTGCCATGTCCATCGTCTGGATATTTTGTGGAGACCAAGCGTGTTTGCCAGTACCAGATTGTTGTATCTGGCAAACTCCAATAGCCTCAGACCCCTGTCATTTGTCTCGTTGTTGCAGTGGGGTCCGCATGTGTCTCCCCAGTTGTGGTGCGCATCTTGGCCAACCTTGGCATTCCAGTCGCCTTGCACTATGACTATGTCCTTCTTCGGCACTTGGTCAAGGACCGCCTGTATATTTTCATAAAAATCCTCCACTTCGCTGTCTTCATAGTCTGATGTGGGGGCATAGGCCTGGATGATGGTAATGTTGAAAGGGGTTGCTCTCAGACGGATGGTAATGAGTCTACTGGAGACTGGGCGGCAACCCATGACAGTGGCTAGAATGTTCTTGTGGACCAAGAATCCAACGCCGTGTTCGTGCCTGTCATCTCTACCGCTGAAATAGAGCTTGTGGCCTTTGTCAGTCGTTGTTTCACCTAGGCCTTTCCAGCGCAGTTCGCTGATACCTAGAACGTTCCATCGGTAGTGGTCCAGCTCGTGGGCCAGTTCTTCTAATTTTCCTTCCGCAGTTAGGGTCCTGACATTCCAGGTTCCTATGACGATGTTGTTTCTCGTGCGGATCTTGCTAATTTGTCCATCAGTAGCATACTTTTCACCTCCGTCCTGGTGGCCAACGGAAGGCGCGGTCCTTGTT